>JADLZK010000002.1:397500-878289 GCA_015847255.1 Hyparrhenia diplandra
AGCTTAGGGGGGTAGGGTTACAAATCGGGTCAATCTAGTCCTGGTCGGTTACAAGGAAAGTCTTTACATGGATTACAATATCTAGCATATTCTATGAGATCTTCCTTTGTGGCCTAGGAACACCACGTCTCCTTGTGGGGCACGCCGACCAGCTTCATGCTCCGCGTGGCTTGATCTTGTGGTCAGGGCCGCCTCTGGTGGTGCAGCCCATGATGGGCCATGAGGGTATATGGGTCTAAACCCCCACAGAGGGAGAGAGTTGATTGAGAGAAGAGAGAGTGAAACCTGAGAGATAGCTTCTGAAGGTGAGGGAGAGAGAGAGTGGGGATGTGGAGGGCAAGGGTTTCATTTGGTTTATATACTATGACCTAATTTTTTTGTTTGAGATGGGCTTCTCCAATCGCTAGTGGGCTCGACCACATTAACATAGACGGGCCTAATAGGAGGTCCACCTCAAAAATGGCCTCCATTTTTGGAGGTGGACCTCTTAAAAGGCCCGCTCCGTGGCTACCGTAAATCTATTTTAGGATGTGGGCAATTTTCGACCGCTGCGTAAATAAAATCTCTGCCTTCATAAATCCATTTTGCAAGACGGGCAATTGTAACACCTCCGTAAATAAAATGACCGCATCTAAAAAATCCCTCACGTATTTTAGGAGATAGATGCATTTCGTGATTTTGTGTTAATGTTTGAACAAACATCTCACAAAATCATTTTTTTGTAATAGTGAATCAATGTACAAAACAATTCCAAAATATAAGTCAAGGTAGTGTCACCCATTCATCCCTCATTTCCTTACGCTAAAAAATCAAGAGATGGGAGACGTGGAAGATAAGTAATCTATCTCTATTGGATTATTTGTAGAAAATAAACCTATAGTTAAGTGGTCTTGTCACATAAGTACTAATTTCTTACTCCCTACCACAAGAAAGGCATAAGGGCATCTACAATGGTGGGTTCTATGCTTGTATTAGATGCCAAGTGGAGGAGAGAGAGAGAGGTTGGCCAAAAACCTTTTAGTAATTAGCGGGAGGAGAGGAGCTAGGCTCTTTACATGTCCCAAGGCATGAGAAACATAAATGCTCTATGTATCTCTTGACAAGAGAGAGAATATATGAATAAGAAACACCTTACATCATTACATCATGTGGAGCATACATGATGAGATGCATCTAAGAGTCAGTAACTGAGTCTTACTATTGGAGGTGCTCCAAGTGAAATTGGTTGTTGAATATAGTTAAGTGCAAAGATAAGTCTAAGTACTTACAATTTTCTCTGTGTGTAAGGTATAGATCTTGAGGTAGAAGGTTTCCATGTCACATCTATCTTCTTATTGGAATCTCTGTCTTGTATTTATCTTTCTTTTTCATTGATGTCATCAAGCCTCATGTCAATGGCTCGATTTTTCTAGATAGGCGGCATCTCATCCATACTTGAGTTGTGAATGTTGCGAGACATCTTAAAGTAGGACGAGCCCACCTTGGGTACCTTCGAGAATGCATATATATGCATATTACAAATTATAGAATATTTTGTGGACATTTATGGACTATATATCGAAGAAACATTGTTCATAACAAAGATATGTAGAGATATTACAAGGAAAAAAAACTAAGGCCACATCATTTGTTTGATCTTTTGCTTAACCATTAGTAGGTTTTGTGATCACTAGTAGACTGCTATATATGATTGTCTTGTGTGATTACTTGATATACATAGCCCATTCATGTTGTATACGTATTGTATATACTATAACTTTGTACTCCAAGCCACATTGGCTATATATATACAAGTTCACTTTGCCGGCCCTAGGGTGTGATGTTTTCCCTATAATTTTCTACATGGTATCGTGAGAGACCGGATCCAACAAGGTCTACTCCGTATTCTTTCATAACATGTCGTCGACCCTCTCAACCGCACAATAATCCTATTTCCCTGCATCGTGAACACTAGCGTGTGCATTCACATCCAATTCATCTATCGCTCTATATCCCTTGTGTCCCACTACACCTCAGTGATGTTTGTTTTCTTCCATGTTCATTGCATTGTGCCCTCCTCCATGTGCTCCATCTCCTTACATTGTAGTACCGACTCACTATGTCGTTTGACTTCACTATGTCCACAAGCACTAATGCTCCTCTGGTGGCACCGGGCCTAATTATGTTGGTTCTCATAGGGGCACCTCTCATTTAGCTAGCATGCCCCACTCTTCATCAACCCTGGCCCTCCGCCATTTTAAATGTCAAAGTTCATGTTTCCATCACACTAGAGCTACAAAAGCAAAACATCAAGAATTGGTTGTGACATTTGGCCTAGTTTGGATTTGGCCCATAGTGGCCAAGTGTATATTGATGTGAGGTTATGGGGGTTTAATCCCACCTTGATTGTTGAGGGTGGTTAGACCAACATATAATGTTTCTAGAGTCGATACTACCATCCTAGGGTTAACCCTTTGATGTTAAGCGAGAACAAAAATGTAAATGGGTTGGTGGTAGTGTGTGGTTCACTTAGTGTAGAACCCAATCATTATGCCCAACTCCTCTAAGTCACCATGGAGTCTCATCCAGGAGAACAAGGAACAACATGCCATATTCATGAGTCATGAACTACACTCAAGGACACAAGGAACTACACTCAAATACCTTGGTCTTCCTCTGCATGATAGGAAGTTGCACAGGATAGAGGTATAGCCACTGATAGATAAGATAGGGGCTAGGCTCCTAGGGTGGAAAGGCCATTTCCTATCCACGGTTAGAAGAGAGGCACTAGTCATCGTGTCCTCATCTCAGCCAATTTATCACATGTCCGTCTTCCCAAAGCACAAGTGGCTAATAAAGAGGATTGATTGGCTAAGACAGAGTGGAGGGGAAAAACACCAGACAAAGTCTATGGGGTCACTCGATCATCAACTAACCAATGCCATGTTGATGAAAGGTGGATTGGGAATCTTGGACCTAGAACGTTTTGCAAGGGCATTGCAATTGCGCTGGCTGGTTCCAATGGAAGCAGAGGGAAAGACCATATGGAACAAGCTTGATCTACCTTGTGATAGCAAAGACAAGGAGCTCTTCATGGCATTGACAATGGTAACGATCGGTAATGGGGAACTAGCTAGTTTCTGGAAACCGTCTTTGGATTGGTGGGTGAATTCCCAAGACCATAGCACCAACATTGTTCAAAAAACTAAAAAGGGAAAATGTCACAAGTACAAAAAGGCTCTACAGGACAAGCGTTGGATATCTCATATGAACCCGTTATTAATACCACACGAAATAATTGAATATGTGACGCTATGGGAAGCCATCGGTTAAATCCAGCTAGATGAAAACAAGGAAGATACTATCTATTGGCATTAGACGATAGATGGTGAATGCACAACCAAGAGCACCTACAATATCCAATTTCAAGGGGCTTTCAGTAAGTTGAAACTTATGCTGATTTGGAAAGCAAATGGTGGAACTCAAATGTAGATTTTTCGCATGGACATTGCTACACCAAAAATCCTAACCACCGACAACTTGTTGAAATGGCATTGGCCAAATGACCCCATATGCAAGCTCTATGGAATTGAGCCAAAGACTCCAACGCACCTATGCAAGGATTGAGTTTTCTCAAAAGAGGTTTGGTCATTCTTGAAGCATTGGCTTGGACTATTAGTGCTCAGTTGCAACAAATGGATCACTATGTAGCCTTTGGAATAGATGCCACACTAGGATTGAAGGAAGCCAGAGAAAGGTGCTCAATGGCGTGATGATCTATTTTTGGTGGAACGTTTGGAAGGAATGGAACAGAAAAACATTTTAGAATGCAGGTAAGGAAGATAGAGCAAAACCAGTTGGTGACAAGATCAAATGCACAAGCCAATTAGCTATAGCCGAAGTTTTCTCATGTTTTTGTTTTTGATAGCCCAGGAGTTTTTTCTGTCTTGTCTAAGGAGTTTTAGGTGAGGAGTTCAGTAGACTTTTCCTTTTCATGAGATGTAATCAGTGGGGTGGCAAGCTTGCGTGCCGTGATAGTGGTGATTGTTAGCTCACCATTGTTTTCATAATTTTGTTTATCCTTTTCCCTCGTCTAATAAAAATACGGAAAAGCTCTTGCTGCCTTTCAAAAGAAACAAGGTGATGTATCTATTTGGAGTACTACCAATGCATGAACAACATATATATGCCATATTCACGAGTCATGAACTACACTCAAGGACACAAGGTGATGTATCTATTGGAGTATTACCAGCGCATGAAGACAATGACCAATGCCCTTTGCAATGTTGGGCATCCCATTCTGTAATTTCTATTTGGAGTACTACCAGCGCATGAATACAATGACCAATGCCCTTCACGATGATGGGCATCCCGTTCTGAAATCACAACTTGTCCTCAAGCTCCTTTGTGTACCACTAGCGCATGAAGACAATGACAATGCCCTTCGTGATGTTGGGCATCCCGTTCTGAAATCACAACTTGTCCTTGAGCTCCTTTGTGGCATTAATAATGCTACTCCAACACTATGGATGACTTCACCAACATGGCCATTCTACAGCTTGGTCTATATATGCTTGTTCTCAAGGAGCAGCTATGCCGGCCATGCACAGCTCGCTGCTGTGCCATGCTGTGCGCCACCACCTATGGCATCCCTACATGGGGGCGCCCTCGCCTGGGGCCACACCACTCACCGGGGCCGCGCAGCTGAATTCTCATGCGAACCCCTTCACTAGGAAGAGAAGAGAATTGAAGAGGAGAGAGAGAGAGAGGAGGTGAGAGAGATATTCGTGGTGAAGATAGAGATGCCAAGGTGCAGGTGTGAGGTGATAAAGGTTTGGGAGAGGATGTGGAGTACAGGAAGATAAGGACGGCATCAAGTAGTAATGGTCTTTGCAAAATTTTGAATCGTGCGGGCGGTCGATAGTTTCCATCCATACGCCTACATTTTTAGAGACAGTTGGAAACTACAGCTACCTCTAAAAATAGAGTCTTATTTCTAGAGGTATTTGGAAACACCAACCGCCTCTAGCAATGTATTTTTAGGGACGGCCAAAAACTAGAGTTTTCCTCACTATTTGTAGAGGAGGCTATAAGTTAAACCACCTCTAAAAAAATAGAGACATCTCTACAAATCGTTTTTAAGTAGTGTTGAGGACATGCACACCAGGCATGTGGTGCTTCGCTGCAGTAGTGAGTACGACCTCTATACCTTTCCCACCATCGCCACTGCTTCTGTCGACGATGCCTAGCTCTCACCACAACCCTAGCTCGCTGGCACCACCGCCTTGGTCATGCTGCTCAGCAGTCGTAGCGACTAGCCTTCAGTTCAATCCATGTAAGAAATTTTATCTCAATCTTGGTCATGCAGTCATGCTTGTCAGCTTGGTAAACATCTGCATCTACCTGTCACTAGTTGTAACATCCAAGATGTTGAAAAGCAATTAAAACTTGATCATGAGCATCATAATGCATAATCACCGAGTATTGTTTCCTTAACGCATTTTATGTTTTTCAATAATAGCATGTTCATGTTGCATATGTGGTGTTTCATAGGTTGCTTATATAATATGTTTCATATGTTGCATGAAATGTTAACAACATTAATGATTCAGGTTCTTTATGAATTTATAGATTAATATTTTCTTAAACAATTAAAATTTTATTAATATAAACTTTGTAGTTAGGATTTGATGATGTTTATATATTAAATATGTGTGTGCTTTCATGTAGAATCAAGATTTGATGATGTTTATATATTAAATATGTTCCAATTTGAGCTCCAAGTTGAATCCAGCACTGTTTCTCACAGTCATTTATGCCTGTCGTCCCTGAAATTCAGTGCTAAAGTTCAAAATTTGGTGAATTATTAAATCAATTTTCATGACTAAAATTTGTTTTTGTTTCATTGCTTGATAATATGCCTGAGCAATGATAATGAGTAGTTGGTTGTGTTGTTTGATTAATGGTTGCTCATGAATTAAATACCAAAGTTGCTTAGCAAAAATGTTTTCAAAACCTTGAAACTGAATTCAGTTTCAGTTTCATTGTACCTGCTTCAGAAATCCAAATCTTCAAAAGCTTTGATCTTTTGGGGTTAGTCTTTTAAGGGTGTATTTAGTTGGTGAAATGAAAAATTTTAGGTGTCACATTGGATGTTTGACGGATGTCGGAAGGGATTTTGGGACACTAATAAATAAAACTAATTTCATAACTTCGCTTTTGAAACAGCGATCACGAATCTTTTGAGCCTAATTAATCCATCATTAGCACATGTGGGTTACTGTAGCACTTATGGCTAATCATGGACTAATTAGACTCAAAAGATTCATCTCATCGTTTACAGCCAATTAGTTATATTTTTAACTATATTTAATGCTCCATGCATGTGTCTAAAGATTCGATGTGGCGGGTGGAGGCAAAATTTTTTGGGATCTAAACACGCCCTAAGAAAAGTTATAGACCTCGGTTAGATAAGCAACTTCTATTAATAGAGTGGATCGAGTTCATGTTTGGAATTGGGAGAAAAGGGAGAGGGAGAAGATGCCCCGTCGGCCATGAACAATGGCAACAGAAGCAGCTGCCACGCAGCAGCTTCACCATCGGTGGCCGCCCGCCACCTTCGCGCCGTTTCCCGTGCGTGGACACGCACCTGCTTCGCCATGGCAATGTCAAGCAGCTGTTGTCGCTCGCTTCCGCCTCGTCTTGCTGTTATAGCCCGAGCCGCCGGTCACTCTCTCTTTTTCCCTTCTCTGCTCCACCGCCGGTGACCTCGGTTTCCCACGAAATTCATCGCCATCGCACCACCAGCGCCCAATTCCTCTTGTTCCCAGCTTTGCCTGCTCTTTTTTGCGTCGCCTGAGCCTGTTCGCCTCGCTCTGGCCGCCGTTCTTAGCAGCACACCGCCGTTCTTCCTTGCAGTCGTCCAAAGCGCCGCCGCGAGCACGTTGCCGTGGCCAGCTTGCTCTGCTGCACCTCCTTTGCTCCTATCTCTTGTTTTGGTTTCCTTATCAATTTATCATGACGTGATGCTCATCGGCCCCTTGCTTTTACCTCTACCATTCAGGTTACGCCGGAACACGGCCATGTCTGCCCATTCGCGCCGCCGCAAACGCCATCACTGCCTCGCCTCCGACTCAACCAGGACGCGCATAGAAGTCACGGTGAGCTCCTAGTGCTAACCATGCCGCCCGTTTAGCCTCGACCGGGTCCTAGTGGCCGGAGCGCCACTGCGCCGGCGTGCTCTACTTTGCCGAGCCGCCGCGGCCGCGGTCATGTGCGCTGCTAACCCTAGCGCGCCCAATTGACCCCTTGGTTCTGTTCGCGTAAGCGTGGTGAGCGCGCTAGTGACCTCCCCATCGTCGGCGAACTCGTTGTTGGACGCCTCCGCCTCGCCAGAGCGCCGCTGTACATGACCGCCGCCGCGCGTGCTGTGCTTCTCTGGATGCTCGGCTTGTGCTTGGATAGGATGCACGTGAGAGAGGGAGTGCACCAGTGCAAGCCGCGTCGCCGGTGAGCACATCGCCAGCGAGCACCCGCCGGTCAAAGACTGCGCCCACGGTCAGCTCGGAGCACTGTGCAGTTGAGACCACGGCCCCGCGTGTCAGTCGCGGTGGGTCGGTCTGGGGTGGGTGAAAAAGTATTTCGCGCTGAAATTGATTTATCCTTTTTCAGAAAATACTTTTATGTGCTGAATCTTGTAAAATTTATAAGTAACTGTTGGTGTATGATAAAATCGTGAAAATTTATACTATAGCCTTGTCATGATATGTTCTACCAAGTAAAAAAATATGAGTTGAGCATTTTCAGTAGTTTTGCTATGCTTAAAAATTCCCTCTTTTAATTAATAAATGCACCTTCCATGATTTTTATAGGCTAAAATAATTATCCTTTAATTATGAAACTTTTTGTGTATGCTTTACATGCACCTGGCTTCATAAAAATTATGGTAATATTTTGATAATTTTAATTTATCCACTTAATTACATGCTTTATTTATTAATTAATAATTACCAAAATAATTAGGATAAATCATAAAATGACTTTGGTGTATTTTGGATTTGATTGTAGACCGTGGAACACCAAACCCCTGCTGTTCCTTGGCAACTTAATTCCTTTCCATGTTGTGCTTATCTTCAACCGGTTATATAGTAAATAAATGGTTTAATTAAATGCTTAATTAGTAGATGCATGTTTATAAGCCTTATTTGCTCCTTATATACAATAATTGAGTAAGTGGTTATGTTTTGTAGATGCCTTTTCATGTTAATCCCTTGTTGGTCCATGTAAGTTTAATTCTTTTGGTGATAAACAACTAGTTGATTTGTTGGTTAATAATCAAATGCATAAAAGACCAAGTTCCATGGTGAAGGAAAGTTGTACTCAACTTTCTTAGATTAGTTTAGCTTCTGTTATGCACTTGTGTATATCTCATCATGCATCATGGCATGTAGTTCATCATGTTAAGCAAAGCATCATTTATTACATGTAGTGCACGAGAGTGAGAAGGTCCGTGTTGATCAAGTTTTGGAGAAGGTCCATCCATCGGTGGTGTTGGTGCCAAGTCCAACTCCTCGTGATCCCTCTGTGGATTTAACTTTTCTCGCAACGCAGGCAAGCCCCGAAGCATAAACCCTTCCCTAGTATTTACAAATCTTTATTACACTTTAAGTCTTGTGAGATGTGCATTAAGTAATTAGGAGTTGGTTGAATACCGTTGCTGCATGATTACCTTGATATTCGTGTATTCTTAGTCGCACTGTTTGTGCGAATAGGTCGATATCTCTTATGCTTAGTAATGCTTAGACTTCGATAGAAGTCAAATGATGGTTTCATCGTTCGAGAGAAACAGGTTTACCTTGATCTTCTGGCTTGTGTTGACAAGTCATGGGAATGCCATGATAATGTTAATGTTTAAATTGAGACTAGGCGGGTGGCTTGCATTGTGAAAGCGAATCGGTGTCATGCTCCACCTGTGTCAATTAAGGACCGTTCGTTGTAGACCTGTGTAGCGTCGAGACTTTTATACTCTTTTGGACACATACTCTGGTAAGCCTAAGAATTCGGCTATTCCATTATGTAAAAAGCTAATTGCGCACTGGGAGTGCGAGATGGCGAGAGTAGCGTGGACCCACCTCACGGAAACATCACAGATGACCTAGGATGGTGGAGTATTGTATTCTCGGGTAGCGTGGGCCGGTTCACGTTTTTGTAAGGAAACCCTAGCTGGGCCAAATAGATTCGAATCACCGTGCTTCTCGGAGAAGGAGACTCGATTCTCCGCTCTACATCATAGTTAATCAAGGGAACATGGTTACTTGTGGATAAGAGATGAGATGTGATGAGATGCTTAAAGAAGTGACTGATTTAGATCAAGTGCAAACTAGATACCGATGATAACTTAATATGAAGCTAAAGCGGTGAAAGTAAGGATCAACTAGTAGTAAGCTTTTCTGCAAAAGTTACTTCTTGCTTCAATCTTTCCTTAAGCCAACATGCCCTTGGAGTCTTTTCTTTTGGTCGGTCCGACTTGTTGAGTACCCTCAAGTACTTAGGGTTTGTTAACCCTCGTTGCGTGTTCGACTCTTGCTGCTAATTGAGGTCATGTTGGTGGGCTCGACATGATCTGGTCGTCTCTTCTACCTTAGATGCTTTACCTAAGTCGCTTTCGCAATTCTACTCACCATTTGAACTTAAGTTTTGACTTGAACATGCTTTGTAAGTTAATTCTGTAAATCTTCTGCACTCCGATGTAAGCTATTTTGTACCAACTGTTGTAATGTTGTGGTAACTCCTTGTGGATCCTGTATGAGTTGTAAAATGTGGATGATTCGGGGTTATCCGAGGACACCCGATAGACTACCGGGATTATCGACTCTCATGTGCAGTAGTAAGTGGTCTTTAGGACAATGACAGGTGCATGTGGACAATATAATTTTGGTGGTTCTGCCATACCGCTTGTACTTTCTGTACCTCTTCACTGTTTAAGCTTCTTCACTGTGTGATATATGGACTTCTTCTGGATGATTTTTGGTTAGCTAGTAGTGTTTCTAGTTACTCATATTACTTGGCACTTCTAGATGATTTTTCTCACTTATGCTGGACTTTCCCTCTTGGTCTTACAGAAACTCCTACAGACTAGCTATCCTACTCGGCTTTAGCAAAATAAGGGGAAAATGGGTCCAACAGCCTTGTAAACCATATCTCCAAAATACCAAACTCAGTAGTAATCCCACTTTTGTGGCTCGGTAGAAGTGAATGGGCTTCGCTCGCCATCCCATCCGATCCCCCGCCCGCCTCCAAGTGTCGTGGCTGCTGTCGGCAAATCAGTCTCTCCATTCCAAACTGATGACCACAGTTCACCTTATCACCTCACCTTCCACGCCTCCATGGCTCTGCGAGCAGCTGGAAGTGCGCGGCACAACCGTGAGCAGCTGGAGGCGGCCACACTAGTGATTGAGGCGGGCGCCACCGAGGGGCGTGTGGGGCCGCGGGCACGGGGAGGAGTAGCTTTTGCGCAGGGAAGGTGGTTGCACATGGTCGTCTCTAAAAATCAAAGATTTTTTACCTGCTCGTCTCTAAAAATCAAAGATTTCTAGAGATAGCTATCTAGTTGCCTCTAAGTAGAGGCGGTCTGAAACTCAGTCGCATCTAGAGATTGGTTTCTAGAGGTGAGCCAAAACCTAGCCACCTCTAGAAATCATTTTCCAGAATTTATAAATCTAGCTAACAATTGCAAATCTTTTAACCCGGGAGAAGCCCTCCAGCTAACCCCCGCAGCCACATGTTGCAAGTCAATGTAATTTTGTGCGCGAAATACGCGCCCATGCAGCCATGTCCCATAGTGTATGAAACTCGATCTCAGATCTCACGCGTTGCTTCTTTATCACTGCTCCTTAAAGTCGCTTCCTTTTTGTTTCACTTTAGTGACTATTCTAATGCATATCTAAGACCCTAAATGAATGCAAGTGAAAAAAAAAGTTTGAACAGAAAATTTGAGATCTTTTCTAGTGCTACAACTTTGGTATAGGTCATTTCTCCATCCGAAGTCGGTTGACAATTTTAAGAAAATTATGAATTTCAAAATTGTTAATCTTAAAACAAATTTTCTTAGCACCAAAAGGTTTTAAATGAAAAAAATTGTCAGCTACAAAGTTGCATATCTCTTCTAAAACTACAACTTTGCTTTGGGTCTTTCCTCCATCCGGGATCATTTAAAGATTTTGAAATATTGAATTTCAAATTATGAGAACTAAAAATAAATTTTTGGGCCTCAAATGATTTAAAATGGAAAAGTCATCAATTACAAAGTTGTAGATCTCTCTGAGTGCTATAATTTTGATATAAGTTTTGTCTTCATCTGATCTAATTTGAAAAGGTCATGTATTTTACCGTGATGCACTTTTTTTTTTTTTTGATAAAGTATGCCTGTATTAGATGAGGAAAAACAGTACAGTACACATACAGGTACACCGTATGAGGATACGGAGAACAGGTATCCCAGCCTAAACTTGCTAAAAGGACCTCATACAAAACTGAAATTACAGCATGGTCCTTGGACCAACTTTGACCGAGCTGCAGCCGAGCTCGACGCGGAGAACGCCGAATGCGCCGCCGCCGCCACCGAACCCAAGACCAACGAAACACCGGGCGCATGCGAAGACTTTGGGGTGGACCGCCGTGGTTGCTCATACCGCAGGCGAGCTGAATTCCATGAACACCCAACGGTCGGGACCACTCACCGAGCTCTATCGATCTCGAATCCAAGCTCGCGGACGACGGCGACGCCGGTGCAGGGACGAGCTTGATCAACCGCCCGACTTCCGCAGCACCCGCACCCTCCTCGCAACCTCGAGACCCACGGTCGGCGACCCCTTCTCGCGAGAAAGCAAGCCACCGACGAGAAACTCCTATCACGGGGACTCAGCGGCGCGAAGACCCACCTCCATGGACTTCGATGCCGACCGGAGTGGCGCCCGACAAGATGGGGGCGAGTCGAAGGACTTATTCAAAGCGCCGCCGCCGCCCGCCGCCGCGCCGCCGCCCCGCCCGCGCCCGTCGTCTCGGCACCGCCCGGCGGAAACCCTAGACCTAGGACCAAACCTAAGACCTACCACACCGACCAGCCAGCGAGACCCACGGTCTCCGCCACCTCGATACGCCGCGGGCCATCCGGGCGGAGGGAGACGCCCGGCTCGCCCGGCGGCGACCAGATCGCCTTTTTCCCCCTTTTCAACTGTAGCAGCCGAGAGAGTTCGGGTTTAGAGGGTGAGTGGTGTGATGCACTTATTTTTAGAGATGGGTCCAATTGCCAACCGCCTTTACAAATCTATTTCTAGATAGGACTGCAATTCCCAGCCGCCTCTAGAAATTCCTTTTTTCTAGAGGCATCTTGAAGCCTAGTCATCTCTAAAAATAACATTTTAAGAGGTGGTATTGATTGCCAGCCGCCTCAAACAAATAGAGAGTATTTGATCTAGAGTATTCTCTAAAAAGCTCAGGCACAACTAAAAATCAATTTTTAGAGATAGGCAGACATAGGAACCATTTTTAGAGGTGAATTTTGATAAAGCTGTCTCAATCATAAAGGGCGGTGGCTTTGAAAATGGTTTCTGTAGTAGTATTTCTGTCGCTGGCATTACTTCTTTTTCTGTTTGTACCGGACCCATTAGGCTTTTCATCTATTCTGTGTGTGAGACAGAGATAGACTTGTGCCAATTTGGCCTGGAGGGTTAGCCCGTGCAGTTTCATCTGATGGATGATCAGATGATTGTCATTTTCACGTGACCTATATATTAATTATTTTGTTTAATAGAACACGCTACAGCACAAATAACTTTTGGTGATGAAGGCCTTTTAAGTAGAGGTGGCTCAATCAAAATCTGCATCTAAAAATGCTCATTTCTTTAAGGCGGCTGTATTTAGAGCCGTCTCTAAAAATAGATGAAGCATAATAAAATTCATAAATTTTTCAAGCAAAAGTCAGATAAAGATGAACTTTACATCAAAAGTTGTATAACTCGAGGAACAACTTTGTAGTTGATAATTCTTTATTTGAATCATTTTAAATCCCTTAAATTCTATTTGAAGTTCTCATATTTTAAAATTCATTATTTGAGTTTTTCAGACAACCTCGGATGGAGAAACGAGCAAAACCAAAGTTACATATCTCAAAAAAAAGATATAAAACATTGTGGTTGAGAATTTTTTTTTATTTGAGGTCCTGAAATTTAGTTTGAAGTCATCACACATTGAAATTCAAAATTTTCAAACACCTCGGATGAAGAAACAACAAAAACCAAAGTTGTAGATCTCGTAGGGCTTGTCAACTTTATAGTCGGCAACTTTTTCATTTGAAATCATTTGTCTAAGAAAATTTATGTTTGAATTTTCTCACTTTGAAATTTAATTTTTTTAAATGACCTCGGATAGAGAAACGGCCAAACCAAAATTATAGTACTTGACAATATCTACTACGTTCCAGTTGAAACCTTTTGCATTTGAAATCGTTTAATAATGTCTTAAGTATCTCCACTACCTTGAGGTGAAATCGTAGTTGTTGGTGGGTGGGTATCGACCGTACCTGGAATTGTCCGCCTGGAGATGGTACTTATATTGATCGAGGGCGTCCTCGGCGTCGAAGACGGCGTCCCACGTCTGCAGCGTCCAGACCCTGGTGACTTCGTTGGAGACGGCCCGGCGCCTGGTGTCTTCCTCGCGGTCGCGGAAGAAGGCTTGCTGCCACATGAGCTTGTCCCGGAGCCTCTGGACGTCGTCGCTCACCCCCACCAGCGCCCGGGCCTCGCCGATGGCCACCTCCTGCAGCCTCCCGACCAGAGGCCCGATGATCGCATCCGCCATGGATCCTTAGCGAGCTTCTCTTTCTCGGTCGTCTAGCTGTGTGTATGATGTCCCTGCTCGATCGATTTCAGAACGAGCTAGACAACACGCGCGTACACATTTGTGTAGGATACTAGGATATATATGCACCGTACCACACGTGCTACGGTGGCGTGCGTATATGCGTGGAAAACTAAATGCTTGATCGCTTTGCTTGGCTGCTCAGGGAGGGATTGATTTGATTCTTGTCGCCATCAAGCACGCTAATCCGACGTGAAAGAGCGGCAATGCTTGCTAGCCGATCGATGATACCTTTCTTTGCTTGTTTTTGATGTGTGCTCGTGCTTTTCTGCCTTGCATATGTGCCGTGCGTGCACAGCCGGCCTCCTACACGCTGCGTAACCAGGGTAGCTGGAATCATCTTTTGGAATGGCTTGTGTTTGTTGCCAATACTCAGGTATATGTCATGTGCTGCTATACCTATACCTCGGTCTCTCCCCCTACCCTAAAAACAAGTTTTATGCCCAGGTATTGCCTTTGCCCTGAGAGCAAAACAAATAAAGAATCCCACTATATCATACGATCTCCTTTAGCCCCGTTCTGATGGTGATGCATTTGTATAATTTCATTAAAGGAGGTTTAATTTAGAACAACAACTCCAGGAGCTTTGTAAAATAACCCCCTATTTCGATTTTTTTTAGTAAAAAGAGGAGAAAAGTACCATCCAATAGATTTGTAGAACCACTCCCGGCCCTAAATATAAGAAGTTACTAAATCTTAGGCTTACACTCTCCTATCTCTACTACAATATAGGAACGGTACAGACTACAAGAAGTAGGAAAGAATCTTCAAAAGGGGACCCGAGAAGGAACAACGCTAATGATAATAGGAAAACCTCCGTGCGTTGGTGCGGGAGTTGTAGAAGGCTTTTATTGGAATGGTACAAAAGGAAGATAGACGAATACCCATAGCACAAATTAAGATGAAATTCTATAGCTATGTGAAAGTATGTGAAAGTATGGTGTTGTTCTTGGCCAAAGCCTTCGAATACCAGTTGCCGCTCAAGCGAAGTCAAGCCCGAGAAATGGGCGAAGCGAGACTCAATTGGAACAAAATGGACAATTTTGTTGAACTTCTTCTCCTCTTTACATTCCCCACAAGGAGGCTATTTATACAGGCCCGTAGGTTTTCTACAAGACCAAAATGCCCCCGTAACTACTACATGTCTGGGGGGATATTCCCCATCGCCGTGGGGCTTGTTCGCCATCCGGAGCCCTTGCCCGCCTCTGGTAGCACTGGCCCAGGGAGACCCGACCAACCTTGCCTTGTGTCGCCTGCTCGACCGACCAGATGGCCCCCGTGCGGTCGAGCGTTGTCGGCTTGCTTATCGCACGGCAGAACCTGCAGAAACAAGCAACCGGACTATCAACGGTTATTCGCCGGAAGCGAATAGCCGGGGTTGTCGGCTATCCTATCGCTAGGGCGAAAGGGAAAGAGCTGGCGCGGCCTGGTCACGGCCGCCGAGCCCACCTTTTCGCCATGACCGGCTCATGGCGCTGCGGCGTCACGATGCTAGAGGAGGAATAGGACTACGACGTGGAACCGTCTCATCCTCGCCAACTTGATGCAGGCAGGACCCGCACGACGTGAGAGGGCCGGTGCCCTCCGGGAGGTCCTTCCCTCTATTTGTTTTTCTTTTTCTTCATTTTTCTCTCTCTCTCTCTCTCTCTCTCTCTCTCGCATGTAACCTGCTTCTCCCCTTGACCTATAAAAGGGGAGGCAGGGCACCTAGCAAGGGCAAGCGAACTGGCATACTCGCATCGGACTCCACTCGCTTGGACTCCACACCTCACTCCTCCGCTCATCGAGAGACTTGGGAGCTTCTCCCTCTCTTGCCCGTTTATAGCCCCCATTGCAAACTTGGTGCTAGTAACACGAGCAGCTCGCCACTAGATATAGGAACGTTACGCCCAAACCAGTATAGATTCTTGTGTTCTCTTAGCACACCATCCAGAGCGGATCGCAAAACCACAAATTTACTAGTCGGCCGTTGTTCGAATCAGCGACAGGACCTCCACCGGTGGGGATCCTCGCCCACCTCCCGGATCCCGCTGTTCCTCTTCCTGCCGAGCCCAAGTCCTCGACCTCGGCGGGCGGCGGCGGCACCATGCCAGCGAGGGGCCAGCTTCGACTCGGCGGCGGCGGCAAGAGCGGCAATGACGGCACCTCACGCGCGTCCACCTATGCCTTGGCGGCTAGCCACGCCTCGCCTCTCGCGCCTCCCGTGGCAACGGGCGGCGGCAACATCGGCCTCGCGGCGATGGCTTTGCGTCGTGGCGGGAGGTGAAGACTTCGACTATCTTTCGGCGGTGACTCAGCGTCCGTCTTTTTGCTTTTTGACCCTTTTTTGAAAGATTCTCACAAAAACACCCTTTTTTTTGTTTCCGTGCACAATATGGACCCTTATCTCGGCGCCATGGGTCACGGCGCCAAGCTATAGCGTCTCGGCGCCACCACCTATGGCGCCGAGGTTCACGGGCGTGGGAACCAATTTTAAACGGCGTGGCATCGCAAATTTTACATTTTACCCCTCGGCGCCACAGATCACGGCGCCGAGGGGAAAAATGAAAAAAATTGCATTTTTTTTGCCTTCTCTTTTGGCGCGTTTCATGCAACAAGTAGAATGTTTCGAACCCTATATCGAAACATTCCTGTGGTTCAGCTGGTTAGCTCACGCGGTTGTGGTCTGGGAGACCTGGGTTCAAACCCAGACCAGCCGCCTCTTTTCCTTTATTTTTGGTTTTTTTTCTTTCCCTTTTTTTTTGGTTTTTAACAAGCAATGTCACAATTGTCATTACTTTTTATTAGCAATTACAGTAATAAATAAATATAATAACTATTACTTTGTACACTATTATTTGTAAAAAAAATTTTGACAACTCTTTTTAAAGTATATAGAAAATGTGGAGTAAAGCCTGGACACTACAAGAAAGAAGCATGCCAGTCATACTTGGCGTGCGATCTTGGCTGGAAAGGAAGTGGTACAGCGGGGGGCGATCAAAAGAGTTGGCAATGGCACCTCAACAAACATTTGGCAAGATAGGTGGATACCTCTACATTTTGATGCTAGACCACTGACTCCTAGAGATGGACAGGAGGTGACCATGGTGTCTGACTTGATGACTGCCTCAGGACACTGGAATGAGGAGCTGATTCGGGAAATTTTCTTCCCGGTGGATGCAGCTGCAATACTCCGAATTCCACTCAGATCACAAGATGACTGCTGGGCTTGGGAGCCAGAAAAGCACGGCATGTACTCAGTAAAGACAGCTTATCAGAAGATCGAACAGGAACATCAGCAGGCTACCTTGCCAATGATGGGATGTTCGGGTGAGGAAGTTTGGAAGAAAATATGGAAGCTCAATGTTCCACCGAAGGTGCGGGTGTTTTGGTGGAGAGTGCTTCATGAGTTTTTGCCCGCAAAATCTGTGTTGCACCATCGACACATTGAGCCAACAACCTTCTGCGATGTTTGTGGAGCTGACAGTGAATCAATTCGTCACGTTCTGATTGAATGCACCATAGCAAAGCTGTTTTGGCGGGAGGTCAAACTCCTCATCGGATCAAAATTACCAGGAATGCACTCACAGACCTGGGCATCAGACATCTTACAACCAGCGTGCTGTACAGACCAAGAGAGGAGCATTTTCATCATTGGCATGTATTCGTTGTGGATGCAACGAAACAAACGGCGACATGGTGAAGACCAGCCACCTATAAAGATAGCAGTGCGATGGTCTATCGACATGGCCCATGATCTAATGGAAATCGTAAAACCAAAGGAGTATGTGGCCTTGGATGTTGCAAATCCAGCCTCGAGGCCTACTCTGATGGTCCATAAAACTAAACCTTGCTGGGAAGGACCACCTACAGGTTGGGTTAAGTGCAACGCAGATGGAGCCTTCTATGAGCATCAATGGCATGGTGCAACAGGTGCTGTCATACGTGATGAGTTTGGGAATTTTATAAGAGGAGGTGCCAAGTGGTATGACCATTGCCTGGATGTTTTATCTATGGAGGCGCTAGCGTGCCGGGATGGCTTGATTTTGGCACGGCAAGTTGGAGTCCAAAGAGTTTGGCTAGAATCGGATTGCCAAGAACTGCTGCGACTTTGGCAAGCTGGAGAACAACAAAGATCAAGCGTGATGTCAATTCTGATGGAGATTAGGGAGTTGAGTACTTTGTTTCAAGAGTTTAAATTTTCCTTTGCTTCTCGCTCTTGCAATAAGGTAGCACATATGTTAGCAAAACGGGTCACAGACGAAACTCGGATCGGGTGGTGGTCTATGGCCCCGGCTTGTGTTTCTGGTCTGTTGGCCTCAGATTGTAATCCCCCCTCTATTTGATGAATGAAATTTCCATTATCGCAAAAAAAAAAAAAAAAAGCCTGTGTTCTCGTATGTTACATCTCATTCTAAATCAATTTCCTTAAAATTTAATAAAATTTCTAAATATCTTAATACCGTAGGGGTATTATAATTTTCAAAAAAAAATATTATTGTATTTGCACAATAGTTGCACAATTGTTGTTATAATTTAGGTAATATGTACAATTGTAGTATATAATTTAGGTAATATATACAATTTAGGTAATATATAAAAAAGTATGACCATTCGTCTTTTTTTTTTTACATTGTTTCTTGAAAACCAAAAAAAAAAAAACCAAAAAAAAAAAAAAAAAGGAAAGAAGTGGCTGGTAGGGGGTTTGAACCCAGGTCTCCAAGACTTGACCCATGCGCCCTAACCAACTGCACCACAGGTAGAATGTTCGAATCCATCTACTTGTTGCATGCAACGTGCCAAAAGAGAAGGAAAAAAATGTAATTTTTACATTTCCCCCTGGGCATCGTAGATCAGGGGCGCCGAGGGGAAAAATGTAAAATTTACGATGCCACGCCGTTTGAAATTACTCCCTCCGTCCCGAAATAAAAGACATTCTCGCTAAGAAGTTAACGTTTTCAAAATGCCGACAATTATATATTAAAATATATAAATATTTATGTTAAGTAATTAGTATCATCGGAAAGATCTTTAAGTCTAGTTTTTTAACAAATTTATTTGAAGATTTAAATGTTGCACGTATTTTCTACAAACTTAGTCAAAGTTGAGAAAGTTTGGACCGCACGCCTTCCCATAGCGTCGTTTATTTTAGGGACGGAGGGAGTAGTTCCCATCGCCGTGAACCTCGGCGCCATAGGTGGTGGCGCCGAGACGTTCTAGCTTCGGCGCCGTGACCCATGGCGCCCGAAAAGGGTCCATATTATGCACGGAAACAAAAAAAAGGGTGTTTTTGTGAGAATCTTTCAAAACAAGGGTTAAAAAGCAAAAAAGACGGCAGCGTCTGCGTGAGAGCTTTAGCCGGCCTGGCCTAGAAAAAACGAACCTGGATTTCGTTTTCTGGGAGCCATGAGTGAGGGCGTTTTGCAGCCCGCGGGCCTGGCTCGTTGGTGGGCTCAGCAAATCAAACAATGCAAGTTGCAGCTCACGGGCTCAGGCAGGCCTCCGGGGCCGAAGTCATACAGGCACTATATGACTGTAAAAGCCTGGTGTAGTCGGGTCAAAGTAAGAGTGGTTGGCGGCGATAGGTTTAACGACAGAGAGCCTTCAAACGTGAAGTAGGTGGATGGAGCAGGGACGACGTCACACACCATGAACGAGGAGTGTTAAGGAAGAAACGTAGCAAATAGTGGCGAATCTAGAAAAAAATATATGATTAATGTCTCTCCTACTTAATTAGAACATAGATTATTACTTATTTATAAGTGCCACTTATTGATTTCTCTAGAAGTCTATATGATGTTTCTACAGAGTATGACATCAATACATGTATAGTGGATCCACTCCGGTAGCAGAGGTAGAGGAAAGACAACATATAACTCCATCTCAGAAAGAATATGACTCTAGCACAATGTCATGTCTTAGTATCTTAAGTTCAACTTATTATAAATAAAAAAAAAAGTGTCATGTACGTAATCCATAGTTATTTTTTTAACAGAGAGTGCATAAAAGAGAGGGATAGACGAATCTTGATCCAACGGTTCAAAACACAGGTGTCCTTTAGCTCTAAAACACTGAACAGCCAAAGAAAAACAGAGCTAGGAGGAGGTGCCGGTCATCCCAACGCCATAAGAATCAACTCTCAAGGACTGAAGAAGAGAAGGAAGAAGAAGAAGAAGCTGAAAAAAAGAAAGAACCATCTACATCCACCTCAGAGTCAGAGTGGGCAAGTTCAAATAGTTTTACTATCGTGACATATGTCGGACTGAATAGGTCCTAGGATGCATGCATGCATGCTTCTCTGACTCTGCCTTATTCATCCTCTGTCAAAACATAACATCTCCTGCCATGGCACCTGGTCTCAAGAAATATTATACCAATTCCACCGTATTTCATTTTGTGTTTAGTTGGTGAAATATTTTGGGTTGAACTTCTTGTAGCATTTTTCGTTTGTATATGGTAATTATTATCCCACCATGGACTAACTAGGCTCAAAAGATTCGTCTCGTACTTTTCAGCCAAAGCGTGCAATTAGTTATTTTGTTTACCTACATTTAATGTTTTATATATGCGTTAAGATATTCGATGTGACGAGGGGGCGAAGCACTTTTTGGATTCCTGGATGGGAACTAAACAAGGCCACACTATGCTATAGCAGTGAAGAGCGTGAGATGACCATTTCCTCCCTGGATCCTGTGTCCCTTCCCTTCGTCTCCCCACTCTCCATCATTACTTCTCATGAAATGGGGCGGCATGTCTCGCGGCTCCGGGTGGCCACGTCACCCGGAGATCCTTGATTGGTCCGCCCTTCGTCGATTTTCGGGAAGGCCCCTATGTTATGAGAATCACGGATTGGTCCGTCGGGCTCGTTCGGCCGTAGTAGGCGGGTGCCTTTTTTTCGCCCCACGACCCGTGGCGCGGCGAGCTTCTCCGGATCTTGGATGGCCCTCCCTCGCGTCTCGGCGGCTCGTCGCTTGGTCCCCGCGCCATCGGCGGCATGTCGCCGTGTCCGCTGGGTCAGAGCCCGCGGCCGCGGCCCGGCGGCCGGCCCCCTACGGCCGGGCAGAGGGCCGGGGCGGGCCGGATGCGGTCGGCCCGCGTGGCAGCGGTGGTCGGCGGCCGCGGCTGGTCGGTCGCGCGGGGTTTGACCGCCGCGCCGTGCCATTGTCGAGTGGGGAGTGGCCGAGCGGTCCATGTGGGCCCGGTATGGGTGCGGTTTCCGAGGCGCTCCCGCCATCCCGGCCGTTGTCGGCGGGGGATTGGTCGGAGCGTCTTGTGTGGGTCCGTCTGTGCGCGGCGGCGGCGAGGCGCGGCTGACAGCCCCGGGCGTTGTCGATTTTGATTGGCTGGTTCGTGTGCGGTCCCCCAAGTCATTGAGCTCATCTGTGTTCTGTGGTTGACTCCTTAAGGTTGGGACGGGTAGTCTGAAGCTTCTCCTCCCTTTTCGTTCCTTCTGTTTCCAGGTACGTGCTCGCCGGCTTCTTCCTCCTCTGCTTTCCCTCCTCTTCTTCCCCTTGCTACTCCCGCGGTCCATGGCATCCGTTTTTGGGTGACGGCGCATTGCACGGCATTGTTCCGGAGAGGGGCGTGCGTCAGCTGTTGGAGTGGTGGCCGCCGTTCGTCCTTGTGCTGCCTTGGGGCCGGTGCGGGGCTCATCGGGGTGTTCTGAGGCTCGATGCGGGGTACGTGTATGCTACAATGGGTGTGCGGGGCTAGCCGGGATTTCGCTTTGGTATGCTTGGTTGTTTGATGCTGTATAGGCGTTCGACGAAATGTCTCTGCAGGGCTCGGCGCTTGTGTTCGATGAAATGCCTCTGCGGGGCTCGACGCCGTTGCGATCTGGTGCTCGGTGTGATGGCTGCGTGGTCTGAGCATGGCATCCTGTGTCGCGTGTAGATCTGCTTTTGCGTGAATGTGTGCCTTTCTTGATGTGTGTTGCCTGGGGTGGTCCTTCTGTGCTACAAGCGTCCGTCAGGCTTTGTTATCTTGCTCTCGGTGTGTCTTTGATGCATGTGCTGCTTTCAGGAGTGAACGATGGATGGGTATACTGACTGTCTTGTTTGGTTTTTGTTATTGTCTTTCAGGTGGGCTGTGATGGGGGGGTCTCCTACCGGTGCTGCTCTGCTGTTGCTGGTGCCTCGGTATATTGTTCTCCTCCTTTCATTGGATGGTGCCGTTGATGTCCACCTGTGTTTACTGACACTTTGTGGTTGTTAGGGGGTGTTGCGTGGCTATTTCATTTCTCTGTGTGCCCTACCTGTTCTGTGCGTTCAAGCTTACCACTTTTTTTTTTTTTTTTTTTTGCCTGTTGCTCCAGGTTGGGGTCGCGGTGAGGCTGCTCCTTTGCTTTGGGCCACGGGTGCAGGGGTTTAGTCTTCACGGAGAGGTATGTCGTCCTCACGTGATATGGATCTACCGTTTTGTCATTATATATATGATGCTGTGCCATTTTACTGACCTGGATCTGGGTCCTGGGGGAGGGGGTCCCTCTTTATTGATTTTTTTTTTGTTTTTTTCTTTCATAACTTGGCCGTATTGTTGTCAACCAGTCATAACAAAAAAAGAAAAAACGTGTGCCGTGTTAGAAGATATGTTTATAACTACTACATCCCATCTGACCCTGCTACAGTCTGTGGCTGCAAGATGTGGCGTGCCCTATGTATCCCTTGTTTCTGAATTGCCCGAAGATGGTGATCCTATCTATGGGGTTGAGGTTGAGTTACCTTCTTTAGATAACCTCTGTTTCCCACAGAGACTTTTTTTTTGGGCGCCCACGGGCTTCAGCGTCGAAATTAGTTATGAGCATGCTGCCCTTCAGGCTGTTGTTTACCTTCAAACTGTGTTTGGGTTTGTTGTTGTGGACTACAATTTCCAGGGCGTAATGCTGTATAGGAACGTTGCTCAGGCGGCTGTAGCCGTTGCCGCCGAGGCCCCTTTGGATTAGTAAGGTTAATTTCTGTGATGGTTATGTTGGCTCGCATTACCGTCGCGAGCTAGAAATTGAGACAGACAAGTTTCTTTGTGATATTTCTATGTTGCGCCGATTAATCTGAATTACCCCTTTTTATGCCTTTTACTTACGTAAACAACTATATAGCTTTGCATTCGACCGTTCTTCCCTAGAGCATTGCTCGCTATGGGCGCGTGGTCAAGCGGGGGCGTGGGCGGGGGGGGGGCAGCGGAGACGTAGGAAAAGAAGTATGTGGATGACGTTGTCTTCTAATGGTGTTTTTGTGTTTTTAGTGCCATGTATAATTATGGTGCTTTGCCTCTAGGCATAGGCGTGCTATGCGCCTATCGTGATGCCTCCGTACTAGGCTCGGCAAAAGCGCCGTAAGTACATGAGGCAAAAGAAGCTTGCTGCATCAGGTAGCTGTTGTTCGGATGCGCCTACTTAGTCCTCCGACTCTTCTTTGCCTTGTTTCATGGTCATGTGCCGGTGTCAATGCTTACTGGTTTGGCTATTTCGTCTAGGTCCTATTGTTGAGATTGGTGAGTCTATGGTTTGTGTGCGATTCACACAGGAATACATAGACGCTTTGAAAGGTTGGTTATAATGCATTTGTAGGCTCTAGGCACCTACACGCTACGTCGCGTTCTTAAATGTGTGGCTGCTTCTGTTTTATTTTCCTGTAGCCTCTTACGTCGGAAGGTCGTACTACGGGGGGCGACTACGAATGTGCCTACTGTGGTGCTGTGTTCTGGCACCAGGAGAGGGCTAGGTCTGACTCCACGAGGGATAAAATAGTTTACAACAGCTGCTGTAGGGCTGGGAAGGTTGTCTTGCCAGTTTATGAGCCACGGCCAGAGCCCCTAGCTTCTTTGGCCAGATTCGATGGTGATGCACGTTGTAAGCGTTTTCTAAAGAACATACGTCAGTACAACTGTTTGTTTGCCTTCACCTCCATGGGGGCTAACATAGATAGATCCCTGAACGATGGTCGTGGCCCGCCTGTCTTTAAAATATCCGGTCAAGTCCACCATCGTATTGAAGATTTCCTTCCAAGCGATGGCAATTCGCCAAAGTTCTTGCAGCTTTACGTTTACGATAGTACTAATGAGGTGAGAAACAGGCTAACTGCACTGAATCCAAGTGAGCGGCCTAGGGACCCGTTAGATCCTGAAATCGTTGATCAGCTGCGACAAATGCTAGATGCCAGGAATCCACTGGCACAAAAATTTAGACAGGTGAGAGATAGATTGGAGGAAAATGGTGATGAGGAGTTCATAATAAGAATTATTGGCGCTAGGGAGGGGGACCCAGTACAGTACAATCTGCCATCTACTGAGCAGCTTGCTATACTTGTGGTTGGGGATTTTTCGCTCGAGACCTTTCAGTGTGACATAGTTGTGCAGGCTAGATCAGGTGGTCTAGAGCACATATCTTCACTACATCTTGCATACATGGCTCGCAATATCCTCTATTTGTTTCCATTTGGCGGCCGAGTATCGATTGGTGTGATGTATGACGGCGAAGATCCATTAGCCACGGATAAACGCGTGAAAGTCACGATGCGGGATTATTTCCGCTATAGGTTCCACTATCGAAAACATGATGCCAACCCTTTCTTGTGCTACGGTGTCCTTTCTAGCCAGGCTAAAGTGGATGCACGGGCTTGCATAGATGAAAACAGGCTTTGGTACATTGTGAAAAATCAGAAGAAACTGAGGGTAGAGAGTTTCTAGGGCATAGTTGATGCTGTAGAGCGAGGCTGTGTCGATGCAAATGCTCTTGGCAAGCGAACTATATTACCCGCTTCTCATACTGGTGGTAGGCGCTATATGATCCAAAACTATCACGATGCAATTGCGATTTGTAGAGCCTATGGTCCATCGGATTTCTTTACCACATTTACTTGCAACCCAAAATGGATAGAAATTGCGGATGCTATTGCCCTTGAGCCTGGTCAAAAGCCTTCCGATCGAGTTGATATTGTTGTTAGGGTGTACAATATGAAACTTGAAGAGCTTCTCCGGGACATAAAAAATGGAACTGTCTTTGGCCCCGTTAGCGCTGGTATGTTGTGCCGTTGTGCTGCCGTTTTCTCTTTGTCGGTTGTCACACACTTCTAATGTATTAATGCTCCTCTCTGTTTGCCATGTTAGTTTTGCACACCGTCGAGTTCTAGAAGCGGGGCCTTCCCCACGCACACATCATAGCATGGGTGTCTCGTGATACATTACACCCTTCGCCTTCGTTCATTGACAGATATGTGTCTGCCGAGATGAAGATCTCTAGTTTGGTTTTGGATAATTAGTGACACCTAAGGACTAATCTCTCGATGCTAAGTGTTTGACTAGTTTGGAGATTGGTCGTGCCGAAGTTGGTGCGTGGTGATCATGGATGAGGGATCGAGGTGATCCAAAAGATGATCAAGCATGCAACTTGGTGGAGTTTCGGAGATCAATTGACCCCAAGGCAAAGGTATAAGCATAGGGTTTTTGATTTCACACCCAAGACACCATAGAGGGTGTGGGTGATTATAGGATCGATAAGCCGTACTATAGAGGAGAAACTTATCGTACATATCGGTCCTCATGTGCCTTTAGGTTCAAAATTCATATGCATGCATTCTAACCTAAAGAGCTAACTCCGCGCTTGTCGAAAATGTTTCGAAAATGCTAACATATGGTGTCGAGGTGTTCTTCGACGTGTCGGCAACAAGAATCAAGTGACGAAGCCGGGTTGGAGCAAAGGCGAAGAAATGGCAACACAACGACGGAATTTCGCGGCTCGGAGGCGGCCGGACGCATGCACCGGACTCGTGGACCGGAAGCATGCAAAATCGGCCGACCTTGCCGGTGTGTGGTTCCGGTGAAAAAAACGAAGAGCATGTTTTCGGGGTTGCTCTCGGGGAGTGGCCGGACGCATGCACCGGAAGCATGACCGGACGCATGCTGCGGGGTTCTAAATTTGGCATGTTGGGTTTTGTCGGTTGTGACCGGACTCATCGGCCGGACTCATGCATGAGTCCGGTCGGCGCCGGCGTCGATCGGCCAGGAATTGCATGCTCCTCCCCCAACGGCTCCATTTTTAGGTGGAGCCTATTTATACCCCTTTGGCCGGCCATTGCTCTCTCTCTTGGACATTTGAATCATTCCTAACACACTGAGCTGGTGAGCAACAACCCTCCCCTCTCTCATTCTTGCTTGTGAGCTTCATTCTTGAGAGAAGAGGTGATCCAAGTGCATTTGCATCGAGTTCTTGCATCTAGAGGCACTTGGGGATCGTTGTGAGACGGTGGATTTCCTATTTCTCTTCGAGACACCGCTCCTAGCCGGCTTGGTGGATTGGTGGAGGCGTTGGCAAGAAGAGGTGATTGTTTCTTGGCCACCTCCGGTTGATTTGTGAGAGGATTACGCACTCCTCGTCGGAAAGACAAAGTGCAAAGGAATACATTGCTCGTGCTTTGGGTTACCTCACTTGTGAGTGGTGTGTTGAGGCTAGCAAGGGCACCGCCTAGCTCAAACACCATCCTTTGTTGTTGGTCGGCACAACGGAGGAGAGTAACTTGTCGGTGTACAAGCGAACTCCGGGTGAACAAATCGACTTGTTCATTGTCTCGGTGTTTGGATCATCACCTTCGAAAGTGATTGATTATTCTTGTTCGGTGATTGGTTGACATCCTCTACACGGCGGTATATCTAGCTTGCTCTCTTGCATTACTTTCCTAGTTTACTTTGAGTAGAGAGCTACCACTTGCTTTGTGTAGTTGTTCTTGCTAGCATAAGGACCATATTAGGATTGCTCATTAGCTAGAGTAGTGACATAAACCTTGAGTGGACTAGAGATCATAGAAATATTTAGTCTTGTCACTAGAAGGCTTGCAAGACCACTAGAGCTAGTGCAAACCGCTTTGCGTGTGTTTTTTATACTAATTGGTTTGTTTAGTTGAGCTTGTAGAAAATTTTTATAGGCTATTCACCCCCCCTCTAGCCATCTAGGACCTTACAAGTGGTATCAGAGCCGTGGTCACCGTTTTAGAAGGCTTAACAACCTCGGTGTGAAGCATGGCTAGTATTGTGTTCAACAATGTTGGGGAAAGCCTCCGTTCTTTGATAGAGTCAAAAATTTTGACTATTGGAAGAGATGCATGAGAATGTACTTGGGATCAATCAATGACCAAGTATGGGAAGTGACGGAGAAGGATTTTGTCATCCTAGATCCTACCAATCTCACACCCACCGACAAGATCCACAAGCAATGCAACACAATGGCATTGAGCACACTTTACAAGGGAATGGATGTCAAAGTGTTTGAAGGCATCAAGGATCTTGAGAAGGCAAGTGAAGTGTGGGAGAAGCTTTGTGAGACCTATGAGGGCACCAAAATTGTGAAAAGTGCCAAATTGTATGTTCTCAAGAGTGAATTTGAGAATTTCAAGATGAAGAAAGATGAGAGCATCTGGGATACTTTCCATAGGCTCCAAGTTATTGTCAATGACCTCAAGGCATTAGGAGTGAAGACATTGGATAGAGATTTTGGGCACAAATTCTTGATGTGCTTGCCCAAGAGATTTGCCATGTTGAGGAAGATTCTCTTTAGAGGTGCATTGGACACCATGACACCTAGTGACTTGCTTGGTGAGGTGCTAACCGATGAGAAGGTTGATGGCATGGAAGATGAGGAAGAAAAAGAAGATGACAAGAGCAAGAAGGTTGTGGCATTCAAGGCCGCCACCACATCATCCAAGGCTAAGGGCAAGTCCAAGGCTCAAGAAGAAGATGATGAGGAAATCAACCTTGAAGAGATTGATCAAGAGTTTGCTATGTTTGTGAAGAAATTTAGCAAAGTCTTGAAGAGCAAGAAGTTTGGACAAGGCTCTAGAAGGAGAAATGATTCATCCAAGGGCAATGAAGAGCCAAGAAAATGCTTTGAGTGTGATAGTCCTTATCACATCCTTGCCGATTGCCCAATCAAGAAAGAAAAAGAAAAGATGAAGGCATACAAGAGTGACAAGACAAACAAGAAAAGCAAGACCATGACATTCAAGAAGACAAATGATGGTGCTTTTGTTTGTTCTTGGGATAGTGATAGCTCCTCCGATGAAGAGGAAGAGAAGTCCAAGGCCATGAGTGCAATTGGCCAACACAAGAAGTCATCTCTCTTCGGCTCATCACCTTCATGCTTCATGGCTAAGGCCACTAAGGTATCATTGCATGAGCATGAAGAACTAAATGCTAATGAAGTAAAATATGATAGTGATGATGATGATGATGATGAATATGAACCCACTAGAGATGATCTCCTAGAGATGCTTAAGCAAACTCATATCATGCTTAAGACTAAGGACAAGGAATGTAAATCTTTGCAAAAGAGTGTAAAAACTCTTGAGCAAAACTTTAGTGAGCTAGAGGCCACCCATGAGGGTCTAAAGGAAGACCATGGGGAATTAGAGCTAGCTCATACAAGGCTTCAAAAAAGCCCATGCACCTTGCTCTTAGAGAAGAATGATAGAGCTTGCTCAATCATCAAGAAGGATGTTGGTTCAAATGTGACATCATAGATTAACCATTCTTGGTTGATGTTGAAGAATCATCCATTCCTTCCACATCCACATCAACCCACTCAAGCTCTACTAGTAGTGATAGAGTAATTTTAGATTCATCACTAAGAGTTGAGAATGAGACTCTCAAAAAGAGAGGTGGATGAGCTCACCCACTCCTTGAGGAAGGCATATGGTGGGGATGCCCGCTTGCTAAAGTGCTTGGGTAGCCAAAGGTTTTCCCTTAACAAGGAAGGCTTAGGCTATGTCCCTAAGAAAGGCAAGAAGGCCTATGCTACTCCAAAGCCTAGCTTTGTGAAGAGCAATGGTGCTTATTGCAATAGATGCAAGCAAGTGGGGCATCAAGAGCAAAAAAATGTGCTAAAATGAACACTAGCAACAATAAGGCAACAAAAGTGCATTCCATCACCTTTGATTCCTATTATATATGCTTACCAATGGTGAGAAGGGTGTCAAGGCAAAGTTTGTTGGTTCACCCATTATTGGCCCAAAGAAGAAGGCAATTTGGGTACCAAAGGCTTTGGTTGCTAACCTTCAAGGACCCAAAGAGAAAATGGGTACCTAAATCTTACTTATTTGCGTGTAGGTAAATTACAAGATTGGAGGGAATCATTGGATTCTTGATAGTGGGTGCACTCAACATATGACCGGTGATGCAAGGAAATTCAATATTATTGATTCAACTCAAGAAAATGGCAAGCCAATTACATTTGGTGATAGCAAAAGTGGCAAGATACAAGGCATAGGCAAGATAGCAATAACCAATGATTTGACCTTATCAAATGTGGCACTTGTAGATATATTGAAATACAATTTGCTTTCGGTGGCACAAATTTGTGATCTTGGTTATAAGTGCATCTTTGGTGAAGATAGTGTTGAGATAGTGAATACAAAAGATTCAAGTTTGATCTTCAAGGGAATAAGATTTGACAACCTCTACCTTGTGGATTTTGGTGCTAGTGAGACACAAATTAGTACATGCTTGATATCTCAATCTAGTATGGGTTGGCTATGGCATAGAAGACTTGGTCATGTTGGCATGAAGCAACTCAACAAGTTAGTAACACATGATCTAGTAAGAGGCTTGAAGGATATTCATTTTGACAAGGACAAGCTATGTAGTGCATGTCAAGCCGGCAAGCAAGTTGCCAACACTCATCCAAAGATGAGCTTCATGAGTACTTGCAAGGCATTTGATTTGATACACATTGACTTGTTTGGCCCAACCGTATACACAAGCATTGGTGGCAACAAGTTTGGATTTGTGATTGTGGATGACAATACAAGATTCACTTGGGTGTTCTTTCTCAATGACAAGAGTGACACATATTCAATCTTCAAGACATTTCTCAAGAGGGTGCATAATGAGTTTGATATCATAGTAAAGAAAGTGAGAAGTGATAATGGAAGTGAGTTCAAGAACACAAGAGTTGATAAGCTATGTGATGATTATGGGATTATGCATCAACTTTCGGCCAAGTACACACCACAATCAAATGGCCTAGTTGAGAGGAAGAA
Source organism: Hyparrhenia diplandra (assembly GCA_015847255.1). Taxonomy (NCBI): domain Eukaryota; kingdom Viridiplantae; phylum Streptophyta; class Magnoliopsida; order Poales; family Poaceae; genus Hyparrhenia; species Hyparrhenia diplandra. The sequence continues at coordinate 427,401 of JADLZK010000002.1, forward strand.
TATGACTCTCATTGAGATGACAAGATCAATGCTTAGTGAGTACAATGTGAGTCAATCATTTTGGGCCAAAGCAATCAACACCGCATGTCACTACATCAATAGATTGTATTGCCATCCCATGATGAACAAGACACCTTATGAGTTATTGAATGGAAGAAAGCCAACCATTGCATACTTTAGAGTATTTGGATGTAAATGCTACATATTGAAGAAGGGTGCAAGACTTGGCAAATTTGACAAGAGGTGTGATGAAGGGTTCCTACTTGGTTATTCCACCACAAGCAAGGCATATAGAGTGTGGAACAACTCAAGTGGTGTATTGGAAGAAGTCCATGATGTTGAATTTGATGAAACTAATGGGTTCCAAGATGAAGATGAGAACCTCAATGATGTTAGTGGAACTCAATTGGTAAATGCCATGAGAGGCATGGACATTGGTGATATTAGGCCAACTCAAGTTGATGATGACAAAAATGAAGTACAAATCACTCAAGCTAGTGGTGCTCAAGTTCAAGATCAACAACAAGCTAGTACATCATCTCAAGCTACAACAAGTGATTAACCAAGCTCAAGCAATTAAGTTCCAATACTCCAAAGCTCAAGCATAGCTAGAGATCACCCAATTGATCAAATTGTTGGTGACATTGCAAGTGGAGTACAAACAAAGAGGAAGACTAGCGGCCTTTTGTGAACACTTTGCTTTTGTGTCACAAGAAGAGCCGAAAAGGTTGATGATGCCTTGAAGGATGAAGAATGGGTCATTGCAATGCAAGAGGAGCTCAATAACTTTGATAGAAACAAAGTTTGGGAATTGCTAGAGAGACCAAAAAGGACTACAATGTCATTGGAACCAAATGGGTGTTCAAGAACAAGCAAGATGAAGATGGCATTGTTATGAGAAACAAAGCAAGACTAGTTGCACAAGGTTACACTCAAGTAGAGGGTCTTGACTTTGGTGAGACATATGCTTTCCGGTTGCAAGATTAGAGGCAATTAGAATCCTATTGGCCTATGCATGTGCACACAACATCAAGCTCTATCAAATGGATGTCAAAAGTGCTTTTCTCAATGGCTTCATCAATGAGCTAGTGTATGTTGAGCAACCACCGGGTTTGAAGATTACCATCATCCCAACCATGTGTACAAGTTGAACAAGGCATTGTATGGGTTGAAGCAAGCACCTAGAGCATGGTATGAGAGGTTGAGAGACTTCCTACTCAAGAAAGGCTTCAAGATGGGCAAAGTTGACACTACTCTATTCACCAAGAAGATTGGAAAGGATTTGTTTGTCATGCAAATATATGTTGATGATATCATCTTTGGATCAACAAATCAAGAGTATTGTGAAGAGTTTGCCAAGATGATGGCAAAAAGAATTTGAGATGTCTATGCTTGGAGAGCTCACATATTTCCTTGGTCTACAAATCAAGCAAATGAAGAATGGCACCTTCATTAGTCAAGAGAAATACATTAGAGACATGATCAAAAAGTTTGGCATGCAAGATGCAAAGGGCATCAATACACCAATGGGTACCAATGGATCATTGGACAATGATGAGAGTGGCAATATGGTTGATCAAAGGTACTATAGGTCATTGATTGGAAGCTTACTCTATGTGACCGCCTCTAGGCCCGATGTGATGTTTAGTGTTGGCAAGAGTGCAAGATTTCAATCCTCACCGAGAGAGAGTCATCTCACCACATCAAAGAGGATATTGAGGTACTTGAAGCACACACAAAATGTTGGACTATGGTATCCTAAGGGGTCAAACTTTGAGCTTATTGGATATTCGGACTCCGACTATGGAGGATGCAAGGTTGATAGAAGAAGCACAAATGGCACTTGTCAATTCCTTGGAAGATCTCTAGTATCATGGTCATCAAAGAAGCAAACTGGTGTGACACTTTCAACCGCCGAGGCCGAATACATTAGTGCTGGTAGTTGTTGTGCACAATTGCTATGGATGAGATCAACATTGAGAGATTATGGTCTTGATTTCCATCATGTGCCATTGTATTGTGACAATGAAAGTGCTTGCAAGATGACACAAAACCCGGTCCAACATACAAGAACCAAGCACATTGACATAAGGCATCACTTCATAAGGGATCATCAACAAAAGGGTGACATTGCAATCCAACCTATTGGCACCGAAGATCAACTAGCCGATATCTTTACAAAGCCACTAGATGAGAAGAGGTTTTGCAAGCTAAGAAATGAGTTGAATATCCTTGACTTCTCCAACATGAGTTGAATGCACCCCACTACCATGACATGCCCCTCCATCAAGCAAAGCAAAGGTGAAATTGTTTGACATGGCATTCATGATAACTAAGGACTTGTTAGAACATATAGACATATAACTTGTACCTTAGGAAGCATTCATGGAAAATCAAAGGATTTCAATGTATGTATGCCATCACTATTGCTATTTATGCTTGTTTGATCTAGTGATGACATATGACATGTTTATGGGCTTGCAATCTCAAGTGTTGAATTTGGCTATCTTTTCACACATATGCTTCAACATAGGCAAGATAACCCTTGTCATGAGGTGTGAAGAAGCTTGTCTTTGGTTCAAACCAAAATATATGTTTGACAAGTGATCCAAATTTGACCAAATTTGAGCACTACTCTCTCTTCCATAACACAACATGGTCATACCTTTTGTGGAAATTGTCGACAAAGGGGGAGAGATTAGTGCATGAAAGGTTTTTGGAAAATTAAAAATTTCACATGTTTTTGAAAACCTCTCATGTGGTTCATGAGTTTACAAGTGGTTCACACAAGTAGGGGAGCAAGCTCATAGATAATTTGTTGCATTTTATTGTGCACTAACATATGACTTGCTCATTGCACATGTATTTAAATTCAATATACATGCTTGTGTGGTGCATGCTAGTTTTCACAAGTTGCTTTTCAAGTGGTTGAATAACTAGCATGCATAGGAGCTAGCTAGATTTTCTAAATTCGTTCTTAATTCATGTACCTTGCTTATAATGTGATCTCACGTGGTACTTTGAGTTTTGATGAAAATCTAGTTACCTTGATGCTTGTATGGTGAAAATGGCGCTAACTCCGATTGGTATCACGCTTCAAAGGTCCATTTCTTTCACCTAAGCATCATTTTGGTAACATAGCTCACCCTCAATTTCAATATTCATACATGTATGCAATGCTTCGTTCCAAACTTGTGGCATACATGTAGGGGGGAGCTCATGCTACCAAAACCGAACTATGATGATTGTCCAATCCTATGATTGTAAGCAAAATGCTTGGACAACCGTTGTATGTTCAAAAACATTAATCATAAAACCTTTATACGGGTTGTCACCAATTACCAAAAAAGGGGAGATTGAAGATCTCTAGTTTGGTTTTGGATAATTAGTGACACCTAAGGACTAATCTCTCGATGCTAAGTGTTTGACTAGTTTGGAGATTGGTCGTGCCGAAGTTGGTGCGTGGTGATCATGGATGAGGGATCGAGGTGATCCAAAAGATGATCAAGCATGCAACTTGGTGGAGTTTCGGAGATCAATTGACCCCAAGGCAAAGGTATAACCATAGGGTTTTTGATTTCACACCCAAGACACCATAGAGGGTGTGGGTGATTATAGGATCGATAAGCCGTACTATAAAGAGGGGAAACTTATCGTACATATCGGTCCTCATGTGCCTTTAGGTTCAAAATTCATATGCATGCATTCTAACCTAAAGAGCTAACTCCGCGCTTGTTGAAAATGTTTTGAAAATGCTAACATATGGTGTCGAGGTGTTCTTCGACGTGTCGGCAACAAGAATCAAGTGACAGAAGTCGGGTTGGAGCAAAGGCGAAGAAACGGCAACACAACGACGGAATTTCGCAGCTCAGAGGCGACCGGACGCATGCACCGGACTCGTGACCGAAGCATGCAAAATCGGCCGGACGCACCGGTGTGTGGTTCGGTCAAAAGAACGAGAGAGCATGTTTTCGGGGTTGCTCGAGGGGGAGTGACCGGGACGCATGCACCGGAAGCATGACCGACGCATGCGCAGGGTTCTAAATTTGGCATGTTGGGTTTTGTCGGTTGTGGCCGGACTCATCGACCGACTCATGCATGAGTCCGGTCGGCGTCCGTCGCCCGCTAGAATTGCATGTTCCTCCCCAACGGCTCCATTTTTAGGTGGAGCCTATTTATACCCCTTTGGCCGGCCATTGCTCTCTCTCTTGGACATTTGAATCATTCCTAACACACTAGAGCTGAGCAACAACCCTCCCTCTCTCTCATTCTTGCTTGTGAGCTTCATTCTTGAGAGAAGAGGTGATCCAAGTGCATTTGCATCGAAGTTCTTGCATCTAGAGGCACTTGGGGATCGTTGTGAGACGGTGAATTTCCGTTTCTCTTGGAGACACCGCTCCCTAGCCGGCTTGGTGGATTGGTGGAGGCGTTGGCAAGAAGAGGTGATTGTTTCTTGGCCACCTCGGTTGATTTGTGAGAGGATTACGCACTCCTCGTCGGGAAGACAAAGTGCAAGGAATACATTGCTCGTGCTTTGGGTTACCTCACTTGTGAGTGGTGTGTTGAGGCTAGCAAGGGCACCGCCTAGCTCAAACACCATCCTTGTGTTGGTCGGCACAACCGGAGAGTAACTTGTCGGTGTACAAGCGAACTCCGGGTGAACAAATCGACTTGTTCATTGTCTCGGTGTTTGGATCATCACCTTCGAAAGTGATTGATTATTCTTGTTCCGGTGATTGGTTGACATCCTCTACACGGCGGTATATCTAGCTTGCTCTCTTGCATTACTTTTCTAGTTTACTTTGAGTAGAGAGCTACCACTTGCTTTGTGTAGTTGTTCTTGCTAGCATAAGGACCATATTAGGATTGCTCATTAGCTAGAGTAGTGACATAGACCTTGAGTGGACTAGAGATCATAGAAATATTTAGTCTTGTCACTAGAAGGCTTGCAAGACCACTAGAGCTAGTGCAAACCGCTTTACGCCGTGTTTTATACTAATTGGTTTGTTTAGTTGAGCTTGTAGAAAATTTTTATAGGCTTTTCCCCCCCTCCTCTAGCCATCTAGGACCTTACACGAGATTTCGGACTGAAAAGGACCCGCTTAGGATACGCTTTAGTTCTTTGAGCACATGATGCACGGCCCTTGTGGTGTCGGTCGTGAGAGACGTGTCCTTGCATGAAGAATGCTAAATGTTCAAAGCGGTTTCCTAAGAAATTCCAATCAGAAACGGTTGTAGATGAGGGCGGATTTGCTGTGTATAGGAGGCCTGATAATAAGAGGTACGTGCAAAAGCGTGGGGCTAGGCTGGATAATGAATGGGTTGTGCCTTATAACATGTGGCTGTTTAAAAAATACCAGGCCCATATCAACGTAGAGTGGTGCAATAAGGGTGTGTTTGTTAAGTATTTATTCAAATATGTTACAAAGGGGCCAGACTGTGGCAAGGTTTATGTACAAAGGGTTAAGAGTGGCGAGGCGACACCCTATAATAAGGAGAATGATACGGTCGATGAGGTTAGAGAGTACCTTGATTGTAGATACATATGTGAACAGGATGCATGTTGGCGTATATTTGGTTTGGATGTACATAGACACTACCCTTCTGTAGAGAGGATGCCTGTACACTTAGAAGGAGAGAACAACATTACCTTTGAAGAGGACGATGACTTGACCGATATTGCGTCGCAGGAGTTTAGGCGCAGAACCATGCTTACTCAATGGTTTTATTCTAATAGGCAATATGAGAATGGAAGGCACCTCACTTATTGTGAGTATCCTTCACGCTTTCGGTGGGATGGCGGTGGTAGGCAGTGGCTGCCTAGGCGAGCCCCTGGCCATGTAGACAGCAGTAAATTAGGACGGCTATACTACGTGCATCCATCCGTTGGCGAGAGATATTTTCTTAGGATGTTGCTTCTTGTAGTGAAAGGTGCTACGAGTTATGAGGATGTTAGAAGATACAACGGTGTTTTGTATTCGACGTTTAAAGATGCTTAAAAAAAAAAAAAAAAAAAAAAAAAAAAAAAAAAAAAAAAAAAAAAAAAAAAATTGCGCCCGCGGCTTGCTCGGTGATGACCATGAGTGGTATGATGCTTTTGATGAAGCTGCTGCTTGGGCAACCTCGCCGCAGCTTAGGCAACTATTTGTTACAATGCTTCTTTTTACGTGAGGTAAACGATGAGTGCGCATTTTTTGAAAAGGTGTGGAGGCTTCCGGCCGATGATATACAATACCATTTTTAGAGAGAGCATTGGCAATGCATGGTACCATATGTCTGACATAGAGCTGAGGAATTTTCTGATTGACGATCTATCTATCCTATTCTCGGTGAAAGATGCTCGGATTAGAGAGCACCGCTTACCGTGTAAGACTAATGAACCGGAGTTGTGGCTAGGAAACCCGACTTATAGAAGAGGAACTAACTTACGACACGCCGAATTATTTGAGTGATGCAGATGCCATGGTTCAACAACTTAACACCGAACAACTAAATGCATTCAAACTTATAACAAATGCTGTTATGGCTGGTTGTCCGAGTTTTTCTTCGTTTCTGGCTATGGGGGGACAAGAAAGACCTTTCTTTGGGGTACCATAGTTGCTTGGCTACGCGCCCGCCATAGGATCGTGCTCACCGACGCATCCTCTGGAGTTGCTTCTTTGCTTCTGCCCAGAGGACGGACGGCTCATTCGTGATTCAAAATACCATGTGAGTTAGATATTGATGCTTTATGCGATATCAAGAGAGGCACCATGCTTGCTGGTTTGATAGAAATTGCTTCTCTTATAATATGGGACGAGGCTTTGATGACGCACCGCCACGCGTTCGAGACATTGGATAGGTCCTTAAGAGATGTAATGTCGGCGAGAATGACGCAGCTAAGGATCAGGCCTTTGGCGGTAAGGTTGTCGTGCTCGGAGGTGATCTAAGGCAAATATTACCAGTTGTTGAGGGTGGCAATAGATCGCAGATTGTTAACGTGGCCATAGTTAATTCGCAGCTTTGGAAACATGTTAAGGTTATGACTCTAAGTGTCAACATGCGTTTGCGCTGTCCTGACCTGGACAAGCAGAAGCAACAGGCCATTGCCGAGTTTAGTCGATGGGTACTCGCTTTGGGAGATGGCGAGATAGACGCTGTTAGGAGAGAAGGCGAGGGTGAGGCCACGTGGATAAAAATACCAAGAGACTTGCTTCTTATGACAACTGGCGACAAGGTTTCGTGTATAGTTGATGCTGTATATCCATCTTTAGCCACTGGGTTTTTTGATCCAGAATACCTACGTGGTCAAGCTATTCTAACTCCCACCAATGATGTTGCAGATATCGTTAATTCATACATAACGACCTTAATACCGGGTGAAGACAGTGAATACTTAAGTTGTGATAGCATCCCAAGGTCTGAAGGGAAGCATGAGTCGTTTGATATCATGTACCCTATTGAGTTCCTAAACACTGTAAATGGCAACAATTTCCCCCAGCACCGTCTTCTTCTTATGAAAGGTGTGCCGATTATGTTGCTGAGAAATCTTGATCAATCTTCTGGGCTGTGTAACGGGATACGGTTGGTAGTTACTCAGGTAGGTGAAAACCTATTAGAGGCGCAGATAATGATTGGCTCACATGTTGGCACTGTTGTTTTGATTCCAAGGATCTGTCTCATACTTAAGAGTACGCGCTTACCCTTCAATTTGCAGAGACGACAGTTCCCAATAAAGGTATGTTATGCTATGACAATCAATAAGAGCCAGGGTCAGACCCTGACTACTGTCGGTGTGTATTTGCGCAAACCAGTTTTCAGCCATGGACAACTGTACGTCGCTGTCTCACGTGTCACTTCAAAGGAAGGGCTCAAAATGTTAATTGAAGATGATAATGGTGACTGCACTGATGAGACACAGAATATTGTTTACAGGGAGATATTTTCGGCTATGCCCGCAAATGGTCATTTGATATAGACTGGTCCTTCCTTTTTTTACTGCAATTCATGACGAAACGTTTGCGATGCAGATCGCAGCACCTTGGGTGCAGCACCTTTTGTAATCTTTATCTGTAGTGCTTTATACAGGATAGTTGATACTATGTGCTGCCTTTTCGACGATGGGTGAGTGTATCTACCGGAGTGAGGCGTTGTGTGGATAATTCTTGTGTTCTGTGGTTCCGTTCTGTTAGCTCCTGATTGTGAGTTTTTTTTCCTTCTGGTGTCACAGCAACGGTGATGGCGTTTGACCTTCTGCCCAGCCTTAGGATCGGCAGCATGCGTGCGGTGATCTGTGTCCGTGTGTCCCGCAAGTGGGAGTATCGCGGTGGGACTGACGACGGTCCGATCCAGCACGTGGACCTCGTGCTGGTTGACGAGCAGGTAACTTTCTACAAGGCTGGCTGCCTGTGTTCGTCTGCCGTAATCGCTGATGTGCTTAAATGCTGCTTATATTTCCTTTCCATGCAGGGAAACAGTATGTATGCTGAGATCCCAGCTGCTCAGATTGAGGCCAAGAGCCGTCTTGTGCAAGAGAACATGATCTTTGTCATTGACCGCTTTAGAGTGTCCAATTCGAAGCGCAGCTTCATGCCAGTGGCTTCGCAGTTGATGATCGAGTTCACCTGCCGTACACAAGTCACTGCTGTCAGGGAAGAGATGCCTGGGTTCCCATTGTACGTGTACAGGGTAACGCCGATAGATGATCTGAAATCACGTGCCGGCGACACCACTGATTTCATTGGTTCGTTTCTTTCTGACATGCATTGTGTCCATTTTTCATTTTCTTGTGCGCCTAACTATGCCCCTACAGATGTTATTGGAGTCCTCACTGAGGTGTCAGATGCTTATACGGTCCACCTTCCTAACAAGAATCGGCATGCTCAGGCTAGGCACATCATACTGAGGGACCAGAAGTACGTCTGTACTCTCTCTGCACCAGCTATTGTTTACCTAGATGCCAATCTTCCTGATAGATGTTTTCGTGATTTGTTCCAAATGTGTAGCTACTCAGAGGTCAAGATCAGTCTGTGGGGAGAGCGCGCCTCTGCATTCACTCTTGACCAGGCTCTCATTTCGGATACAACAAAGCCTGTTGTGGTGCTCTTTGTAGGTGGCCTAATGAAACGGTACCAAGGTATACAATGCCTACCTCCATGTGTGTTTCTTTTTTGGATGTTATGTGTGCTGACACATGTTCGCTTAATATCCAGACAACTACTACTTAAGTGCTAACGCAGCAGCAAGGTGGTACTTCAACCCTCAGATCCCAGAGGCTAGACACCTGTACAGCGGGTACTCTCTCTCTCTATATGTCCCTCTCTCTCTCACGCTCTCCGTTTCACTTTTTCACTAGCTCTCTCTAACCGCACCATTGTTTTGTCAATCATCACTTTGAGAGGTAGACGTCGACATGGCTTGTCTGCCTTCATGGTGAGGAGCAGGGGAAGCGCATTAAGCAACGTGCTCATGTTTCACTCTTCCTGTTCTTTATAGGCTACAGGACCAGCGCGTCGATGTCAAGCGTGTTGGTGCGCCTCGACAGGTGGAAAATCGGCGATGTGCACCTGGAGAGCTCGAGGCTAAAACTCTGTTTGAACTGAACAAGCTTGATCCTTATGATCACAGCGTAATGTCTACTGACTTCCTTGTGACACTCCAACACTGTGACTATTGTTCTTCTTGATGACTTAGTTGCTGACTGCCTTGTGATGTAGGATGATGGATATCACTGCACTGTCACCGTTGGGCGTCTGGTTCCAAATGTTTCTTGGTGGTTTGCCTCATGTACCAGGTGCAGCAAGTCGTGCTCTGCGGATGGCGCTGCCTACAAGTGCAACACTTGCTCCTCGATGTCATTCAGATTCAAGTATGGATAGGTTTTGTGCCACGTGTCTTTGTTGCTTCGTGATGATGCTGTCTGCATGCTAACATGTTCCCCTGTGTAGGTACAAGATTTGTTTTGTTGCTCTTGATGGTACGGATGAAGCCGAGATGATATGTTTTGGAGATATCACTCGCCAGCTAGTGGGCAAGCTGGTTCAACAGCTACTCAGGGCAGGCACAGCTGCTGCGCAGCTGCCCCCTGATATTGCGAGGATTGTTTCGCGCAGATTCACCTTCACAGTCACTTTAACACAACAAAGCTACTACAGGGAGCACAAGACCTACCAGGTGAACTCAATTGTGGAAAAGCATGGCCAACATGAACCTGCACCTCCTGCTGTCCAGCCTGCTGCCCCACGCGGTCCCTCTACACCGGCCAGCTCTGATAGGAACATTGATGCCTCTAATGCACTTACTACCACTGAATCCAGTCCTGGGTCTTCAGTTGCAGCAGAGATTGGGAGTTCACTGGTTCTTGCTGACAAGGCAAGATAGATACACACTCTGACACTTTTCTTTGTGCTGATCTCATAACCATGCATTGGTCTTACATTATTCGTGCCTTTTGGTGCGCGTGTGTTTCATTCTGCTGACTCCACCTCCGACTCTCTACGACGACGATGATGCCATGCTTCTGCCACAGTGAGTACAACGAGATCTGTGCCATCTATTCAAACTTTGATTTACTGTTACACTAATTACTATGCTACTCCCGTTGTAGAAACAAGCCCAAGCAGGATGTGAGCTCGACAGCTCGCAAGAGGCTGACGTATGAAACTGACGGTGATGAGGTGATTATTCTTTCCAAGTTTCGCCGGTTGTTAGTGCTTCCTTCGATGTGGATGCTATTCTAGAGATCTGTTTACATTGCCTGCCCCCGTTTCCACTTCTCCTCAAGGGGGGTGTATGAGGGCCGTTCCGCTATCTATTAATACAATGACATACACCTTTCCTACTGATGGAAGAAAAGGAAAATTTGTTCCACTATATGCATTTGCGGGATTAAATTTGACTTTGCCAGTGTGATGATGATGTGTGTACACAGACTGGACTGGATGCACCGGACAAGTCGTCCGTAGAAGATACACCTGGTTCTACAACTACAGATGGGTAAGTTCTACACTTTGTGCCTTTTTTCGTTCTACCACTCTATATGGTTATGCGGGCATGGTTTTTTATGTGCACATCCTGACGGTCCTCGTGTTTATAGGGCTGTTCTGGAGGCTAAGGGTACTGAGAAGAAGCGCCAGCGATCTGTACGTGTTGCTGGGCAGCGCACTGGTTAGGAACGGTGAGTTTGGCTCCTGACGTAATTAGATACTGCCTTGACATGGCACTGCTTGATTCTGAAATGCATCTATCATTCTTAGGTCACTGAAGGGGTGTGCTTTTGCTTTTGTGATGGGGCTCTACCCAGAGTAGCCGACGTATACTTCCGGCTCTTTTGTACGCGCACCATGCCGCCAGCATCCCCATGGCTCTGCTGCTGCTGTGCATTGTCGTCGTAGAAGGCGATGGTGGAAGATCGCCTGCTGTTTTGAAGGAAGGGTCGTGTCTGCTGACCCGCTCCTGGTACGCCTGGTGCTCCTTGGTTGATGGTCGACGACAGTCTCGACACCATGCTCAACGCCGGAAAACTTCCTGGATCATTCAGCACTATGTGCTTAAGACTGTAATGTTATTGGTAAACTGCGTGTGTGGAGGAACCCCTTGTGGCCCTTGTCTGGTGCCCAATTATTTGGTAGGATGTTGGACTACTGAGGTTTGCTTCAAGTCTGAAACAATCGCGGTCCATTTAGATCAGTGACCGATGCTTATTATATTAGTAGTATGATCCCGGCCTGCCAGTCACAATTGCGTGTGTTGTCTGTGCATTTCTAGCTTCCTTGGGTGGACATGATCGATGTTCCTACCATGCTTACATAAATATAAGGAAGAGTACCTGTTTATGTGCGTTTATGTGATGCATACACGTAATATTTACTGCGAGCGTCAGCCCGGTGGCCTATCACTGTACCCGTGTCACCGTTCTGGGACGCCTGGAAAGTCTCGGCGAACAGAATGCATGCACGGTAAAAAGAAAATATTTTTTGGGCCCCAAGTCGCTGATCGGCCCATGTTCAACCTACGAGGCGCATCCTTATCTCCTCCTGTCCACCCGCAGTGCACACAGATTCCCAGCCGCATCCTCTTCGCCTCCTCACTCTTCCCCTACATCACAGATCTGCCCCCGCACGCCATGGATCTCATGGACGAGAGCGAGATGAAGATCGAGGATGGCGGCTCCTCTAAGGTCCCGTTTCTTCTTAGCGTCGATAGGAAGCTCCTGTTCAACGACGCCGCCCAGAGACTTGGATTCTGCGTCCAAGCGGAAAAGACTCTTCCTATTGGTGACGAGTTCGTCACGGTCGTTACAGTGGCTAATCTCTGGGCTAGAGCGTCACCCGAAAAAAAAAAGGCAATCGATTTCTATGGTGAGTTTTCTTCTACAGAGATTCCATCTGTTTAGAGTGCCTACCACGTTGCCCTAAATTATTTGGAGAGAGAGGAAATTATACTAATCGACGACTACAACTCTGACCGCATTGTGCAGCTCAAAAACGATCTCCTTCACTACAAATCCTTCTCCTTGGTTCATGAGATTGACGCAGCGTCACTTAGAGAGAAGGCCAGAAAGGCTGCGGCTGCTTTACGGGGCTTCCTGTGCTCGATCGACGCTCTGCTCTGTTCACCCGATCCTGCTACCGCGACGATCGAGGCGAAGAAGACGGGGTATTCCGGTAGCGCTTCCATTCTTGCCGGACCAGCTGCGCCAACAACGAGCCATGCTATTCGCAAGGCAGTGACTACTTTCACCGCTGCTCTGGCTCCTCTCCTCGACGGTCACGTGAAGAAGGAGGTCTTCGTTCCCTGCAAATCCAACAGGGCTTGATGCGTTCAGCGGCATGAATCAACGGTGTTCATTTTACAGCCTATTTTGTTCCAAACATTTGATACTGAACTCTTGCTTTAGTCGGCGCTGTTCAGTTGTGCTGTAATCCCAGTCGCATGTTTGATTAATCAATTATTGCGTGTTCATGTTAACGGAAATCCTGTGCTGTTGTCAAGTGTCGTGCTAACCATCCTTCTCTGCGTTCGTTGCTGTTGTCGAGCATTCGTTGGCTCCTGGTGCTGGCCTCATCTACACCACTGCTGTTCAGAAGAGAAGTTCAGAAGAGAGGTCATCCACTCCGAGCGTTCACGGGGCAGACACTGACCGATGGGGCACCTACAGACGGACCCCACTTGCAGCCGGTGATGCGCTCCTACCTGTCTGGTGCCGAGACACTTCTTCGCCTATAGCCACTACACAATAACTCAGGTTCTGGTTCCTTCTGTTCTACCCCACCCTCCTCTTTCTTCGCTCGGCGGCGAGAAGCTGGCCTCACCCTCTTCAGTTAGTCCGTTGTTCTCTCTTCTTACTCACTCTACTTTTAGCTGGACCTCTTGGTGTTTTAGAGTAATCCACCTCGGGTATTTTCACGCATGTTTTAATCGCGCATTTTGCTACAGCTCTAGAAAGAACAACGTCGAATCTCGCCGCTGCTCAAGATAAAGAGTGAAGATCCATCGGGGCCAGTGGTGCTCAGGTATGAACTCTTCCGCGGAATGCATCCATGGGATGCCATTTCTCTCTAAAGACCCTCGAAGTCACTGTAGTCTAGAAGCAACTGAGTCATTCGTTGACTAAACTGCTGTGTTGTTACTGTTAAGAGTGCATGTCACAGATCTAGGTGTCCCACGGTCGGTGCACACATTTGGCCAATGCCAGACGCTTCTTTCCCTACTTGCATGATTCTTAGCGACGGATTTAAACGCCACGGCCTATAAACAATGGCAGTGCCGGTCTTTGGTACAGTATTCGTGCCACTGTGGAGATTTAGGAGAATGCTACACCTTTTGGTCTCCATACATGTTACACTTCAGTTTTATTTTATCATGCTGAGCCTGCTCTGATGCTCTCGTGGGTTTTGATGTTCCAGTTGTCTGAAAAAACATTTCAACCTTTAGATGTATCTCTTCATTATACTTTGATTTCAGCGAAAGCTGAAGTGCAGTTGCTACCATTAGAGAAAGAACTATAAAACAGGCTACCGATGATGTTGTTGAAAAGCAAAGACAGAAAAGAGATTCAGCACGTTGTATTCAATAGAATAACACCACTGAGAGTGTACCTGCGAGAAGAGAATGTAAGAGTAGTCAGCAATACAGAATAATGCATGATTGATAGCTTTATTAAATCGCTCTTTTGATGAAAGGAAGTGTGTTTGCCTTTTTTAGGCAGCGGTACCTGCAATGACTTTGTGATGTGAACCTGCTTAGAGTTGTGTTGATTTCTTTTATGCCAAAGTTTCCGTATATTCTTTTTATTGAGATAACTATGCCTGTCGATCTTTCACTGTAGGTTTCCATGGCGACTCCGCTGCCATCGCCGGTCAAGCGAACTCCTGAAACCGTTGAGAAGGAGACGAGCCTTACCAATGCAGTCCTTGCTATCGATGTCAGCCCTCCTACAGCGAGGCTCTGTAACAGGGACATCATCCTCGCTGTCGAGGAGCAGTTCTCCCCTGCCAAAAAACACCTTCGGTGTTAGCTCATTTCATTCTGATTTCGTGATCCATCTTTCCACACCAGCTGACCGAGACAAGGTCTTAGAGTCTAGCTTGCTCTATGTCAATGACTGCAACATGATGCTTATCCCATGGTCACAGACCTACAAAAGCAAGACAATTCGTTGGGAGACAGAAGTAGCTATAGACATAGCCAACATCCCACCCCATGCATGTTTTGTTCAGTGCCTTGAACCAATGCTACTTCCACATTGCACCGTTGACTCTGCGACCTTCAACAGGCGCACAGGCACATGTAGGGTAACTGGTTTTGCACTTAGCGTTGGTTCGATCCCGTCTCAGGGCCATATCGGCGTGCAGTACCCCCGGCCTGGCGGGGTGTCAAATGATCTGTTCCCTGTCAACTTACGAGCCTATCCACTTAACGAAGCCCCGAGGTTCAGAAGTGACTCCTCACCGCCCCAGTCACCCGGTTCTCCGGCCTCAGCCAACACAGGTGATTATACTTCTCCGTGACATATTTGTGAACTCTCAGACAAATGCTTCCTTTACCGAGTTACAACTTTTTCTTTCATGCCAGCTGATGAACTAGGCTACGATCCAGACGTGCTGAGAGAGTTTCGTGAAGAATGGGAGAGAGGTAATGTAAGCTGATGCGTTCCTCACTTGCTACCTACAGTTCTGTATCTAAGTCTGCCATCTACATGCCTTCATCTAATACGCGGTTGTTTCAACGCTGTACAGACGAACGGGCATCTCTGATGCAGCCAACGCGTCATATCTGCACGCATGATGATGGGTACTGCAGCACAGGTATAGACTACAACACCCAAGTAGAATGAATGCAATCACAGTACATAACGTGTCTACATTGTCTAACACATCGCCAACGACTATGCAGATTCCTCTCTCGGCGCCCCAGACGACCAGTATGACGGGCTCGAATCTGACCGATCTGGGCACTACTAATTAACGGAGACCTTCCTGCAGCTGAATCCTGTTGTTGAGCACTTGTGTTCGCATGTTAGTGGTGATCGTGCTATCGTAATGTGTTGTACTGTACTGTTAAACCCAGTCCTTGCTTCTGAACCTTCGTCTGCTATTTTATTCGTGCGCGCCGGGGCGCGCTATCTACACTAGTTTTTTATTTCGTCGCCGTCCTCACCAGTCACCACGTCACGCGCTGCAGCTGGCAGCTCGATCTCATCCCATTCCTCCGTCCTCCCCGTCGCCTCTCCATCAACGCGGCTCCATCGCCTTCACGCGCGCACATACATGAACATAAACACTGGCAAACATTCACTCCCACGCTAAAGCTGTGCCTGGCTCGCGCTCGCCTGCGGCCTACCTGGATCGGCTCAGTCACAGCCGACCACGTCCACCCCATGCCATCTCCGTCCTCCTTCCCGCTTCCACCACCGCCAGGGCGACGGCGACCCGATCATCATCATCAACAATCCGACGCCGCCTTTTCTGCCGATGACGCTGACCCTGCGGCCGCACCTGCCACGGAGACAACGCCGCAGCACCCGTCCTTCTTCCACGATGACCGCGCGCTCTCGCTGCCCCCGGCACGTACATCATCCAGGTGCCCAAGGACCAGGTCGTCCGCTCGCCACCCCCGGACCGCGCGCGCCGCTACAAGAAGCTGTCCGGCCGGCCCGCGCGGCGCCGCCGCCTCCGCTGCGCGTGCTGCCTCTCTTGCGCCGCGCTCCTCATCATCCTCCTCGCCGCCGCCGCCTTCGCTGGCGCCGTCTTCCCGCCCGCGTGCGCCGTCCTTCTCCGTACCCTCCCTCGCCATCCGCGGCCTCAACGCCTCGCCCGCCGCCGCCGGCACCGGTCTCTCCCCCAACGGGCGCAATGGGAAGGTGGGCGTGGAGTACAGCGCGGGCGGCGACGTCGCGGTGTCCTACGCCGGGCAGCGGCTCGCGTTCCGCCAGGCGCGCCGCGGAACGTGACGGTGGTCGCGGCGGCCATGCGGGGGCAGGGCGTGCGGTTCACGGAGGCGCAGAGGACGAAGCTCGCCGCGGAACGGGACGCGCGCGCCGTGCCGCTCACGGTGGAGGCGAGCGTCCCCGTGCGCCTGCGGTTTGGGAAGGTGCTCCGGACGTGGACCGTCGACGTCAAGGCTCGGTGCGAGGTGGTCGTCGACAGGCTGGATGGGAACGCGGTGGCGGTGAACAGGGGGTGCAAGGTCAAGGTGAAGCCGTTATGGTGGTGGTGGTGATCGCGGCCGCCGGCCGCCGCCGGCGATCGTGTTCATACTCTCGTTGACGTTGTTAACGCCGCCTATGTAAACGGCTAGTAATTATTGATTACAGTATGTACTACTCTCTACCAGCGACGCTGCAATGAACATAGAGATTACTTCTTGGAAGTATAAATTTATTTACCTGTGAACTAAGTTGATTTCTACCATAAGAAGGGATCTTTTTTTGGAGAATCTTTTTTTTTGGGTGTGTATTGACCTCCATCTATTGCATATGTAAAATAGTGAAGTTTAATAGTATATACTCTGTGGATAACTTTACCTAATTTACTGAGAAAGAAAAGCAAATATTTTCGGGTGATTTTGTTGCGGTAAGACTAATGAGGTGAATGTAATATGTACAATTTTTTTTAAAAGATCCGGCGAGCCAGCGTTATATGAATAAGCGAGGAATTAGAGTTGCAATCTTACATGCGCGAGGCGCTATCTCATATTACATACCGCCATATGAGACATGAGACATCTACGCTAATTACTCACATTATTAGAACAAACCTTTGGGGCTCTAAACACATAAAACACTAACATTGTTCATGGAACCTCCATCTCCGGAGCGCCCATCTCTGCTGCCATGGCTGCCAAAGCCAGCGCCAACTTCTTGTTGCCTAAGCGTGCTGCCTTCCTGATCTTGTCCACGGCCTCATCAAACAAATTTTGTCCATACGAGTCGAGGTATGTGGCGCCACATCTGGCGGCATCGCTGGAGCCTCCATGAACTGCAGCTCACGCATCAGCTTTTGTTGGGTCCTCTGTGCTACGGGCACCGACGACGAACGAGCAGCCTGCCTCAAACTGGAACAGGTAGCCACCTTGAGCCTCTTACGGCCTCATCCACCCCGTCGAGGCAAGGTTTGGGGCCTTGGGAGCAACGGTGGTGCTGCCTCCTTGAAAATCCTCCTGCAAAAGGCAGCACAATCAGATGTAATATGTCTAATAAAGAGTTATAATTAGACTTTATATTGAGGTGAAGAGAGAGAGGAGAAGTTAGATATATAAGTTTACACAAATATAGTTTACACAAATATTGTAGATACTGAAGAGATCTACACTTCATCTGGAGTTTTTACTATATTTTCGTTTAAAGCCATCTTGATACGTGAACAATTAATTTAATGTTCAAATCTACAAAATACAAATCAAACATTGTATCATTTTTTTTTTTGAAACGGCCCTAAAATGAGAAATTTATAAACAATGAAGTTGTACATCTTTGTTTCTCTATAGTTGTGATATATAAGTTTCATCTTCATATGAGTTCATATATAAAAGTTACTCCCTCCATTCCACAATATAATCCGCTTTGTCTTTTCAGATATATAATTTTGTTATGCACTTGTGATATATGGCATATGTAAATGGGAAATAATATCCCACCCTCCAAAGGGTAATTATATCCTAACCATACATTATGTCGGTAAAAACACATAATAAATCAAAACATCTTATAATTCAAAATAGAGCGCCTATAAATTTTTAAGATAAGCAGTCAGAGAATGGGATTATATATATCTGCTAATTCTAACGGTGTAACAAAATTCTTCCAGCTCAATCGATGGCAGTAGTATAGTTTCATATTTGTCAATTCAGAGAAATACTTTAGAAAAAAAACGAATTTGAAAATGAAAAATCCTACCGCACCTTAAAAGCAAATGGGCCGGCTCTTAGTAGGGAATATACATTAGGATTCCTAATTTAATCCCAAATGCGTCTTTCTAATGTGCGGAATGAAAAAAAAATCTTGATCGGGTCGTGCATCCGGAATATACTGGGCCGTCAGGCCTACTAATCCGGACTGGATTTTCAAATTAATTCGTTCATTTGCCAAAAAAAACAATAATTATTATAACTAGACCCAAATTTCGCAACTGTTACACCTCATCAGCCCGGCCCGTTTGACATGGTGAGATTTCAACCACGCTATTTATCCACCGACGACATACTCAAAAAAAAAAAAAAAAAAAAAAAAAAAAATTTATCCACCGACGACTAATAACTGAATCGGCTGAATTAAACAGAGGAAAAATCTTAATGTTCCAAAAAGATATAAAAAAATAGTTCATGACTAAAAACCAAGCGAGCATCACACATAGAAGAAACCAACAAAGGAATATGTATGAAGGATTAAATAAAATAATCAAATAAAATAAAGTTCATTCATGCATGCTGGTTTTTAGTTGATAAATATGTCTTGACAATAGAGCCCGGCAAAAACCCTTCTTGGGCTTCCTTGTTACTTAGGTTCATAATTCAGAGCCATATATTCGTTTCATCTCTTGTCTGAAGTCTGCAAACTTTTTAAACAAGGCGAGTGGTCAAATTTAGAGTCAAAAAAAAGTCAAACGAACTACAATTTAAAACGGAAGAGTAAAACTTTGACTTGAAAAAAAAAAAAATAGAATCCATAAACGGTTTGTTTGGTTCCCATGAGACTAGGGACTAGAGACTAATTTTTAGTCTTATTTAGTCCCTAAATAATCAAACATAAGGACTAGGGACTAATTTTTAGCCTAATTAGTCCCAATTTCACTAGACTCTTGAGAGGGGCTAGGGACTAATTTTAGTCCCTATTAGTCTCTAGTCCCTAGTCCCTCTATCCAAACATGCCCTTAAGCAAGAATAGAATGTGCGCACTCCATAAATTATCATCAGGCTACAAATATACATAAGTATAGGATAACTTCGAGATAATAAATACTATGTTTTAGGCTTAGCGGCCCCTGCGGCCCTGCCTTTTCTTCTTGTCTTCACCCCGCTGTCTCTCCGGGCAGACCGCAGCCGCCGCCCTACCCCTGCCAGGTGCCCAGGTCTTCTTCGTTACCATCGCGCGCCACTCGCCAGGTCTTGGTTGATCGGGCGGCGACGAGCACGTACCAGGTATGCGCACCCGTTGTCTTCCCTTCACACTGTGCGAAGCCAAGCAACCCGAACCCTATCTTACCAATCTGTATCTTCAGAAAACTTAAAGACCGGATCTAATTAAAAACGTATACGTTCCTACTAACTTTTTTTTTAATATGTATGTAAATGCATTTCCTTTACTTCTTCTAGTGCACACGGTTCTTTGCATCAACTGTTGATGAGTAGATGATCTTACAGTTCTGTACGTGTACAGGCATGCCAGACCTCCTGGATATATATATTGTTGCCCAGCATGTGTTTCATTCCAACTAAATCATGAGGAAGATAGGGACCAACACACTATTACGCTTACTGGTTATTTTTCGTCATTACTATTAATTTCAGGGCCAACAGCACCCCAGCAAAGTATGTCAGACTTGGAGCACAGCAACTCTCCAATAATCAAAGAGATGGGGATTACTACAGGTGAAAACCACACGAGTAAGAGAAGAAGATCAAAATCTAATTCTCGCAGGATAAGACAGCGCCAGCTTGATTCTCAAAGCATAATACCGTGCAAAATTAATATCCAGAGTCTTCCTGAGGTATTTATACCATATCTTGGCAAATATATATTGCTCTCGTATGTATAAATTTTATTGCTGATTGAAACTGCACGTTCAGGATATTGCTCTGAGGATTACATCAAAATTAACATTGAAGGAAGCTGCTCAGATGTGCGTGCTGTCGAGCACGTGGAGACGAGCTTGTGTGTTCCATCCTAATCTCCACTTTGGTATTCAGACAGTGCTTGGAAGTCGTGCCAATACAGACTCAGTTTTCACTGATCCGAGGAAAAGAATGCTCACCACTAACAAGTTCATTGAGAGGGTTGATGCCATCCTGAAAAACCATTGCAACATGCAGGTGAACAAGTTTACCATTGAGTTTGGTTTGTCGACAGAGCATACTTGTCATATCAACAGATGGGTTTCGTTTGCTATTGCATCAAAGGCAAGAGTTGTTGTCCTTGACCTCTCTCCTAATAGGAGCCTGTTAGATCGAGACAATTATGACTTTCCTTTTCAACTTTTCGATGGCAAGAGCGGATCTCACCTTCAGGCTCTTCAGCTTCACTGGCTCACTTTGGCTCCACCTCCTGGTTTTTGTGGCTTTGCAAATCTTAAAATGCTTGATCTTGACGTTTTGATGGTATCGCAAGATTTGAAGCACTTATTATCGAAATGCTGTGTACTTGAGTGGTTAAGAATCCAGTCGTGCTTCTTACAGCAGCCAAGCCTATCATCCCTGTGTGTTCAAGAGCCATTATACCGGCTGCAATATCTATGTATTGAGAATTGTGTTTTTCGTGAAATTGAATTTCATGCACCTAATCTCATGACATTCGAGTATGAAGGTTCCCGAAGTTTGATTAATCTTAATGAATGCTTGAAGCTTAAGACAGCAGCTATCAAACTCAATATGAACAAAACTCTTGAATATGTGCTGACTTGGATTCCATGTGTACTTCCTCAAGTTGACACTCTGTGTGTCGAACTTAGGATCAGCAGCAAGGTCTGTTTTGTCCTCTCTGTGCCATCTGCACTATTTTGTTTTCCATTTCATACCTTGTTGCCTCACTTCCACTAAACTTTTTTCAGATGTCTGGAATTCCTCGGCCCCCCTCTAAAGTTTATTCGGTTGAGGCATTTAACTATGGACATAACCAGCTGGTTAGATCCAAATTCAGTTTATCAGCTGGCTTATCTTTTGGAAGCAGCTCCACTTTTAGAGGATCTTCATTTCAATGTAAGTAAATGTTTTGTATTCCTGCAACTTTCTGTGGTTACACATGCATGTTTGCCATTTCATTGTTACCGAGTTAATGTCATACAGCTCTACCTTATTCGTTTTACCTCACAGATGTTTCCTATATGCTCCATCTGTTCTAGAAACCCACATAGGGTGATCTTTCAGACCACTTCCAACTTCTCTCTTTTATCAACTATAAATAAACTACGTGTCTGGTATGCATTCTTATTAGTGAGCTGAGTTATGTCAGCTCACTATCTTTTCTCCTTTTAGGGAACAGAAATCCAAGCATAATTCATTGAGAAATAGATATTGTTTAGCATTGATCGACAATATCATGGTTTCCCTATGATAATAACGATTTAATCTTTATCTTCCTATCGTTTTTTGTCATTCTCAGCTTTATTCTAGGTCAATTACGGTGTTGACTTTGATGAGTACCATGTTCAGGATATGAGACTGTTAACAAGCTATGATTAATACTCCCTCCGTCCCGAAAGAGTGTCGTTTTTTTGCTATCGATCTAGATAGATGTTTGTCCAGATCCATAGCAAAGAAGAACAACACTCTTTTTGGATGGAGGGGGTACACTAAGTTGATAGTATGGTTGACAGTTTATTAATTGTGTGTTGACTGTACTTATATATCCCTAAAAACATCTGTTTGGACATAGTTCCAAAGTTGATTCTCAATTTGTTTTGATAATAAGTTGTGTGCAGGCTATTCTTTTTCCCTTTTTCTGTTAGATGTATCATTTATTTGTTTTTATAAAAGGTAAAAAAAGCAAATATTCATAGTAGTTTTTGTCAATAATAAAAGGTGCGAATTTTTATTGCAGATGTTTGGTTTTGATTCAACATGCCATGCTGATCTGGACGACATAATGGATGTTCCTCATTATCATCTCAAGACATTTTGCATAGATGGTTTTTTTGTGGGACTCAGGGCCAGGTCGGACTAGCAAAATACATCTTTAAGAATGCATTAGCCTTGGAGCATTTCATTGTGAAACCAGGTTGGAAATACAAGGGATCGACATCTACCTCAAACGTGTCTGAATGCTATGGACGGCAGGAAGCCAATAAAAAACTTGTTCCACTAGATACCAACAGCTTACTCACAATTTTGTAACTATCATTTTTGTCGGAGAATATATATGTGGTATGAATAGTTTGTGCTTATAACAAAGGTTTAATCAGCTTTAAGTGTATCGGATTTTTACATAAAGGTTATCTATGAAGCAGATGAAATGTAGTATCATCTATGTCTGAAAAAAAAAAAATCCTCTGTGACGAAAGATCTTGGGATCTGGTATTTGATAGCAGAATTTTTCTGCCTTTATCCGCTTGTTTTCATTGTGTTGCTGACGTGGCATATTATGATTCGACAGGAACAGTTGCTGATATGAAAAAATACCCCAAAACCCTGTGCTGCTTGGGCTTTTGGTTTGTTCATGCTGGGCTGCTTCCTAGGACTGTGGGCATTGGGCTCTGGTGCGGTGGGTTCAAAAGATTTAGGCCGAGGGGGACGTAAATTTTTTTTTTTTTGGTGCATCAGGGGGAAAATTTGAAGCTGTTTGGAAAAGAAATTGTAAGCACAAACAAGGAGGAACGATAGATGGGAAACAAACCACAGATGGTGTTCTTAAAGGGAAATGTGATGGGCATGGGATTTCATTCTATCAAGACAATAAGTCTGCTGGATGGGGAAGTTGTAATTCAAGATCGTCAGAGTAATGCGTTGTTTTTTCAGATATATAGATCTCGCAGCGGCCTTCCAACAAGCAGCGACGGAGCCCCCTCCGCCCAAGGTACTAAATAGCGTATAGCAGTGTATAGCGGGCGGTAATGCGGACGCTAAGTTCCAATAACAACATATGATATATGATAATTACATATAAATTTAAGTTTATATATCGTGAATAATGGGTATAAATAGACATTTACCTACACTAGTAAAAGAACCGATGTCTCACATACCTTTTTTTAGATAATGGATAATGTTTCATATCCTGGCTTCATCTACCAAAAGTAGAATCAGACCAATTTATTACAAAGACATGGCTATTGGCCAGAAAACATAGAAAAAAAACTCATCCACGGCATTCCGTCTACAAGACGAGAATACACACCATTAGATGAATGGCAACAACATAATCTGGACTGAATCTTTACTTCATTTTTTTTAGACCCAAATCTGTTGTAATCTTTAAAACTTTCTTCTTCACTTGTATTCAAGAAAAAAAAACATAGACCCAAGTTTTGCTACTGTATATAATGTATATATCACATCCGTCCCGTCTGACATGGCGAGATCGCAATTTTATCCAGCGAGAACTGAGCCCTCATCCAATTCATCAAATGGTGACAGTGGCAAGATTTCCAACAAACTGAATCGGCTGGATTACGTAAATATCGCCAGAGGAAAATTTTTCCTGCCAATTTTATTGGCTCAAGGTCCTTTCATCCGGTTCAGTAGGCTGAAGTGCCAACAGCAGTACGTAGCCGCGCCGCCGGCCATCACTACCCACTGTGTTGCCTCTTCGGCTCTTCTAAGGTTTGAAAACAGTTCATGATTGAACCAATCTGAGCACTCATATGCAGAAGCAACCAACAAAGGAACACACACAATTCAGAGTACGTTACACTGGAAAGCGACACTCAGGCAACAAAAGACCTTCTCGGCAACATAACGGTAGGGGCAAGACAAAAATAAGCGACCAACAGCGACAGCAAAACGGAGCTCAACCTGCAAGAACTTCAAGAGCTCGAGCTCGTCTCATCAGATTTCAGATTCAGAGAGACCTGTGGATCTGAGCCAACTGGAGTACTACTGGAGGTTGCTTGGTCATCCGACAACGACGAGGACAGTGACGACTCTAGTCGTCGACGACGACAAGATGCTAGTGCGCCACTTTGAGATTTCGGTAGGTTGATTACTTTAGCCTACCGCACTAAGATAATTATAATGGTCACGTGATTCAGAACTATGTACTGCTGCTCCGTTCCAAATTGTAAGTAGTTTTAGATTTGTCCTAAATCAATTTTGACAAAAAATTTTATATACAAAAATATATATCAACATATATAATATGAAGTAAATGCAGTATCAAAATATATTTCGTCATGGTACATCAATTGAATCAAATTGGGTGTCCTAGGTGTTTGTGTATCTTTCTATAAATTTGGTTTAGGACAAAGCTAAAACAACTTACAGTTGGGGGGTGTAGTGCCGCACTATCAGTTGAAGCCAATCACTTGAAAGTTGAAACCCACTTTCCTTAAATACATGATGATTTTATTTTAAAAACGCTGCAGGCTGCACTATAGTTTCAATATATCAAGATGTTTCAACTGACCAAAGAAGGCCCTTGCAAACTATATATGGGAATGGTTAGTCGGATTTACTATTACTTGTGCAAAAGTTCTTATACGTTTTGGAAATGCTACCTTTGAGTAAGGTTTGAACAAGAGAGTGATTGAGTTGGTTCATCCAATATTCAATATTTGGCTTTATCATACTGGAGTTCTTTTCAGATAATAACATCATAATAACTGAAGTTTGTATGCTGAAAAATAAAAAACTTGACACTGTTCTTTTTTTTTTTTTTCTAGAATAGAAAAAGAGCTCTCAGGTTAAAATAAAGCCAAAGTAGTGGCTCCTGTCGAAGCCAAATAGATTGCACTACTATTTTAAGTCAATTTATACAAATTTAACCAACAATTGTTTAAACTATATATAAAATTTAGAAAATGAAACATGTACAGATGGATAATATTGATTCTTTAGCAAATAATAATATATATACTAAGAGAAATTAACAGTCAAAAATTATTTTGTTTGCTCCTCGTTCGGGGACTGAGGGAGTAGACTGCACTGTACCTCTCACTTTCAGGTCCCGTCTCTATCCTTCAACATGTTGTGGCACGCAGCAAATTCCCGTTGACGCGGCAAAAGCTTTCTACCAACAGTCAACTAGTCAAGTCCCACGGCTCGCAAACACATATAATCATGCAGCAAAAACACAGGATCAGAATTTCATAACAGCAACACACACATGGATTATTCTAAATCTCCATCACCCCGCCATGCACATACACTCCTCCTATGTATCATCCTCATTTTCCTGTCAAACAACGCAACATTCTCGTCAGCACAATCCGCAACAGGTCAGAGGCTGATCGCCAAGCCCTGCTCGCTTCAAATTGGCATCACCAAAGACCCTCGGGCGTCCTCGGTTCATGGCGCACCGACTCGCTCAGCTTACGCAGCTGGCGAGGCATCAGCTGCAGCTCAAGCCTCCCCGTCCGGGTGGTGTCCCTAGACCTAAGGTCTGTGCAGCTCAAGGAAGACTGCAGAGTTGCATGGCGAACCTCACCTCGCTGGTGCTTATTTGGATCGTCGGGCAATGGTCTTTATGGAAGCATACCCGAGGAGATATGTGTGCTTCCGGGCCTCCAAACTCTCGATGCTTGCGGCAACAGCCTTGCGGGTATGGTCCCTCCGTCATGGTCATGGGGTAAAGCAGCTTCTCTTAGATATGTTAATCTTGCCGACAACAAGCTTGCCGGACCTATTCCTGTTTCCTTAGCCAAAGTTCCATTGCTTCGTGTGCTGAACCTCTCAATGAATTTCCTCTCTCGGGAGATCCCGGATATTAAAGCGGCTTCTCTTAGATATGTTAATCTTGCCGACAACAAGCTTGCCGGACCTATTCCTGTTTCCTTAGCCAAACTTCCATTGCTTCGTGTGCTGAACCTCTCAATGAATTCCCTATCGGGGTGATCCCGAGATATCCTATTCAATAGTAATTCATCCAGCCTTGTCACAGTGGACCTCCAATCGAATACCCTTACTGGACCAATTCCTTCCTTCCAAAAACCCACGTCTCTGCAATTTCTTAGCCTTACTGGAAATACTCTTTCCGGAAGTATACCAGAATCCTTAGGAAATGTTTCGTCCTTAAATACCATCATGCTAGCATACAACTCCTTGTCGGGATCGATTCGTAAGCCTTGGGCCATATCCCGAACTTCTGAACATTCTAGATCTACGTGACAACAAGGTTATCGTGGAATGTCCCTTATTTCGAAAAAACCACATCTCTGCAATTTCTTGGGCTTACTGGAAATATTATTTCTGGAAGGATACCACCATCCTTGGGAAATATTTCATCCTTAAACACCATCCTGCTAGCAGATAACAACTTGACAGGATCCATTCCAGAAGCCTTGGGTCATATCCCAAACTTGAACACTCTAAATCTACGTGATAACAAGTTATCAGGGAATGTCCCAATGGCAATATACAATGTCTCATCGCTCGGTTATCTTAACTTAGGAAGCAATTCACTTGAGGGGCAGATACTTTCGAACAATGTCCACTCACTCCCAAACCTTATGTCATTGATCATGAGTGGCAACAGATTCAGTGGGATGGTCCCGGCTTCACTGGCCAACATGTCAAAGCTCCAAGAGATTGATCTCTCAAGTAATTTACTAAATGGCTTGATTCCATCTCTAGGATCCTTGAGCAACTTGAGTCGGCCCGAACCTTGGAAGTAACATGCTAGAAGGCAAAAGGGCGTTCTCGACCTCCCCGACAAGTGCGGTCAATTGTTAATGTTGTCACCGGATGGGAATTTTCTCGGAAGGAAGCCTTCGAATCGGTCCGTAATCTTTCCGAAACCCGAACGGCTAAACTTTAGAGACAATCTGGATTTCGGGATCTATACCCATTTGGGATAGGCAACCTTGTGAATCTCACTCGCTTGCCATGGACCACAACATATCTTTGTCGAAAGCATTCCCTCAAGTATTGGTAATCTAAGAAACTTGGTTGTCCCGACCTTTGTCTGCGAATAGATTGTCGGGTGAAATGCCATCGACAATGGGCAATCTCCCTCAAGCCCGAACCAAGCTTTACGGATGATAACTTATTGTCCGGAAACATCTTAGGCAAGTCTAGGACAAAGTGTAAAAGGTTGGGTATGCTGAACTTATCTGTCAATAACCTTGATGGATCCATACCAAGTGAAATCCTGAGCATCTCTACACTTTCTTTGGGGTTGGACTTGTCAAACAACAACCTTACTGGAACAATACCACCAGAAATTGGGAAACTGATCAATCTTGGCTTATTGAATGTCTCCAGAAACAGATTATCTGGTAACATACCAACTCAACTTGGCGATTGTGTTTTCTTGTCATACCTTCAGATGGAAAGCAATATGCTTAGTGGGATTATCCCTGTGTCTCTCAATGCACTAAAGGCCATACAGCAGATAGATCTCTCTGAAAACAACTTATCGGGTCAAATTCCAATATTCTTCGTGAACTTCACGACCTTGTATTATCTTAACCTCTCATACAACACACTGGATGGACCAATTCCAACCATTGGCATCTTCACAAATTCAAATGCTGTCATGTTGGACGGTAACATGGGACTATGTCAACAAAGTCATATATTTGCATTGCCGATGTGCCCCACCACATCAACTGCACGTCTTCTGCTCATAATAGCCCCAGCAGCTACTATTGCTTTTTTGTCATTTCTATGTGGTGTTGCCATTGTTATGAAGGGAATAGCAACCAAACCACTTGAAAGCTTCAGAGAGACAATGAAAAAGGTGTCATATGGAGGCATTCTTAAAGCCACAAATTGGTTCTCTCCAATCAACAAGATCGACTCAAGTCATACGACATCGGTATACATCGGTCGCTTTGAGTTCGATCTGATTAATTGTTGCCATCAAGGTATTTCATCTTGATGAGCAAGGTTCCCTTCATAGCTTTTTCAATGAGTGTGAAGTCTTGAAGCAAACCCGTCATCGCAATCTAATTCAAGCAATCACCTCATGCTCAACAGTAGATTTTGAGAACAATGAATTCAAAGCTCTAGTATATGAGTTCATGCCAAATGGTAGTCTAGACATGTGGATACACCCAAATCTACATCAAGGTAGACCAAGGGGGGCGTTAAGTTTAGGTCAACGGATTAGTATTGCCGCAGATGTGGCATCTGCTCTTGACTATCTGCACAACCAATTGATACGTCCACTGATTCACTGTGATTTGAAGCCTAGCAATGTTCTTTTGGATTATGACATGACCTCACGCCTTGGTGACTTTGGGTCAGCAAAGTTTCTCTCTTCAAGTCTTATTAGTAGCAATCCAGAAGAGTTGGTTGGTGCCTCAGGAACCATTGGGTATATCGCACCTGGTAAGTTTTACTATGTCGTATAGCTCCTACATTGGGAGGACTATAAATTTATCTCTGATCTCTCATTATTTTTTGGTTAGCTTCTCAATTTTTCTATGTGCATTGTTGTGCGTAATGCATTTCCGCAGTATGGGATGGGATGCAAAATTTCAACGGTGGTGATGTTTATGGTTTTGGGGTGCTCCTACTAGAATTGCTCACAGCAAAGCGACCAACCGACAAATTATTTGGCGGCGACCTCGGCCTTCACAAGTATGTGGATATAGCATTCCCCGATAAAATCAATGAGATTTTAGACCCCCAAATGCAAAATGAGGAGGATGAAGTTGTTTGTAATCTACGGATGCAAAACTATATCGTACCATTGGTCGAAATTGGCCTGATGTGCTCCATGGAATCACCAAAAGATAGACCAGGAATGCAAGATGTTTGTGCGAAAATTGTTGCTATCCAGGAGGCATTTATTCGAACTTTTTGATAAAGGCAAGGTGATAATAGAGATGCATGGAATTTTGGCCAGGGATGATGGTTTGATTTAAGAAGACCAGAGGTCAGCATTATTCAAAACCAGCTGAAGAAACTCAGAAAAGTATCATGCAGTTTAACAATAATGGGGCTCAACCAGCTATACACAACTGAGATGAAGTTTGGTGAAAGATTTAAGGTGGGCGTCTAAATTTCTTATTGTCCAGCAAAATGTCGAAAGACTAAGGCTAAGCAATGGTCAGTTAACTCATCAAACACTTGTAGAGACTGTGATGTAGCAGCATTTTATTGTTAATCATTTTCTCATTCAGTTGTGGCTTCCAAAGGCATGAAGAACTGTCTAACTAATTTGTATTTTTTTTTTAATTTCTGCAAATCGCTCTATATGACGTCCCTCTAGTGGATTTTTTTTTCTTTTTGAAAGATCAACTCGAGTGGATTGTAAGCTAGGTACTCTAAGGAAAGGTTATTCAAAAGATGAACCAAGTCCAACAAAATAGTAAGCCTCCAAAGAGTAGAAAGTACTATGCAGTACCCCTCGTACTTCAGTCATCCAGAAATGAAGCACATAGGTACTTTAGTTTATCCCTTTATTAGCCTACACACCAATAATAGTTAGATATTCCAAGGAGACTCTATTTCCAGGCACTGAAAAGAAATTAAGAAGCATTCTAGGCCAAGGCAACTTAAATGTGACTGAAACACAAGTAATCTTAACAAAAAAAAAAAAAAAAAAAAAATCCAACAACCAGTACAATCATCACTCACATCTTGTTGCGCCGCTTGTTCTTGGGAGTGCCCCATCCTTCGAGCTTTTCAGCAACAGGGCAGCCACACCGGTTGAGGAAGAGCAGCACGGCTCGGCCGTTTGGCGGCGCCATCCGGCAGAGCTCGGTGGGAAGCCACTCGAAGCCCGGGTTGTTTCCGCACTGGCCTCCCCTTCCACGGCAGCGGGCCTCGATCTCAGGCCACATGGATGCGTCGGCTCCGCCGACGGTGCTCTCGGCGCCGGCGCGCACGGCCCCCTCGGTCTGCAGCTGGATGTCGCGAAATCAAGCACCCTCCGTAGTCCGCAGCAGCGCGGATTGCGGCACGGCGCCGCGGAAGCCGGCGGCAGGAAGAGGAATGCGGCATCGGCGAGCACGGAATCCGCGGCCAGGTAGGGCAACGCGCCAACGCGGCGGTGGCGTAGGCGAGCGCGGCGACGGCAGTCGGCTTGGACGTGGCCAACAGTAGCATCTGGCTGTCGGCTGCTGGTTAGCCCATAGGATTCCTATCGGGTTCTCAGGCCCACTGGGCCCTCTATCAGGCCATGACTGGCCAGTGAACCCTTATCGGGCCGGTAGGCTGTAGGCCGGCCGTGAGCCGACATGCCGCCCACATAGAGAGATGGAGATGAGAAAGGTGAGCGAGAAGAAAACGAGCAGCACGATGAGGAGATCGAGCGTCGTCGACGATGGAGCGTGCGTGCACGTCGGCAGTGGTACGGAGATGTTGCGACCGAGGAGCGGGACTAGGAGGAGTAGGATGCGGGTCGCATTGCCGCGGCACCCGAGGTTGCTGTGGTGGAAGCAGAACGGTGAGGCGACAGGAATGGCCACTCACCATTCTTGCTCCGGCCATTCCTCTCGCCTCTCCATTCTTACTCCGGCCATATAGAATTTTTATTTCAATAGTAAACTGTTGTGTTCGTATGAAGTTGAGCTCATTATAAATTGCCTTTGAAATTTTAAATTCTTTTTTTCGATCAAATTCATAATGCACACAATATAGAAATTTGAGAGTTCACGGAACATATATTTGGAGTTTTTGGCTCTATTCGCCTAGTGGATAAGTCAACTGATGTTCATTTCGGTCAGCTTATTATTTACATGTGAACCTAATTGGTTTCTAGGAAGGATTTTTTTTGGTGGTGGTGGGGGTTATAATATCTGCATCCGTTTTTTGAATGAAAGAATTTTTCTCTTGTTTTCTATGTTTTTCTATAAAAAATAAAAATGGGCTGATTTCTATAACATTTTTTGTATGGCTCCTTTTTTTTGCATTGCAAAGGTGATCGAGTGGCTTCCTTGCCCCCAACGCACTCCTCAAGTGCAAGTGATGCCTTCTTTTTATCAGACAAAGCCATAACTTCTTCTGTGACAACCTACGAGATCACCATTGCCTGTGACATATATCAGCTTGGTGAATGGCAAGGACGGTCTTCTCCTAGGTACCTCTAGCTTGCATACATTTTATTCCACCAGTTCAGCTTTGACTCTCTCTTGCGACTTTCCTTGAGGAATGATTTGCTGATGAGGCTTGATACTCCTAGGTTCATTCACGTCATCATCACCATTTAGCTTCACCATCTTGACAGCAGGGCCATTCAGTACCACAACTAGGACAGGCTCTAATCAAGGGTTTGAAGAGGAAAATAACTCCACAAAACTCAAATAAAGACCAGGCACATATGCAATACAAAATCACATGGATGCACACAGATTATATTATATGAACCTTCTTTGCAATAGAGATGAGTGGGAGTTAGGGTCGATTTAGAGCCTGTTCGGTTTGGCTGTCCGGGCTGGTTGATCTTTGTGAGAGAAATCTTCTTTGCTGGCTGGCGGGCGGACGATCTTTGTGAGAGAAAATATCACCGACCGGCCGGGGTGATAAGCCAAGTTTAACAGGGCCTTAGTTTTAGGAAATATAAACACATATGTCACATGCATGATGTCACTTTGAATTCAGATGCGGCTCGAACTCAATCAAATTTTATTTTTGACAAACCATTTTATTTTGAAAGTGCCTCTTGTCATGTTGTTGACTTAGTCAACTTCATGACAATTGGCTTTTTGCAAAAACAAAATTTTAAGTGATAATTTTAAAAACAAGGTGAGAAGTGGAAACTTTTGACTTAGGTTTGATGTAACAACTACATGCCACACACATTAGAGGAAAATTTTGAAAAGTTCCTATTTTTGTATTACACAAAAACTTGGTATGTCACATTAAAGGTGTCCAACAATTTCATATTATCCCTTCACCCGAAAGAGTCTTTTTCATATTATTTGGTAGCCTTCCATTTGGGTAGAAGTTTCCCCAACTAATGTTCACACGCAAGGGATGTCCAGCTTACTTTAAATTTATGAATTTTTTTCATCATTGAGGCTTCATTGTGAGATTTTAAGTTAGTCACCCCAAGACACCACTATCCTTTGGCATGCACATCATTTCCCAAGCTGCAGTAAGAAGCCTTTTTGCGTTTAAGTCGATCATCTGGTCACTAAAGACGGTGATTTCTTTTTGTATTACACAAAAACTTGGTATGTCACATTAAAGGTGTCCAACAATTTCATATTATCCCTTCACCCGAAGGAGTCTTTTTTCATATGATTTGGTAGCCTTCCATTTGGGTAGAAGTTTCCCCAACTAATGTTCACACGCAAAGGGATGTCCAGCTTACTTTAAATTTATGAATTTTTTTTCATCATTGAGGCTTCATTGTGAGATTTTAAGTTAGTCACCCCAAGACACCACTATCCTTTGGCATGCACATCATTTCCC
Organism: Hyparrhenia diplandra; assembly: GCA_015847255.1. NCBI lineage: Eukaryota > Viridiplantae > Streptophyta > Magnoliopsida > Poales > Poaceae > Hyparrhenia > Hyparrhenia diplandra. The sequence continues at coordinate 460,053 of JADLZK010000002.1, forward strand.
AAGCTGCAGTAAGAAGCCTTTTTGCGTTTAAGTCGATCATCTGGTCACTAAAGATGGTGATTTCTAATCTCGTCAAATCTACTTGATGGTTGCTGCTGGTAAAGTGAAAGTAGTCAGGTAGAAAGTTGGGAGAGAGGAAACTACAACATTAGTTAGTTTTAAAAAAAAACTACAACATTAAGAAATTTAATTGAGAATGGGAAAAGGTGAAGCAGAGTGACATTCGGTTAAGTAGCGGTCCCAAGTGGTGTGTTTCTCCTTATTAGCATAGAACCACTGTTTAGCCTTTCCAAGCAGTGAGAATGGGAAAAGGTGAAGCAGAGTGGCATCATGTATCACTCCCTTTGATGGTGAAGGTGTTGTAGATCACGAGAAAATGATGCAAATGGGCACTTGCATCTTCATGTGCCTTCCCACAAAACTGACTAGCTTGCACCATTGTGATGAGTGCGGGCTTGAGCTCGGAAGCCATTCTCTCCAACATCGGCCGTAGGTCCAATGCGGATGTTGTTGGTGGTCGGAGCGGTAGAACTGGCTGACTCTTGTTAGCCATAACCTCAAAATCGGATGCTAAGCTTCTCTTGGAGTGTTGATCTTTGGACTTTTTGTGATTTTTGAGCTTTTCTTGCTTTTTGAGTAACTTTGCATACATTAACAAAAAATAAAATGATAAAAAATAAACAAAATAAAAGGGTGAAGCTGTTGTGAGTAGAAGATTATTGGTTGCTTGAACTAATTATATGCGTATGAAGGTATACTAGTACTTCCTAAGTTTGAAAACCTTCCCCGCAACGACGCCAAAAATGCTTGTTGACACCGCTTAACGACATCACTAATATAGCAATGACGCCAATGACAAACTATAAAAGCGAATTTACGACCCAAACAATGCTTGGTATTATAGGAATTACTTTGTCACTAATAAACTAGTCAAAAAGAGAACCTATACTTCTAGTAAGACAAAGTTGTCAATCCATCTTGTGCAACTAAAAAGTATATCATGGCATAAAATAATAAGGCTAGGTAGAAAAATAAGATAAGATATAAAGAATAAGGCTCGCAAGTGGACAAAATAATAAATACCATTATAGCATTTTCTCTAAGAGTATTCAAGAGTATCGAATCCATAAGGAAGATATCTATAACTAAATATGCGTAGCACTAATAATGTCCTTATATATGAAATAGTTATAACCAATAATGAATAATGCTTCTGTAACAGAACCTTCCAAATTACAGGGCCCACATGTACTAATTATCGGTTCAACGACCTTTAATAGTCACATATGTGCACCCATAACCTGAAAAAGTACTATTAACTATTCCAACCAGGATCCGTTACAAGGTCATTGCAGTATTACAACAATTTTTATACATAATCGAGTAAAACGGCGGAAGATTTATATTACAATACTTTTACAACTATTTATTTAAAACAAGTCTTACAAAAACTAAAGTAGGAGTAGCGGAGAGTTTATTACACAAAAGACACTACTAGACCACGCCCACGGGTCTCACCTCTCACTCCTCATCACTTTCTTCCCGAAGAACGGTCATGCAAAGACGTTAGGTGCAAACATGACTCCCGAGATCCCGCAACATGGGTCAACAAACCCCGAGTACGGGAGTACTCAACAAGTCTTACCCGACTAAAGAAAATAGGAGGAGACTCAGGAATGCTGGTCTAATAGGAATCAAGAGAAGGCTTTTAGCAAGAATCAAGGACTCTTTTTGCAGAAAAGCTTACTAAGGGTAAATCCTTACTTTCAACATTTTATTTTCAAGTAAGTTTCTCACCTATTCTAGGTGATCTTATACTATAACAAACATTTGTAGAAGATCCATCACTTATTCCATCTCTTCATTGTTCCATAATTAAACTACAATGTAAGTGGGGAAAACCGAGTCTCCATATCCGAGAAGCACGGCGATTTTGAAATCGATTAACCCAATTTGGGGAGTTCTTTCCACACGACATATGTAGCACTTAAGCTTGCATATATCAACCCTTTTCCCGGATACTCAAAACGGAACCGCGTCCCACGCCACCCGAGAGTACCGTACGCCTCCAATCCGGGACTTTAACCCACGAGGGTAACACGTACTCCCGCCATCTCTCCACTCCCAGTGCGCGGTTGTACGTTTCCGATTTGACACCACCAAGATCAGGCTTACCGGAGTATGCGTCGGAACTAGGGTCGATCGTGATGGGACAACACCCATGACAGGCGTGCCATTGGTCCAACCGACCTTAGGCGCAAATTGCGTTCCATAGTCTCGATTTACGCCGGCCTACATGCTTCGATCCTTAATCGACAAGCCGGAAATACTACTAATCGAGACTCCATTCTCAATGCAAATTACCCGACCGGTCTCAACTTGTCACCATATCCCGGTATGGTTTCATAATATAGCATCCTTTCTCATCAAAAAGCCTCTTCGGGCTATCATAAGGGACTTGTCACATTTTGACTCAAAAGTCTAACTAGTATAGCCAGGCTAAGCGTTCTAGCATTTTATCAAAACAAAGTTATCAAGGTAGATATCGAAATAAACAAGGAATGGTAATGCATCAATTAGGTTGTCACTCAACTCCTATCACCTAATGCAAAACATAAGCAAAGGTGATCTAAAGCTTTGTAAAACACAAGGAAATGTTTAAATGAACCGGGGCTTGCCTTGATCGGTGAAGTAACTTGATTCGGACGACGGATCACGATAATCGAACTCGAATCAAAGAAAAGCCCTCTTCGTGACTTGATCAACCAATTCACGATCCTCTTCGCTCACTATACGAAAAGAATAATGTATGCTTAATATGATGCCATGCATATAAACATGGGGTGCAAGGGTGCATGGAATGATAAACAACTCGAAAGTACTGCCTTTCCTTCACGATAAAAGTTGCAACCTAACAAAATCAACTTGTTGAACTACTTTACGAGATATCATCACCATTGCCTACGGAGTTCTCAAGGACCATCCGACAGTGGTGTGGTGTAGGGTTCACAAAACAACCCAAAATCTACCCAAAACCCTAATGTAGAAAGCATAGAACCATTTATTTTACACATGAAATAATAGGTCATGAAATAATTAAATTTTTAACTTTCTCAAAACAGGCTCAAAAATTTTGTACAGGTAGGTCATGTCCTAAAACAGTACCAAAATAATTTTCATGATTTTTGGATAAATAAAATAATTATTAAAAATCAAGGAAGATGCATTTTCAATTAAAATTTGTATTTTTAAATCATGCCAAAAGTATTCAAATTTCAAGTTTCAAATTTTTCATGGATAGACATACTCATGGAAAGGCTACACAAAAATTTTCAGAATTTTTAAAGCTATATTTGAATTTATATGAAATTTGGAAAATCAGACACTATTCAAAATAAAGAAATTAAATAAACCTTTGATAAATAGAAAAATGGGTTTTGGGCCGAAATCGGCCTGTTCTTTGCAGCCCAGTTACTGTTCACGGCCCACAAAGGAACAGTAACGGACCGCCCCGAAGGAACAAATGTTGGGCCGGCCCAACATGAGCGATGTGCGGCCTCGGCACCGTTCACGCGTGCCAGGTAGCGGCGCTCACCGGCGGCGGTCGCGCGCGCCACCGCCTGGCGGCGCGCGGTCGTGTTCGCGCCCGGCGATGGTCGGAAAGGAAAACTAGCCGCATAATCGTGGCGAGGGGACTCACCGGGGTTCTAGGACGGGGTTTGGGTCGGGCGTAGCAAGGTGGAGATGGGTCGGCGACGGCGACGGCGGACGGCGACTCGGGCTCGGCGTTCGGTGTGCTGCGGTCACGGCTGGGACAACGGGCTGATCGATCACGAGCACATCATCAAAATGAAGAGAAAACAAGAAGAAAAGTGAGCAAAGGCTCACCGGAGCAAGGTTGGCGACGACGGCGGGCTCGCGACGGCGCGCCGGCGGCGAGGAAGAAGGGGTCGCGGCGGCGACTCGGGCGAGGCGAGGCAGGCCGCGGCCGGGTTCCAGGGGCGCAAGGAAATTGCGGAGAGGCTGAGGTAGGTGGTTGAGTGAAAGGTGGCTCGACGGCGGCGTGCGACGGCGGCGGACGAAGGAGCCCGGCGGCGGAAATGGGGAAAAGAGGAAAAAGGCGACGCCATGGCCTATTTATAGGCAAAGGAGGGACGGGAAGGTGGCTGGAGAGGTCGCGAAGACGTCCAGGTGGTCGGCGTCGCGCGAAATCGCCGGTGGACGGCGGCGCGAACCTTGACGCCGGCGGTGGCGGGGTAGGATAGGTCGGGTTCTTGCTCACCTTCAACCCTAACTCGAAAAATTTCAAATTACTCCCAAATTTTGAACTAAGCTCAAAAATTTCCAAAAAGTAACCCCCTTAATTTTTCAAGATCTACAACTTTCTCAATTGGACCATTTTCAAATTCAGCCTCTAAGTTTGACTTTTTGAAAAGCAGTTCCAAAATTTGAAATTTGAATTCAAAATTACTTTTAAAATCATGTAACAACTTGAAAAACTTTGTACATGACTTTTGTTCCTCTCAACAAGATCTACAAACTAGCTGTTGAAAGTTTTCTCAAATTTTGCATAAATTTTGAAATATAGAAAAGGGGGTAATTAGGATTTGAATAAAATTCAAAATTACTTCAAAATTTTTAACTAAACTTTGAAAACTCAAAATACCAACTTTGTTCAGTTTTGAAAACTCTACAAAAATGCTTTAATGACCATACCCAAAATCTTGATAAATTTTAAATAAAATAAAAAGGGGACAAACTAGGGTTTAGAATTAGGGTTTAGGCAAGGGGATGGTTTAGGAATCTGGTTCCTCCAGCGTCTTTTCGACCGACATTGCAACCAAACATAAAATAAACTTATTTTAGTTCAATGCAACACATGGTTGGCTAATCATGCATGCTTTGCAATGATCATGGTGACATGTCGGATTTTAGGGTAATTAACACCGGGGTGTTACGGCTTCTACTCAACAACAAGGTTAATGTCACAATATTGATAAATAATGATAAAGATATATATAATAAATGATAAATAAAGGGATCAAGCCATCATAAAATATAAAGATTTAACAGAGTATTCTAGTCTAAGGACTAACATGGGGTAACATAAGGAAAACTTACTATGAATAACTATCATCACATGTTATTGATAAACTCTAATTAGTGCAAACATCTACCTATCATTGTTAGTACTACTTCTTCTTATCATACTCAAGGGTCATCAACTAGGAAGGATTCAATAATAAGATCTTCACCTTCTTCACGACACACGACCTACCATTCACTATACACGGAGGGAGGATAGGGTTGTAACCCCTATGATCTACCCCATGACTCGTCATATAGCAGGCATTTGAGATACAACATATATAAGCACCACGCTTACATAAGTTATAACACCTATATTGCATGTTACAAGATGAGGTCTATACAATCCTAAGCATGCAATCCATAATAAATATCTAACTCTGCTAGACATATTAAAGTAAACAATAAACAATGCAATAGATAATATAATAAATATAAAGAACGATGTCATAGATAAACTTGAGTAATAAATATAACAAAAGATATAATAATATACCTATAAAACACCTTGATAGAATCTAAAGTTCAAGTCTTTATAGACTTGGATCTCCTTGTAATCTACTACTATATATCTAATCTCTCTAGAACTAGAACTACTATAAAGAATTAGGGTTTGTGGCTCTAGACTTGATACGTGGAACTCGGCAAATGAATTCTCAAGCTGAATTAGGGTTTTAGAGGTGAGGTCTGCCCTTGCTTTTATAGCCCCATAGGATGAATCTCAGCCCTTGGATCAAATCGACTTGATTGGATGATGTAGATCTACTCCATAGGTCGGTTGTAGGAAGGTTCCAGAAGCAGAACATGTGAATCCACAAGGAGGTGTGGCGTGGCCCCACATGTCAGGCCGCCTGGCCCTACATCTGTCATGTGGGCCCCGGCCTTCACGAGCTGTCTTCTTTTGTCCTCTAGACCCTTGGAATTTATACTAATCGCCCCGATTTGGTCCTTTTCTTCTATTTCTCTATTTCTTCTCTTTTCTCTCTAATATTTTGTTGTTTTTCAGAGTTCACCTGCAAAACTGAGTGTGTACAAAACTTGTGGAAATTATTAATATAAACTCTATCTTCTATTGTTCTTGTTCTCATATGTTCTACCATTTCATGGTAAAAAAGTTGACGTTAACTACAGTCAACAATAATGTCCTATGATACCATGATTTGGGCAGTGTATTTGATGTCATCGCCTTCCCGAGCACCCATAGCACGAGGGGCAATCCTCTCAGAACCCGACCCCACATCATGGTCATTCCCCCTATGGCATTCAACGTAGCCCTGTGTAGCGGGTCATCAAGCCAGGGTGGGAAGCCCTACCCCACGCAGCGTCAGTGAGAGGAGGAGGAATCGGGAGGACCTAAGAAGAAAAGTGGAAGAGAAGAAGGATCGTGATGAAAAGCTCCATGGTGATGAGGTGGTGATCGACTTCTTCGGATAGCTCTAGGCAATCGATTCACCACCACCACGTGGGAAACCTAGCCGCCACCCACCCCTTTGCTCCATCGAATCCGCATCGGTGCCGCACCTCTTCCGGATCTGGGCGGGATCCGGTGGAGACAAAGGCCTTCTCGGCCGACGACCGTCACCCGATGTTAAGGACCGACCTGTTTGGACAAACCCCTATGAAGCTCGGCTTCGCGCGGGACATGTGGGGAAGAGGGAGGCGCAAAGACCCACGCCGACATGCTACGGAAGGAGAAGATGGTAGATGGACGTTGGGTGTGGCAACCAGAGCCACCACGTCGGCGTTGCCCACCGCCTCCGCCACTGCCACCACCACCTAGAGGCCCACCGCTGCCCGGCCAGGCAGGGCGGGCAGGATGGGAGATGGCGGCAACAGCCTACACCGCGACAACAAAGAGCCAGACCGCGATAGCAAAGAACGAGCCTACACCGCGGCAACAAGAAACAGCACCGCGCCCACAACCCCAACCTCGGCCGCTCCCGCAACAATACAACAGCCAGTCTCCTCCTAAGAGAAATCTACAACGGGGGCACACTTAAGGTAATCAAGTGACAGATTTACCATCCTTCATTGATCCACGCTATAGGAAACTTATCTGCTATAACTGTGGAGAAATGGGCCAATTTTTGGTAACTGTACTCGTCCAAAAGTGTGTTTCATCTGTGGAATCCCTAGACACCATATGAATGTCTGTCCTGAGTGGAAATCAGATCATCTGATTGCTGCCTTTGTGGGAAGTTGCAATCATGGCTTGGGTTTTTATCACCTTGAGGTGCCAAATGTGGAATCTACTCAATGGCTCAATCTTACTAACTATGATGTGATGAAGATCAAGTCAGGTCAAGTTTCTCTTACGTAACTAGAGGAGTAATTATCGAAATCTACAATGGGGTTTGGCCTTGGTAGATCGTAGAGAGCTTGAACCGGGGAGATTTCTGGTTAGGTCCCCATCGAACAAAAGGGTTAGTGAGATTAAGAATTACCCGTCTTTCAATCTCGAGAAAAGCTAGTGTACAAGTTGAGGTCCTGGAATGGATCGGGGAGATGCAGCCTCACGGTGTGCTAGAGGAAGTTTGGGTTGAGATGAGAGGTATCCCTCCCAAGTACCATCATTGGAAGGTGTTTGCCCAAATAGCATCTTGCTTGGGGCTGTTGATGGATGTGGATTGGCCCACAGTCTTCAAGACTTTCTATGAAGTGGTCAAGGTTAAGGTGATCAAGTAGGATAGCTCAAAAATTCCAAGCCAGAGAATCTTTGAAATGGGGTGGAACTCTATGTTGTTGAGTTGACAATAGAGAAGTTAGAAGGAGGTCAAGATGGACCAAGAGACCAAGAATGATGATGGTGGTGGTGGTGATAGCAAGAGCAATGAAGAAGAGGATGATGACCTGTTAGACTCAAAGGAGGAGGGTAACAAAGCAAGTGAACAAACCGATCTTGAGAAGGAAAAGACTCCTAAACCGAATATGTAGAGAAATTAAATGCAGGGCACAAGACTGTGATAGCTTTGGATAGTGGCCTTGAGGCTGTGGTAGAGAAACTGCTGGATAAGGAGTTTGAACTCAATCAGGAGCAAATGTTGAGAAAGATGATGTCTGATATCCCTAAGTGTTCTAATGCTCAGATGTGTGTTATGGTGACTGATTCTTCTGAGAGGTTAACCTCTCACCAGGCTGACACTATCCAAAAACACTTGGAGTTAGAGATACCTGATAAGGAGACTATATGTTTGGAGAATCCTTTAAAGGAGATCTCTGACATGTGTGTTGATGAGTGTAGTATTCCTTTTAAGGAGGCTGCTAAATCTGGAAATACTATCAAGGAGGTTGAGAAGGGAGATATGGGTAATGAATGCAATACACAAGTTATGGGCATGGAACCACCTTCAGACTGCTTGATAGTGGGTAACAAGTTCCTCAATCTCCTAAGTGATGAGTCACAACAATCTAAATGGGAGGAGTTTAGAAGGCAAGCCAAACAAGTCTCTACTACTGAAGAATACTCATATTTGTTGCTGAAGAAGTGCGTGAGGAAATTACACAACCTATGCCAGATGGGAAGTACATGACAATTGGCGACCAAATCATAAACAAGAATCAGAAAAGAAGGACTAAATGGGGACCAACTCTTCGGGTGACAAGGCCTAGAAGGTATGAGGATGATGGAAGGACTATGATCGAAAAGGCTCAAGACCTGAAGAAGAAAGTTAATCTAGAAAAAAGGTAACAACAACTCAATATCTTTTGTTTTTAAAAGCAATGAAAGTTTACTTAATATTTCCAAGTCGGGTTAATATCTCTTTGGGTGTTAGTAATGATACTTGCTATGCATATGATTGATACTCTTAAAACAAATGAACTGAATGATAGGTCCTTTTTTTTTGAGGAAAGAAACCCCCCGTGGTTTATCTTCCTGCTAATTTAGATGATGTTCTAGGATTCCAGGAGTTTCCTCCGCTGAATCCTGATAGTTTGACTCTCCTAAGGGTGCTGCTGGGACTATTGATAGATCTTGGGTAGACGTGGCTTCTAAAAGCAGGGATGATAATATCAACAAAAAAGTTATTAATGAGGGAGCTCTATGGAACATTAGAGGCCTCAACAAAGAGGGAGGCTACAATGCTTAACAAATTTTGTGTGTGAAAATAACCTAGATTTTTTGGGATTCAAGAGACAAAAAAGGAAGAGTTTTCTGATGCTTATTTGAATCTTGTTCATAAGGATTTTAGCTAGAACTACCTCCCTGCAGTAGGCACGGCTGGGGGGATCTTGGATGGTTTTAATTCCAAAAAGTTTGATGTGATTGTCTAAAAAATAGGACAGTTTAGCATTGCTGCTATAGTTAAAAATTGCCATGATAAGTTCACTTGGAGGATTATTTTTGTGTATGGCTCACCTTATGAAGATTGCAACCTTGAGTTTATCGTGGAATTAGAATCTCTTCTAGAGAATTGGGATGACCCCACTGTTATAGGGGGGATTTTAACTTAGTTTGTAATGCAAAAGAAAAAAGTAATGGTGTGTTTAATCACACATGGACTGACCTCTTTCCTGATTTGATTAATAAGTTTGGTCTTATTGAGTTAAAACCTTCTACTAGATCTTTTACTTGGACAAATAATCAAGCTTAGCCTATTATGACTGCTATTGATAAGATCTTCAGATCTTTGGCTTTAAACAAAAATTCCCTAAGGCCTTTGTAACTACTAAATCGAGCAACCGGTGACCATGTGCCTTTGGTACTGGACACAGGTATAGATAAGGTGAGAAAACCAAGTATCTTTAGGTTTGAAAAATGGTGGCTAACCCAACCAGATTTTTAGAGAGCTTGTTACTAGCCTGTGGAATTCTCCTTGTGCTTTTTCTCGACCTGTTAGATATTTGGTAGATTAAGATGACGTTACTTAGAAAAAAGGTGAAAGGGTGGGCCTTGAATATTAATGGGCACATTAGGAGACAAAAGCAGGAGCTCCTTAAGGAGCATGAGTTCCTAGATATTAAATTAGAGAAGGAGGAGCTATCCGAAAGTGAGAAGCAAAGGATGAAGGATATTGTTTTAGATCTTGAGGTTATTTGGAGGTTAGAGGAGATCAAGGCAAAGGCAGAGATCTAGGGATAGAAATATTAAAGAGGGAGATAGGAATATAGCCTATTTCTGGAAGGGCTAGAGGGTTGGATTGAGGATTACAAAGGGTTGCTTGAGCATGCCGTCTTCTTTTATAAAAACTTGTTTGGTAGTGAGGAAAAGAGTGGGGTTAACCTCAATCAAGATTTTTGGGAGATAGAGGAAAAGGTCAAAGGGGAGGAAAATATTTTGCTAGAGGCTCCTTTTCCTGAAAAAAAGGTCAAGGACGCTATTTTCAGCTCTTATGCTGAAGGGGCCCCAAGATGAGATGGTTTTCCATTCATGTTTTACCAAGTTTTCTGGGATGTTATCAAGGATGACTTGATCCTTCTTGTTAAAACTTTTGAGCAAGGTAATCTCTAGACATACTAAATTATGCTATGATAACTCTGGTACCTAAGGAGCCGAGGCAAAAAATCTGAAGAAATCTAGGCCTATCAACCTAATCAATTGCGTTTCAGGATTTTCTCTTAGTTGTTAAACAACAAGCTTATCAAATTAGCAGATAGATTGGTAACTTCCAATCAAACAACCTTTATTAAAGGGAGGTTTATCCTAAAGAGTGCGGTGGTATCTCATGAAATTATTCATGAGGTGCATAGAAGCAAGCAAGAAGGAGTGATCCAAAAGCTAGATTATGAGAAAGCGTACAACAGAGTGAGTTGGACCTTCCTTGAGGAAATGCTAGAAGCTAGAGGCTTTGGTCCTAAGTGGGGGGTGGATTAAACATGTAGTTCAAGGTGGTTCGATTTGTGCAAGGATAAATGATGAAAATAGCAATTATTTCCAACCTAGGAAGGGCCCGAGGCAAGGAGATCCTCTGTCTCCTTTGCTTTTCAACTTAGTAGGAGATGTCTTCTCCAGAATTCTTGTTAAAGCAGCGAACCAGGGCCTGATCACTGGCATGTTACCTCAAGTAGTGACAAGAGGTGTTATAAGCCTCCAATACGCTAATGATACCTTACTGTTTTCAGAAAATGACTCAGAGAAAGCTAGCAATTTTAAATGGTTTGCTAGTGTGTTTTGAAAAGATGTCGGGCATGAAAATCGATTATGACAAGAGTGACCTCTTAATAGTAGGAATAGATGAGGACCAAGCAATTTTAGTTGCTAAGTTGTTTTGTTGCAGAAGATGTGACTTTCCCATTAAATACCTTGGGGGTACCACTTCACTACAAGAAACTGAAAAAGAAGATTTGCAACCAGTTATTGATAAGATTTTAAAAAGAATTGCAGGGTGTCATATCTTTGTTAGACTAGTGCTTCTTAAAGCATGCCTAGCTAGCATACCAATTTATCTACTCTCTATTCACTACAACAATATCCTTCAATAGGGGCAGCTCAAGATGCTCACAGGGCGGTTTTCGAATAGCTCTTCAATAGGGGCGGCTCAAGATGCTCGGTAGCTAGCATACCAATTTATCTACTCTCTATTCACTACAACAATAGCCTTCAATAGGGGCGGCTCAAGCACTCTAGGGTTTCGAGGTCATATCCTAGATCATCAAAGTAGACGTCACCAACAACATTTTCACCATGATGAATCCAGATTGTGTAATCCGCAACAAATCCTCATGTAATCAAATATTGTCCGATGGTCTCCATGTCTCTCCATGCTATCTCGGTTCTTGCAATCGCGAACACGACATATTATTGAATTCTATGTCAATGTCTTCGCATGATTCTCAATGGTTTCAATAAATTTATCCAACTCTTCACGAAAAACCCCGCCTTCCACCTTAACATGCAACAATAGAAGAAAATACATCAAAGTACTAATTAGTTGGATATATAAATGCACAATCATGGCAAACCCTAAATGTTTAAAATTAAGAAAGGCATTAATATCAAAGTTGTAGCACACACTAATAGACTATCATTTTAGAAAAAAATTAGAAAAAAAATCATAGCATTTGGACATCATAAGAAAAACTTGTTACAAATTTGAACTATGAATTAAGAAAAACACATGTTCATCAACCATGAACGCATGAACCCTAGCTGTTTTATTACTCCACTAAAATCACATGTAAGAGTCACTAAAAAATGGGTCTAATCCAACACTCTCACTAATCTCCATTAGCACCTCCAAACCTAAGCTCTAGTTTGCTCCATATAAAGCTCAAGCACCAATAAAAGTGAGAGAAAAGCAAAATTTAAATTACTCCACAACCAACCATTCAAAGTCCCCTTAGTAGAGTAATTTTTGGGAGGAGCCCAAGGCCTCTTAACCTTTTCTTTTTGCGAGTTTGAGTGAGTGTCCCGAGGTGAAAGAAGGTGGTTGGCTCGGCCTTATCTACAAACCACCGTAGGAGTGGTTTTATCACAAGCCGCCTCTACTGTCATCACAGGGAGATGCGGTTCAACTCCAGCTGCCCCGATGGAATTGGGGTTGGGGCGGCTGGATATCGAGCCGCCCCCACTAATAGTAGGGGCGGCTCGTAACACCAACCACCCCTATAGTGCCTTCAGTAGGGGCGATTGGTCTCCAGTAGGCCCCGACGGCCATTGTAGGGGTGCCTCGAAAAGTAAACTGCCCCTAACAAAATCAGTGTCGTTCCCATAGTAGGTTATCGTAGTAGTGATTATTAAGTTCCCTAAGTGGGCCATAAATATGATGAATACCCATATGGGTCACTTCCTTTGGGACAACACCGAGGAAAGACATAGATATCACCTAGCAAAACCGGCGTTAGTAGCCCGTAAAAAAGAAATTGGGGGTGGGGGGTGGGGTCTAGGTGTTCCTGATCTGAGAAGCTTGAATCTTGCCTTGCTTTCCTCCTGGATCTTTAGATACCAGTTGGATAAACATGCTATTTGGACAAAAATTGTGGATGCTAAATATGATGTGAATAATCCTAATATGTTATGTTGTTCTGAGGCAGGAAGCTCTCCTTTTTAGAAAGGAGTTAGCTGGGCAGCTAAAGCTGCTCTAGTGGGGGTTAGATGGAATGTTGGAAATGGAAACAAGATCGGGTTTTGGGAAGACCAGTGGCTGGGGAACACTAGTTTAGCTATTGTGTTGTGGCCCCTTTATGTTATCAATGAGCAACATGGGAGAACTATCTCCCATGTCTGGGATGGCAGAGAGCTTAAGCTGTCCTTTAGAAGGAATGTCTCTGATTATCAAATGAATATGTGGTTAGATTTGTGCAGCTTAGTTGAAGGTATTACCCTGAACAATGAGGATGAGCAAATTATTTGGGCCTACTCATCTAAAGTAACTTATTCAATACAGTCCTTATATGCCATTGTTAACTATAGGGAGTGTTCCCTGTTTATGTACAGGCAGTGTGGAAGTCACTGATTCCACCGAGAATCCATTTTTTTTCTTTGGCTTATGTCTCACAAACAGGTTGCTTACAAGAGATAACCTCCAGAAGAGGAGAGAATTGCATGATAAAACTTGTCTTTTTTGTTAAGAGTTAGAATCAATTACTCACCTGTGTTCTTTGAATGTTGCATTGCAAAATCTGTTTGGTCTGTTATCTCTGCAGCTTTAGATGTGGAGATTGGCCATTCTTATGAATCAGTTGCTATATTTTGGGTTGCTAACAAAAGACACCTGATAACTAATATAGTCTCTTCGGCTGTTTTATGGTCTTTGTGGAAATTACGTAATGAGCTGGGATTGTTTTGGATAGGCATGAAGATGGTGTGGATAAGAATCGCAAGGATGTTGAGGGGATGGCTACCGCTGTTCAAGGAGGAGAAAGTGGAGCAACTGGAGTGGTTGATTGTGAGGCTGGAAGATCTCTCAAGACGACCAGCGCTGATCGGATGGAGCTCAACGGAATCGTCATCACTATCGGATCAATTGGGTGCTCAATCTTCACTAAGTGCCAGGAGTTATTCGGCCACAGGGCCATGTAATAATGCATCTGATCAAATTATAGACTCTGGGCAGATCTGCGCTTTAGGCCATGAACCTGTACTAAACGCTTGAATGCTTTTGAATAAAAGTAGGGGGAAACCTTTTTTTTTTTTTTTAATAATGTATATGTACATTCTCAAAGTTAAATTTGCAGCAATACCGGCACTACAGATAATATCAGACATGAATACAATTCGACGACCACATATAACTTTTCTCTAGACATTTTTACATTACAAATATCTGATATAGTGTATTTCAGTGATAAACTTTTTTTTTCCGAACGTGCATTGCACGTAATTCACTAAGAAGAAGAGAGTTTTAGGTTACAACACAAACACAAAACACACACAACAAACACAAACACAACACAAACATAGACATCGGTAATCCAGGGATTACCGAACTACGGCCCATGGGCAACAAGAGAATGTGATTACAGGGTAAACTAGACGACGATTAGGTGGAGGCGAGGAAGGCCTCCTGCCCCTCCTCATCCAAGCCGGCGAGGTCCGATTCCAGGCCACGGGTGAAAGGCATCACCAAAGAGCACCTCCATAGCCTCTTCCTTGGTTGGCGTTAAGCGGACCCGCCGGCGGGCGGCACGCTTTTAGCGGCATCCAAGTTAGTCGGTTGGTCTTTGTGTCGCAATGCCCATCTTACGCATCGAAGAACGACTACGCTGAAGCGTCGCATTTGCCACGCGGGGCTTGGCGGCCAGGCAGGAGCTCCAACGGGCGTTGCCGGCGTCGCGCGATGGTTGGCGTAACTTTGGCCCGCCCTTGATCAGCGGGGAGTCCAACGGGATGCACGGCCGTTCGAATTTGCTTTCGGCGATCGTCGCATTTGAGGTCCTTGGCGGCGGCCACCGTCGTGGTGACCTCAGCGACCTCCTCGGACGCCCACAGCATCTTGAAGCTAAGCTGAACCATGCGTGGAGGCGAAGGGGGGGGTCCACCAACCCAGCCTGGTCCTCCACCAACATAGACGAGCGCGTGGCGACGGATACAAACTCCGCTGCCACTAGGTCAGCCCACCAATCATCCTGCACCGGCGGTGCGGGTGCTGTAGAGCGAACACGCTGCAAGGGGCACGGCGCAGAGCGCGAGGTCACGATCTCATCAAGCATTGGATCCCCCCGAGTGGGCGGCTCCGCAGCCATACGAGACTCGATCGCCAACGGATCCAAGCAGCCGGGGAAGGTTGCTGCTGTGACGGTGGTCTTCGGCATTGGGTCAACGCCAGCACCGTCGGCGACAAGGGTAGCCACCCTACAAGGCTTGTGGCGGCACCGGCGGTAACGGCGATGACGACGGCTGCAGGTGACGCCCCCCCCGGCGCTGTGTCGTCGAAGCCAAAGGGAACCGGATAGAGAAATTCTCAACACGGATCGGAGCCACAAGCGTGTTCGGGCGCGCTAAGAGCCCTTTGGTCGCCTGCGCGATCACGGAAACGCTTATAGGCGTGGGAGTGCTGCGCTGGCCGATGGGCGCTCGGGTGGGCGGCGATGGTGACAATGCTTGCAATCCGGGCCGGTGCCTCGTGCCATGGCAGATGAGGCAACGGGGTGGTGAGGTGCACCGGGCGGCGATGTGGTCGGCCACAAAACGGTTGAAGCGAGGCCGACGAAAGTGAGGGCGGTACGGGCCGGTGGCGACGTGGAGGTGTAGCATGGGGTGGAAAAAGGCGACACCCCGACGACGCCTCTGGACAAGCGTGAATCCATCGGCGTCGGTTGGCGTGGCCACCCGAGGAGCCGGAGGGCGGCGGGGGTGGCCAAGCCCGGCGGTGCACCGGGCACGTCGCGCGATTGGCTGCGGACCAAGACGCCGATCCGCAGGTACATGAGCTTACCGGTGCGTTCGGCCATGGCGGGCCGACGACGACGACGAGTCGCCTCCCGGGGATGGCGACCGGGCGTGAGGCGAGGCGGGGGGCCCCGGCATGGCACCATAGGGTCGCGGGGTGTCACCTCGATGGGCGACGAGCGGCGTCGAGGTACAGCAGCCGGGAAGTGGAGGCCTCTTCGCGAAGTGTCATCATCATCGTCGTCCACCGTCGGTTAACCGCGGCGCCCACCGAACGGCTCCCGGGTGGTGGAAGGGCGCGGCATGAGGGACAAGGTGGACGCAGCGGGCCGGGAAGGGGCGAGCGGGTGAACGATGAGGACATCCGGGCCGGGACGTCGCCGCGGCCCGCATCATCCTCGCCCAGACATCCTCGACGCGGGCCAGCCGTCGTGGTGGCGACGAAGCGTGGCCGCGGTGACTGGCGCGCCCGTTGTGGGCGACGGTGTAGCCTTGGCCCTTGATCATCCCCGGTTCTTTGCGGCGTGGGGAAGAAGCAGCGGAGCGGGGGGGCAGCGGAAGCGGGTGTTGGCGATCACCAATGACATATTTTTCCCGTCAACTTACTACCATAAAGGGAGTAAAACTATACCTTTTGTACTCATATACATTTATTACTAATAAAATTCCACTTGTAGTGTCTAGTATTTTATTTTGCAGATTTATAATAAAAGCAAGTGGAAAATCGACCAAAGTACGCCATCCAGGAAAGCGCATTATTACAAAACACAAGCCCGTGGAGCAAATCGACCAAAACATCAAAATTGGGCCGAGCCAAGCCCGGCCCACAACTTTTCAAGACGAAGGATGACACCCCACCGAGACCGGGGCCGAGCCCGGGGGCGCTTGCAAGACTTTTCTGGTGCGGCCGCACCCGCCCGAGGCGGTTTCGCCCAAATTTTTGGGAGGCGGTTCATGAACTTGCCAAATGGGTGTTACCGCCATGGGATGGTCGGTTTGCTCGATTAGGAAGGTTTACTGTGTCGGTTTTGGTGTAAATTAGCACTTAGGCCCCTCCTCCAAGTGTATGAGTAGTCCCCCTCTCCTCCTCTCAACACACACCACTTGGAGTCCAAAGCAAACCAAAGCAATCTTCCTCTCTCTACCACCTCTACCTCTCTCTCTTCTTCTACTTCTTCTTCTTTTTCTTCTTCTTCTTAGTTCTTGGTCAACACTTGGAGTAGAAGAGCTACAAGGAGGGCTTGTCTCCTAGAAGAAAGTGCCTTGGTAATATATCTTCTCAATGGAGCATTCTTCTATTTGCAAGTCTTATATCTATGTTCTTGGCCTAACTTATGAACTAGAGTATAGTCTTGTTCATGTTCTTGTGTTGGTATATGAACTAGCATATAGTTTACATATCATAATCTTGACATGTTCATCTCGGTTCATCATCCGATCATCATATGCCTAACTTGATTAGAGGTGGGATATCGGTTCGTTGTTCCTTCGGGTTTGCTCTTGTTCTAGTCCGGTCCATTCGACGAGTGGGGATCCTGGGGGACAAGAGTAGTGCTTTTGATATGCGGGCATGGTGCCGGGTATTACGACACCCCGCGAATATGAGAGCATGCCACGGTTGAGGGGGTAGGCGCTGGGTCGTGACAAGCCTTGACCGCCCCTTGAAATCCCCCACGTTCGTATGTCTTTGTAGGAGTTCAGTAAATGCCTTGGTGGGAAGCGAGACTTCCCGGTGGGGTCTCCCCGGTATCCTAGACCTAACCATGCTTAAATCATGTTTGCATATGATCCTAACTATTCATTTGTATGGCCATGACTAGATACATTAGAATTACTCCATTAGGTTATTCATTTATTCTTTATCTATTTTCTTTATCCTTTTCTTTGGTGGATTCTAAAGTGTGTGTCACACTATCCATAAACCGTTATTGCTTAGCCCCGTTATGAACAATTTGGTCTAAGCAAACACATGTTCCTCTATTCAGATGCCATGCTAATAATCACATGCCTTCCTTTGGGAAAATATAACAACGATACCGAATACTTAGGGTGAAATGCTACAATGATAGATCCGTGCGCTTGCGGATGAATATCTAATATGGCAAGATCTATCCCGTTGGCAATCCTTCGGATCACCGATATGGTGGTTTTACTTGGGAATGTCACGGTGCATTTCGGGCGCTGTTATTGGGGATGGGTTTATACCTGTTTCCTTTGATTGCGCTAAGAAATGTCAACAACGGGTATGCGGGGGACCAGCTCGGTGGGTTGGGGCCATGGCATGGTCACCGCCCGGCCAGGCACTCCGCGCCGCCGCTCCGCTGCGCACCCACCTCGGGCTCGCCGCCGGGCTGCGTCGGGTGTAGGCGGCGCTGGTCGGGTCGCGCACTCGCGCCCGCCCGTGCTTGGGGAAGCCATCGACAGCGGCGGAGCCGGGTGAGCCGCGGTCGAGGGGCCCAACCATGGCCCCCCCGCGAGCACAGCACAGAGTCCGCTCGGGGGAATCGGCGTCGACATCACCCGGCGAGGCCGCGGAGCTCCTCACCGTGGAGGCAGGGGCTGGGACGCTGAGCAGGGGGCGCCTCGTCGGGGGTGGCGGGGGGCTGGCAGGGGAGGTCCCGCCAGCCCTGGGTGCCGGTGCTCGATGCCGGTGCGAGGATGCCAAGATCACGGGCGACACCGGATCCGGGACGCAAGCCGAGCCGTTCTTTAACTTGGCGGCGGGGGAGGGGCGGCGGCCGGTGGCGACGCGCCGGGCGCGCGGTCTCCGCGTGGCTCGCGCCCAGCCGAGGGCCCCGACGACGGGCGTGGAGAGGGCTGGGGAGGGAGCGGGTAGCGAGGAGAGGGAGCGGGTGGAGGTGGGGATGGATCCGGCGACCCCGGCGGCGCCGGGAGCGCCGGGCGGGCGGCGACGCCCCAATCCTCGCCGGGCCGCGCAAGCGCGAAGGAGGACGAGGACCGGACGGGAAAAGGCAAGGGATGGGGGAGGTTGGGGGAGGATGCTTGGGTGTCGAGGAGGCGGGCGCCGGGGCCGGGCTGGCCGCCGGCGCCCGGCAGCGGGGGGGCGGTGGCTCCGCCGAGGGGGGAGCAACGGTCGGGAGGAAGTGCAAGAAAACCCAGTGATAAACTTTTCCCTAGACATTTTACATTACAATTATCCTCATAGACTTTGTTTAGGCAAATATTGAAGAAAAGTCACATATACGGTGCAATCTCCCGCTATTGTAATAGCCATTTTACAATTAGCTGACTTTTGGCATATTCGTTCAATCGTATTTTAGTATTTGTGGTGCCTTCATAAATACATTGACTCATTCTCTCTATTTACAATAATAGCTGCAGCAGTGATATTAGTGATCTAGGCGATCGTATATGATCTCTGCCACCTCAGATTTAAACAAAGTGATGGCATTCTCTAGAGTCGGCCTGTTTCTTGGTTCTGGATCTAGGCACTTAGATATCACCTTTGCAATTACAAAATTTTCATGGTGGCGACAAAATTTCTCAACTGGGACCTCCAGTAATCCACCAAAATTTCTTATATGATTAAGTGCCTTTTCCCCTGTTAAGAGTTCTAGCAGAACAACTCCCATGCTGTAAATGTCTGCCTCCTTAGTCAATACTCCGCTTTCAAGAAACTTGGGGTCCATATAGCCATTGCTCTCCACTCTGTTAAATCTTTCCCTTGCAGCCTTTTTCATAGAAAAGTAAACAGAGGCACCAATATTTGAAACTTTTACTGGGGCATTCTTCCAAAAATCTCCCTGGGGAATATCTCTAATATTTGAAAGTTTTATTGGGACATTAATATCCTTTGAAAAAAACCTTCCTGGGGAATATCTCCCACAAGTATGTTCGAAGATCTGACATCTCCATGGGCAATGCCAAGTGAATGCAAGTAATCAAGACCTGTAGCAATAGATATTGCTATATGAAGACGTACTTCTGCGCTAATGATCCATTTTTTGTCGAAAAGGATGTCATGCAGGCTTGTCTTAGAAAACTCATAAACAAGTATTGGTACCGTACCATCATCTAACCAGCAGCCCTGAAACCTAGTGACATTTATATGGTTAATTTTTGACTGGAGTATCATTTGACGGGAAAATTCCTCCTTTAATTTCCCTTGAACTTCAAAAGACATCTTTGTTGCAACAAATGTCGTTTCTTTCATGTTTCCTTTGTACATCTTGCCCATAAAACAGTCAGTTGGAGTATTCAAGCTGTCGTTTGTCAGCTTATATATTTGCTCTTCAGTGATTAAACTTGTAAAGCCAGACTGTTTCATTAAAAAAGGCTTAAACTTTAGAATCCTCGTCTTTTCTTGTGCACTATGAAGCTTCCGAAGACATTCACAGACATATTTCATCTCAGGCCTTTCTTCTATCTCAAGTTTTAAACACCTGAGTGCAAGCTTAACAATTCCATCAAGAACCTTCATATTCTCACTAGAAGCAATCTCCTTGTCAAAACAATCTTGAGTGTTTGCACCACCAAAAGATTTCGCAAGGAAATTTTTGTTATCGTCAATAGCCTTTTTTTCTGGTGATGAGCTCTAGAAGAACAACTCCAAAACTATAGACATCACTTTTTGTTGTTAGGCACCCAGTTTGACAAAACATGGGGTCTATGTAGCCCAAACTCCCAATAACGTATCCTGTGTATTCATCTGAACCCATGGAAAGCAATCTTGATATTCCAAAATCATTGAGTTTCGGCATATACATGTTATCAAGAAGTATGTTCTCTGGTTTAATGTCACCATGAAGGATCGGGTGACTCTGAGAGGTGTGCATGTAGACAAGTGCTTCTGCTACTTCAGTGGCTATTTTTAAGCGTCTGCTCAGGGGAGAGGGCTATGTGTTGGTCAGTATTCTTTCCGTGCAGAAGGTCAGAAAGATTTCCATTAGTGACAAACTCAGTTACTAGCATTGGAGCATCTGCTTCTACGCAGCAACCCAACAATCTGACGATATTTTTGTGACTAAATTGAGACTGTATAATAACTTCTTTCGTGAACTCCTTCTTCTTTGCGGTAAAGATACACTTTTTGACTGCAACTGGACGGCCGTCGTCAAGTCTCCCTTTGTACACTATGGAGAAACCTCCTTTTCCCAGTATAGTGTTGTAGTTATTTGTTATGCTCTCTATTTGCCTTTTTGTGAAACACTTAATGGTAAGCTCGTTATCTGCCTTTCCCAGTATTGAACCAGCAAACTTAGTCATAAATAATTTGAGTTTTCGATGTTGCTCCTCCATATTCTGTCACAAGTTGATTCAATTTTGCCTGGAACAGAACTATATATGTTAATCAATTGGCCAAAGCATCTAGTGCAATTTAGATAGTCACATTGAACTTGTATAGTCACATCACATTTGGATTTAATAATCATACAAATTCCTTTCAAAAAAGTAATGTTAGCTATTTGGTTAACTAGATGTGACGTGGCAAGAAAAAAGTAGGAGAGAGTAGTCACAAGCTAAGCAAATAACTACTTTCACGTAGCCTAAAAACATGTGTGAGAAGTATTTAGGTCCAATAATATAAAATAGTCTTTATCTTAGTCTCTCACCTCCACATCAGTAGACTACTTAGCTAGCAGTAGTTATTACCATTGCCGACGCCCTAATGCAAACAACCAATAACACTTAGAGAGCTAACAGTCAACTACTCTGCATGTGCGGCAGTTAAGAAACAAGTTAAGGCCAAGAAACACATGGATAGGATTACTCGATTAGGCCCAGTAGCAACAGTAAGACCAAGTTGAATCATATGGTTACGTAGCACATGCTACCGAGGTAGTACGGTGGTCTGGGCACCTGCCTCATCCAACTATCGCACATGTTGCGTATTTCGTCTGAGGAATGAAGGAGGATTGGATAGGTGAATCCCAGTTTTGAAAATTTTAAATTCTATTCCAATTGGTTGGGTCAAGAGGTTCTAAGGAGTGGCTGGAGAACAAATGGCCACAAAGTATGTTTTGGATCGAGCATATATTGTCATTCTCACTGGAAGTAGCAAAATGAAAAGAGATTGCAAAGGTTGAAGCCAAATAAAACAGAAAAAGAGGTTACTACATGACCTTCAATGATTAGACACAAAAGTTAGATGGAAATTTTTAAAAGAGTATAAGAGCATGTTCTCAAGTTAGGTACCTAGAGGACGAGGACCTGTTTCTATTCTGTCCAGTCCTATCCTATCATATCCTATGCTCTTATAAAGCAAAATCCCACTAACATTTTTTCTTAATCAACAGTGCTCTCCAGTCTGGTCATCGCCATCTAGCCACCCTCAGTCCCCACCAGCTCCCCACTCTAAGCCACGAGCTTGGGGAAGCGCAGCGCCACCGCTCCTCCTTCCTCAATCCCGCCTATGCCTCCACTAGGCGTCACATGGGGAGAAGAGCGTGGCGGCTCCCCCCTCCGGCCCGACCATAGGAGCTCCAGTTTCGAGTGCCGCCGCTGGACTCAATCTCCCACAACTCGCTTGTTGCTGCTGCGTCTTCCTCCACCCGGCATTGTTGGGCCCGGCCTCCAGATCCTCCAGCCACAGCGACATCTCGGCTACTTCCTCTTTGCTTTCCCTCGCGGCGACGGGTCTCAGTGGGACAGTGGCATGGGGACACCGGCCTTGGGTCGGCCAGCGTACTGTTTCTTTTTTTGCTTTACAGACCCGGCATGGCTAGAAAAATGGCTCGCAGTACCGTGCCTAGCCAAAAGGCCACGCACGAGGCTTGGAGAAGCATGGCCCCGAGAGGTCTCCCAGGCCACGAAAAACCAAAAATTGAGAATGAACCGAATTTACCGAGAACCGGAGCGAACATACCAAAATCGAAAAAAATTGGTTCCGTGTCGGTTCCAAGTTCTCGGGAACCGAATTTACCGAGGTACTTTCCGTTCCGTGCCTTGGTAAAACCGAACTCCTTAATCGGTATCGAACTTCCAGCCAATGAGACATGAATATAATAGCCTCATAGCCCAACGTAAGTCGAGGAAGGAAACCTAGCCACTTCAGCACTTCCACCGCACTCCAATCTCCGTCTCGCGCACTTTCCCCGTGCGGTGCCATCATCCTCCGCCACTCCATGTGTTGTGCACCTGTCCGCCCGATCCATGGCCTCGGCGCCGTCGGCAGACAACTGCTTATCGGCTTGGCCTTCACCTCGCGGCGCGTCATCCACTCGACCCCATTGTCCTAGCCCCACGTGACGCCGCCCCCCAAGAGGCCGCGCCATCCCCCATGCGGTCGTACCGTTGTCCTCGCCTAGCCGAGCAAGGACCCGCGAAGATGACTACATCCATTGCTTCTTGCGACTCTAATGTAACTATGATTTAATGATTTAAGTTGCAAGATGTTACAAGGTTCTGTAATTTTGGTAAATACCGGAACTGAACCAAAAGTAATGATTTCAAATTCCTTCAGAACCGACTATTTTGAGGAACGAGTCGGTACCAAGTTTGTGAGGAACCGAATTTGTAGAGTCCCAAGGTATCAAACCAATCGGTTTGGTAATGCCGCACATCCAAGGTGACGGGGAGGCATGATGGGCCGTGCAGGTGCTTGGCCCGGGCTCGTGACGGGCGGTGTGATGACCATCCATACCCACATCCATGGCCGGTTCCTCATCGCAGGTGAAAACCCATCGCCTGACCATGCAAGTTCATCGTCATTCAGGTCGTCGCTGGCCGCCGGCTTGGCCGCTGAGCGCAAGGCCACAACTATGGGGAGGTCTTGGCCACCTAGGCACCTCTTCGCTTTCGAGGCGTAGTCACTAGGTGCGTCGGGGAGCCAGTCGTTGTCGCAAGGTGCCACCTATGGGTGCGGCGGATGTGGAGGTAGTTGGTTGTAGGCATAGTGCGCTGGCGCCACGGTGAGCATGAAGGCCACCGGCTCATCTTTGCATGCGGCGAGACTTGGATGGTCGCAAGCGGGCGGCGGGGCTGCTTGAAGCGGTGGGAGGAGGCTGCTCACCAACCGCGTGGGGCCCTCTCCTTCGATTATAAAGGGAGCCCCGATTGCGACAAGGCTAGGCGGATATTGGCGAGGACATTCCTAGACGCACTCGTTGCACTTCTTCTTCCTCTCGCTCCCACGAGACTTGGGATTCCGATTCCTCTCTCCATAGCTTGTGAACCCCCAACTACGAGCACCATCCGTGCAAGATAACATGAGAATACTCTCATTGTTGGACGTAGGGCATCCGTTCTGAACCAGGATAAATTCCATGTGTCTTTCTCTCTCATGGCCTTCTTGCACACCATCTAGACTTGGGAGCACGCAACATCTTTCACTAGTCAGTCACTTGATAGGCCCCGGTTTTCAGAACACCGATAGTTGGGGCGCCAAGTAGGGGGCGCTGTGTATCAAACTCATCTTCCCGCCATACTCTGGATGGCCAACCTCGAGTTTTCCACCTTCCCAGCCAAAGATTAAATTCAGAGCCGGGAGCTCATGGGCTAAAAAACCACGGAGATACTTTTCTTCCAACCCTAGTGAGTAGCGGTGGAGAATGTTACCCCTCATTTTCTCTTATGCCCACCATCTCGCTGCCGGCATTCATACACAGGACACTACGACGAACGACACCTTGACGCTGACCGACAGGGGCCCGAGCCGCTGCCTTCGACGCCCACCTCCATAAGCTCCGACGCCACGTCCATGACCTCGAAGCACATAGGGCGTATCGCACGACAACCGCGCCACTACCGTTTCACAACGGTGGAGCCGCTTTCCATGGCCATATCATTGCCATCCTAGCCTCGATCCGCCACAACTTTCATCGTCAAGATGCTTGGATGTCGTAGCTGTTCAGCACCAAGCCCAAATCCGGCCGGGCCGTAGTGCGGCCCCCCGGCCGCACACCCGCCGAAGTTTTCACCACTCGCACGACGCCAAGATTGCCCATGGACGTGGCCGTCCAGGCGATGGTCCTAGTGGGTAGGTGGCGTACACGCAGGCCCCATTAAGGTGCAGAACATGGACATACGGTAGTTCCGGCCACTTATCGCCAAGGGCCAGGCCCGCTTGCTCGAAGCCACGTAGGTCACGCTATGTACTAATGCGGTTACATCTCCGAGCTTGGCTCCCACCACGCCTACGGAGACCCACGACGTACCTTGGGACACCACGCGCTGAGATCGCACGCAAGTGTGATTTCATCGCTAGTATTGTCCTCCATGTGATTTTGGCGACAAGGCAACCTACTTGTCGCACGTCAGCCATCCCACGGGGGTGGCCGCCGCTCGGGGTAACGTGTTCTACGACTAAGCTCGCCCGAGAAGGTGTCCACACGCCGCTACCAAAGGATGACCACGCTATCCTAGGGGGCGCTTGCACGACCCGCTAGCCGAAAACCGCCGTCTAAGGCGACCGCTAAGGCCGGGCCCCCTTTGCGCATGGCCGACACTCGGTCACGCTCGCTCACCCGAGCAAGCTAGTATGGGCGACGGTGTCGCCAAGCTCGTGATGCCTTACACTAATCCATGATAACATACAGGAAACAGGAACGCCAAGCTTCGGCATGTTGTTCTTCCACGACCACACCATCATCCTCACTAGGCTATGCTACACCACTTTGCCGACAAGCCAAAGGAAGACCAACTCCACGCCCGCAAGCACACGTCTCAACCGATGCCTGACAAGATAGCACCGACCTCACGCCGCGTCATCTTCAAGCTAACCCATCCTCGGCGATCAAACTCCTTTTCTTCTTACCTTCTTTCTCGGATCACGGACTAGCAACGAAAAGACCAAGCAGGAAGGGGGACGGACGAAGATGGCACACTAAGAAAAACGGGGACAGAGGAAGCCGAGACGAGGGCAATAGAAAAGGTGCATCGAATATGAATCCTGCCGGGCTTATCTGTTGCAGGTTTCCGCCCATGCACACCGCCCAAGCGAGCCATGCTTTGAGAAACAAAGGCGTCACTACCCACAAAGATAGTAAGACATGCCTCCTTTGCCTTTTCGTTTCTTAAATGTACCTTTGTTTAAAAGCTTGTGCTCAACGAACATGCGCGACCACGAACCAACGTGTGACTCATTCAACCGGGGAACCCCCCGAGTCACACATAGGTCTGGAGATCATGGGCCGGCCCGACGAAGGGTTCGACGGCCACTCGAGTGAGGGACCAAACAGAAAGGGGGACCCACAAGTAGTCGGTCACCTGGATGCTCGGTATCACGGGCCCCTTAGTTTCATATTCGAGTCCCGGTGCTGAAGTCTACATATCATAAGGTTTATTCAAAAAAGGCTATGAAGCCCTCGGGGGTGATCGCACCACCCTTGAGAACCACTAATATGACCACCGGGATTTATGGAAATCGATACTAGCGCCTCGCCGGATCCCTAACGAATGGGTGCGTGGTTTCCACTCGAATTTACCCACTCACACAGCTCACCGGATGCCTAAGATCGTCCCAACGAGGGAATCAACAAGAACATCCAATCCTCCTCCTTGCGAAAAGGATGCGTGAGAGGCAAACCCGAAAAAAATCGCAGGGATGCACGCGCATCTCGACCCTCTTCCTTGCAAAAGGATAAGCGAGGCTCAAACCCGGATGATTTAGATCAAAGGGATGCCGCCAGCACGTAAGCCCTCCCTACCGAGAAGAAAGATCCGCACCGTCGTCAGGGACCACTCATATGTCCACCTCTACACAATGTAAGGGAAGAGACATCTCCTTGAGGCATTTTCTCTCCGAAGGGGAGGACAGATCTTTGAACCCGCCACGTTTCGGGGGCACGAATATCGGCCTCTTAAAGGACTCGTAGTCATCCCGCGACATGGAACTAAAAATGGTTAAGGGCACATCGTAAACACAACCAAGGTATGGGCAATCAATTGCTCATGGTGCCTTAAGTCGTAAGATAGCCGGGGAGATCGTGGTATGCGACAAATCCCCAAGTCCTATCAACCGGATCCGGGCCCCAAAGAAGGAGGAAACAGAGCTCCGAGCCCACCGCGCCTTGGAGGCTCGGGGTTGACTCATCGGGGGTCCACAACCGTTCCAAGGTGCCGAATCAAGAATGGTTCAAGGGCACAATAGGAGTGTGGCCAAGGTCAGAGCTATCAAATGCTCAAGGTGCCTTAAGTCGTAGGCCTGTTATAACACGACAAGGTCTCAGGCCCAAGATCCAACAGGTTTCTTTGCCTTAGAAGGAGACAGAGCTCCGAGCCCGCCATGCCTTGGGTGCTTAGGGGTTGACTCCTTGAGGGGTCCACAACCGTGCCAAGGCGCCCAACCAAGAATGGTTCAAAGAGCCCAAAAGGAGCGTGGCCAAGGTCTGAGCTATCAAATGCTCAAGGAGCCTTAAGCCAAAGGGTCTGTGGGATCACATCGAGCGGCAAGATCTCGGATCCCTCTAACGAATACGAGATCACACAATGGCCCTTTCACAATCTATGGGGGAGCTTGCGAAGCGTGACCAACCCCTGCCAAGCGGGAAATGTAAGCTCCCCAAGAATCACTTTCGTTCATAACTCGCCAAGAGCTCCAGATCGTCTTCACGAGAGAGACGATTGGAATATCCACCCTCCTCCTCATGAAGAGGATGCATAAGGGGCAAACAAAAATCGACCTAGGGAACAAACAAATATTCTCAACCCTCGGAATGAAAAACGCTTCGGACGCAGATGCAATAAAGGAGCAGATAAAAGGGGCTCATCCTCCCTATTTTTTCATTATAAAAATAGTATTACATATAAGGACAGACACAAATGTCCAGTTCGGAGAACCTAGCCTAAGCCTAACTCCTCCTCCTCGCCCGACGACGAGAGCGTTGACGTTGGCGACCACAACCACGGCATCAGCCTCTTAGGAGTAGAGGGGGTGATGGCGCGGTAGGAGTCTATGGTCTCCTCGTTCGGGAATCCCCTACGTGTGACATGTTGTGGTCCGTCGTGGACTCTCGCCATGGCTAGACCTATGACGACGCCACCACGAGGAGGTTATGGATGACCCCGAAGCTCCCCGCCCGCTGGGCCGGCGAGTTGCTCCCCCGCAATACGCTTTGAAACAGGCAAATATCATGCTAAAAAACTAAAACTCGGCCGAAAAAGAGACAAGGCACGGCAAGAAACTCACCGGGCGGAGGCACGGTCGGCGTGCTTGCATTGCGGCCGCATCATCTCGACATCTTTGCGCCGGCAAGTCGGCCGTCTCTCCCGCCTCCGGCGAGGCGAAGTGGAGCGCCTAAAATGCCCCGCCCCGAAAAACTGGGACCCGGGCGATGGCGTGGGCGACCGGGCGCCCGGGGCCACCGCAGCCATAGGAGCAGAAACGCCAGCCCGGCCGGTGCTGGGGCTGGTGCCACCGCGGCACCCAATGGGCCGCCCAGCAAGAACGGGTGCGGCGGACGTGTGGTAGCACCACCACAAGACGACGACGACGGCGGGAACTCGTCGAGTTCAAGGAAGAGGAACTCGCCATCTCTACATAGTGATTTGGAGAAGGAAAGAGCCTAGGTGAGGATGAGAACAGGAGCAGAATGGCGAAGGGACGCAGTGGCTCAGGGGCTTTTATAGGGGGTAAGTGATGGTTCTCGGCAATCGCTTTATCTCCACAAAGCCGCGCCAACGCGTCCACTCACATGACTCAGCCGTTCAACTCCCTTCGGTCAAATTGCCCCGCAGTAACTCAGCCTTGGAACTCAAAGAACCGCCCGATGACTAATAATCGACTGATGCCTGAGCCTCGGAGCCGTTGAAGGGACCCACACACCTTCAAGGGCTCAGGGGATGCGCTTGCCCCGCAATAATGTAACATTGGAACTCAAAATGTTGTCCGGCGACTAACGAACCAGCCGTCGTCTGAGGCTTAGAACCATTGGGACCTACACACCTTCAAAGGCCTCGGGTGATTCATTAACAATGGTAGTCTCAGCACGCAAAGGAGTGTCCCACTCCTTTGTGCGCTCGGGGGCTACTGTTGGGGTTCATAAAAATAGAACCCCTAAGAAGACTCATTGATACCCTAAGGCTCGTGATTACCCGAAAAAGGGAGGCCCACCGTGGGGCGGTAATCCTCGGATGAAAGCCAAAATCTACCACAGGATGACCGTGGTGCCGGCATGCGTACGCGGGCCTCGGCTTAGGCTCCACCTCACCCGAGACCGCGAACAAGGAACAGAGCCCCTGCCTCCTTCCTTTGTCAAGAAGGAGTCATTGCAGAGGCCTCGGCCTATGCCTATCCCTTCGAGGATAAGGCAGTGACGCACGCCCCGGATGCGCATGATTCAATGAATCCTACCAACCCGTGAATCCCGCTGCTGCGATGATTAGACTGGCAAGGGATGTAACCGCCATCATTCGCTTTCCGAAAGCGGTGCGGCGCCCCGCCACCTTGCCATCATCACCTCGCCCGGCCCAGGCTTGCCGCCACGGCATGGCCGTCGTGTTGAATACCATCAGGCCCCATGCCACCAGGCCTTGGGGCGCATCTTCAGGATGATTCGGGCTTGCACGGGCTCGCTGTTCAAGGCCTCGGATCGAGATGCACGACCTCGGCACCTCACAACCCGACAAGAGAACCATGATGGCCATCATTGCAAGCACGCATAGGCGGTGCAGGCGGACAGGTTATGATGACACACCTAGGGTAGGAAATCATCACAAATGTAAGACTGCCTTCGATTATAAAAGGGGAGCCCCCGGTACCTGGCAAGGCCAGGCAGATACGGGCGAGGACATTCCTACACGCACTCGCTCTCCCTCGCACTTCCTCTTCTTCTTCCTCTCGCTCCCACGAGACTTTGGATTCTGATTCCTCTCTCCATAGCTTGTAAACCCCCTACTACGAGCACCATCCATGCAAGATAACATGAGAGTACTCTCGTTGCTGAACGTTGGGCATCCATGCCTGAACCGGGATAAATTCCTGTGTCTCTTTACGTCTCGTGGCCTTCTTGCAAACCATCCAGAGTCGGGAGCACGCAACATCTTTCACTAGTTGGTCACTTGATAGGCCCCGGTTTTCAGAACACCGACAACCAGCGTATAAATTTCCATTTGGCACTAACACAGTGGGATGGCCCGAGCACAATACGAAAAAGCACGGCCTAGGCCCAGCCCGGCCCACATCGCATAGTGCCTGTGCCTGGCAAGGCCCAGAGTAGTGCCATGCCTAGGCCGCCATTTCGGCCCACAGACCAGCCCAGGCACGGCACGGTTAATAGGCCAGCACGAAGCGGCCCGTTAGATATCAGCCGTTGGATGCCTAGGGATAGATTCGACCGTTGGATCCACATCAAAACCCTACCTTCAACTCTCTCCCACCTGCTGCGTCAGCGGTCACCACAGGAACAGCCGCAGCAGCTTTCTCATTCCACACGACCACGCACGGTGGAGGCAGCACGGTGGCGCGGCTCCAGTGCTCCACACGTACGAGCGCACATGGCAGAGGCAGCACGATGGTGGCGTCCAGGCGATGTCTTTTTTTTTTTTTTTGAGAACACGCCGTTGCGTGTATTTCATTAAGCAGAATAAATGGTAAACAAAGTTTTTGCCCGGTAACCATAGGTTACTAAGGTAGCACCTATACTACTGGATCCTGGACAAGCTTCTACATTGTGCTACAAATTTGCGACTAGAAGAAAAGAAGATGCCTAGAGCCCAGCCCAAACAAGCAACTCTTGAGGCGTCTGTTTCCAGCCCGCGACCACGCCATGCCTTCCCCTTGTATGTCCAAGGCCAACTGTGGTGGCGAGGTGGACCGGCGGTCGAACGTGCGCGAAGTTCCGTTCTTTCCACAACAGCCAGCCCAACAAGAAGAAGGCGGAGTCGAAACCCATTCGCAGGTTCTTTTTGAAGCTTCTTCCTCATGCGCCCAGGCGATGTCAACGGGCGTGGCAAGCAGCGGCTCATCACTGCAACAACATCTGCACGGCGAGCTGCGCCGCGTCCCGCCACCGCAGCAGCGCGGCCGTGAGGCCATGACAGCAGCGGAGCGCAGCGAGAGGCCGCGCATCCCCATCAATGGAGGCGTCCACGATGGTGGCATGGGTGTTTCTCGTGCCAGCACGGGCACGCCGGGCTGCCGTGTCTGCCGTGCTCGATGGCACGGCACGCACCACTAACTGGTGATATAGGGCCGTGTCTGGGCCTAAGGTCTTGGCACAGCGGCACTATCGGCACGGCTAGACTGCCGTGCCTCGCCGTGCCTGTGCCGTGTCTGGCGGCCTGTTTGGCCAACGCTGGCGCAAGTGGACGAGGATGAGCTGTTGGGCCATGGCCGCAGGGCCACTCAAGTGTATAACCATACAAGGCCTAATAAGAACTTGTTTGGATGCACGCATATTCACGTCAATCCTGGTACGTGCATCGGAACTAAGGCCTAAGATGGAAGAAAACGATGTTCATGCATATTTGCATAACGGGACACATATAAGGTGTAGAAATAATGCATCTATCACCTGTCCTGATTATACATATACAAGCTACACGGAGTACTACATACTAATAATAAGAGGCAGCATGCACGATCAAGCGAGAGATTAAGCAAGGAGGAGGCGTGCGCTTTTACCTGTAAATTAAGCTGTAACGAAGGAACGGATCGGAGTACGTGGTAGGCACGACGGTGCAGCTTGCACGCGCGGGGTGGATGGATGGCCGGATCCGGATCCGATCACTATCGGCTGGCCGGTGGTGGGGAAGGAGTATGGCGGCAATACTTGCTGGGGCTGGAGCCGGAAGACGGAAGGAGATGACAGAGCCAGAGAGGAGCAGAGAGGAGGTGGCCGCGCGCAGAGACGACGATCGATCTGCCGATGCTTCCTACCCACCCACCCCCACGGCCCCACCCACCCACCGCAACCAGTGCTCTAGCTGGACCGCGTTGTGCCGGGGAATAATGCCAGAATAACTTGGAAGCTTCGTCTGCTGCTTATGTACTTATATAACTAACTAATAATTGATACCATATGAAGAAAATATTGCTTCCACATGCGGTGGCGGACATCATAACTCAACTAACCAGGGTTCCATTAACAATCAGTGGCAAATCTAGACTAGATGATTATCGGAGTCTTACCTAAAAATAGGCGGGGCCATTAATAACTTTGAGAACTAACTGCACTAATTTTTCATTGAAATTGTCGAAATGAGAAGTTGAGAACAAACTCTATGTTTTATGTAAATAAATTAAAACAAAATTAGTGGAGTATTATCTGTGTCGATAGACCCCAATGATGGTCTCCCTCCCAGTCCGCTGACAAGTGACAACCACGCGGGAGGAGTGGCTGGTGCTGGCTGGTCAAGCACGGCAAGTAGACTTCCCTTGTGCATATATACAGACGACTTTTTTTTTTCATATATAGAGAGGTGTAGATCAAGCTTATGTGCCACTCAAAACTAATATTCCGTGCACAAATAGCCAAAAAAAACACAAAAACAACGAAGAGCTAGCCAGGCTCTGATCACAAAATTATTGCTCGGCTGCTCCATCTTCAAGGAGCAGTCCTCGTCTTGATTCTTTCCATGACACCACCTTCATCCTTTTCTGCTCACGCAAGGGTGGTCTCGGCTCGTTGCTGCGTTGCAAGTG
The DNA here is from genome assembly GCA_015847255.1 of Hyparrhenia diplandra. NCBI lineage: Eukaryota > Viridiplantae > Streptophyta > Magnoliopsida > Poales > Poaceae > Hyparrhenia > Hyparrhenia diplandra. The sequence goes on from JADLZK010000002.1 coordinate 492,452, forward strand.
AGTGCGATGCACTCATTTCCTTCAAGAAAAGCTTTATAGACCCTCACGGTCTCCTCTCGTCATGGCGTGGCGAAGACTGCTGCGGGTGGAAGGGAGTCCGGTGCAAACAACCAGACCGGCCATGTCATCAAGCTTGACCTCTGTGGCCCCAAGGAGTGGCCCCAAGGACTTTGAAGAGATCAAACCGAGAGGTTTTTTTAGACCACGCCGAGGCGCGTATTTCATTACGCAGGAAGAGTTTGAAACACGAATACAAATGTCGTCTGGTAACACCATGTTACCAACAACCTCCTAATCTACTGGATGCATCATAAGTTTTATTACATAACATGAGTTGTTGCTCGAGTTGAGGTAGATTTCGCACTCGCCAGGAGGTCTCGAGACATACACCAGGCCACAGCCTCATCACATACGGATGGCGATCGCCAGCTGAACTGCCGTGGTCGAACTCCGGTTGAAGGTCCTCGCATTACGTTCCTTCCATAGTAGCCACCCAACTAGGAAGAAGAGTGAGTTGAAGCCACGACGTAGCGGCTTCTGATTTTTTTTGCGGTTAAGCCTCCACCAATCAAAGACCCTCTCCTCGGCCACCATGACAAGGTGCTGCAGCTGTAGCTTTGAAAGGACGATGAACCAAACCTCCTTGCTGAAGGGGCATCCAAGCATGATGTGGTCCACGGTTTCCGGACACTGATCACACATGATACACTCTTGAGAGTCCTGAAGCCCATGGCGGAACCTCCGGTCACCTGTCCAGCATCGTCCATGGAGGACAAGCCAGAAAAAGAATTGTACCCTTGGTGGCGCCTTTACCTTCCATAGCTGTGCCGCTCCTAGAACCGGCGAGGATCCGAGGAACATAGCTCCGTAGGCCGATGCCATGGAGTAGGAGCGATCAGCCGTGAGAATCCATCAGGGCTGGAAGAGAGGTGGACCTGATCCGGTCGGTCGAGAGACGGGCAAACTAGACTAGCGGCTGAATGGTAATGGCTCCGAAATATAGCGAACCCAGTTATTGTTATGAAGAGCTTCCGCAACGGTGGCCCATCTCCTTCTCTTGCTGATCCTGGCAAAGATCGTCGGAGCCAAGGTTGCGATGGTCGAGCCATCAAGCCACTGGTCGGTCCAGAAAAAAATTGATTCCCCGTTGCCGACCTCTCGAAGGTTGTTGCTTCCTGAAACAGCTCTAGCGGTTCCCTCTCCGTGGTCCTTGGCCACCTGCCTGCTAGCCGGTCTTGCCACACCCAACGGGTACGCAAGGCAATCCCTGTGCGCCTGAGGTCAGAGATACCCAGCCCACCAAGCACCGTCGGCATGCAGTAGGTGATCCACGCCACCTTACGGCGCCCTCCAGCCACTAATTGAGCGCCCGCCCAAATGAATGACCTCGAAGCTTGTCAATTTCATCAATGGCCCAAGAGGATAGGCACAATGCTATGGAGGTATGAATAGGAATTGCAGACATCGTGGCCTTGACCAGCGTCGTTCGGCCAGCCACATTTAGTAAATTTCCTTTCCAGCCAGGAATGCGTGCTGCCACCATGTCAATCAGAAATTGTTCATCAGCCCGCTTCAACTTTAATTTGTGACGGATAGTGGGATCCCAAGATAGCGCGAGGGGAAGGAGTCAATCCGGCATGCAAGGATCTCTTGGACACATTGGAGGTCTTGGATCGAGCAATGCAGTGGTGTCGCCACACTTTTGTCCAAGTTAGATAATAGACCCGATGCCAGGCCGAATATGTTTTGGAGGCCTTGGACACAGCTCAAGCTTCGGGTATCCAGCTTGACAAAGACTACCGGATCGTATGCATATAAGTAAGCTCTGTGCTCGTCGACCCCAGGAATTGGTGTAAGCTTGTTGTTCTCGTCTGCCCATCTCAACATCGAGTTGAGCACCTCCATCGCCAGCACAAATAGCAATTGAGACAAAGGGTCCCTCTGCCTGAGGCCACGTGCATGGCAGATCCGACGGCCAAGCCGACCGTTTAGCATGATACGCGTGCTAGAAGTTGATAGAATAATCGATATCCAATTTCTCCATCTCTGTCCGAAGCCCAGGTGTTGCAAGACCTCAATGAGGAAAGGCCATGCGATGGAGTCGAATGCCTTTGCTATGTCAATCTTCAGTAACACACAGGAAGAGCGGCGTTTGTGTATGGCACGGCATATGAGCTGCACTCCCCTGAAATTGTCATGCAGTCGTCTCCCTCTGATAAATGCACTTTGATTGGGTTCAACTAAATCCCCAAGCACTGGAGCCAACCAGTTTGCCAAACATTTTGTGACTAGCTTCCCAAAGCTATGCACCAAGCTTATTGGCCGGAAGTCGCTGATTTGCATTGGATTTTATTTTTTCTTTAGCAGGATCATGTAGGCATCATTCAAGTGATGGAATCTTCTTGAGTCCAGCGACCAGAACGCATTGACAACATTCAAAATGTCGGCCGTGATTATGGCCCAAGACATTTTGTAAAAAGAGGCCTGTGAAGACGTTCGGGCGGGCGCTTTTTCATTTGGCAGTTCCTTGATAACTGCATAAACTTCCTCTTCAGTGAATAGATCCTCCAAGGCCGTGAGCTCATGAGTTTGAAGCCCAATAGCATGCATGTCGATACCCCTGGTGCGGTGCGCTCAAAGGTCGACCCCAGAACACCATTGTAATAATCGTAGATCACCGCAGCCATGGGTGTCGGTCACAAGCTGACCCCCGGCGACATGCAAGGGTTCGATTACATTGTGCCATCTGCGATGGCAGGCTTGAGGTGGTAGTAGCGCGTGTTGGCATCCCCCTCTGCCAGAAACTTGGTGCGCGCTTGTTGCCTGGCAATGGTGCTTGGCGAGAGCGAGGTCAAACCAAGGACGCGAAATTTGAGCAGCTTGCGTAGGTCAGCTTCCCAGGGGTGAGAGTCCTCCGTTCCCTCTCATCATCCCAAATGAAAATCATCTCCCTGGCCATCAGCAGTTCAAGGCAGACACTCCCTATTTTGGAGGTGCTCCAGTGTCGCAGCTCAACAACAGTGCGCTTGAACTTGTAGTCTAGGACGCGGAAAGGATCGACGTCGAATGGTGTTGGGGTCCAAGCATTGGCAACCACCTCAGAGAAGCCCGATACCTTGACCCAAAAGATTCAAAGCGAAACGACGTTTTGCTGGTAGACTCACCTGTAGCTGTAGGTGCAGCGGGCAGTGATCTGAGAAGTCCGAGGAGAGAGGCTTGAGGACATGGTCAGGGAACAACACCATCTAGTCATCAGATGCAAGCATCCTGTCTAGGCGCTCCAAGGTTGGCTAATCCCTCTCATTGGACCATGTGAACCGCCTACCACAGAGATGGATATCGCTTGACACTTCCACAAATAGAACAATCCGGTATACCACCACTTACACGTACGGTACAAAAACACACAAAGAGTTTGTGGGGTTTGGGGGAGGGGGTGGTGGAGTTCTCAATAGGAATGTCTCTAAGGGAAGCGATATTCAAAAATGCCACAAATGCCCGACAAAAGAATCAAAGTTTTTTAACCATTGAGTAAAAAAAGTTTTTTAACCACGCCCTAGGAGGCAAGAGACCTCACGGCAACACATCCAATGATCGAGGATCGTGGTGCAAGGGGTCACCATTGGTAAGCACAACTCAAGCTGGAAAGGGCAATTAGAGGTCACCGAAGAACTCTCCGACGCCTCTCGTTCCCCATCTACAGTAGATCAAGGCAAACCAACGGTGACTCGCTTCCCAGCATCGATTTCATCGGCTTCTCTTCGCCTCCGGTGGCGTTCGCGCTGGAGGTGAAGGGGAGCAACGGAATGCCCGGTGTTTATACCTACCTCTATTAGTCTAGGTTTACGTAGGTTAGGGTTAGTCTACTCCGAATCGAGATCATCAGTTTGGAGTTTATGTCCGTGCTCCTCTTCCGCTGCGACGGTGATAGCGTCGGCTTCAGCTTTGTCTCCTGCGGCGGGGACGTCCGGCGAGGATCCGTTCTCTGCGGTCAAGATGGGGTACGTTATCTTACCAATCTGTGGAATCGGGTTGGGTGTTCGGCCCTACCTCCTCACGGTAGTTTACTTCCCCTTCGGGGTTCCTATTTTCCAGCGAGCTGGGGCTGTCGTTTGAGGTGTCGGTCCTCCGGCGGTGTGATGGTCGTCAGCCATCTCAGCCATCTTTCCTGGCCTGCTTTCGTTCATCGCTTTCAAGGCGCATTGGTTCTCCGATGTGCTATTCAAGGTGCCGCTCAAACTTCTTTTCCTACGTCGGTGTGGTGGTCGGCTTCATGGATGGCTCCGATCGTCGGCGACAAAGGAAGACCGGGTTGCTTGCAAGGATGTATGTGTAATTTTTTGTTTCTTTGAAGGATGTCTTTTAAGCTGCGTTGTAAACTACGAGTTTTACTATGAATTAATGAAATTCCCGGTTCTTCAAAAAAAAAAAAAAAAATGGAAAGGGCAATTGCCTGGAAGTCCCCAATCTCGAAAACCATCACACTCCAAGAACCATGCAGGAAGCTGCTGCTAGTAGGAGATCGCTGCTGTGACGACCGTGTATATACATTTAAAGTCAAAGTCGTTGGTCATCTGTACATGCATGTGGCAAAATATGTAGGGGAAACTCAATGGTGGGTGGAAACTTGGAAACTCTCATCGTGTATCGTTGGATTCTAGATGTACGGCATACAGAGTGTTCTGGCAGATTTTGCATATACCTCCTCATATTACCTCAATAACTTTTCTTATATGAACCCTGAGTAGGCAGAAAAATTGCCGCCATCTTGATTCAAATCGATCTGAGACAGCTTCCTTCCAAGCAAAGCTTGCTTGCAGTCCAAGCTTTGCCTCCCTAGCAGGCACCTCGTTCCTTCGGCCGCCTCCACCTTCCTGATCTCTCCAACCACGAAACTACCCTGTGCAGCTAGGTTCGCCGCTTCGTGGAGAGCCCACCGGCTAGGGTTAGGGAGAGCGCGGCCGTTGGTGGTTCTGCAGGCTGTCGCGGCGCTGCCGCTCGGCTCTCGCACGGATACGGAGCCGGGACACGGACGCACGATCTACCGCCTTGCATGACGCGGATCTGGGACCTGCAGAGGTAACACCAAGCACGCAGCAGCATAGCAGGTAGGCAGTCCTCTTCTTAATCCCCTTACTCATTACCGAAATGCAACTTGATAGCTATCGCGCGCTTCGTCGTTCGTTGTTGCTGGTGAAATAGTGCGTGCATGTTCGGTGTACCTTCTGCTGTCTTGGCTGATAGGCTAAAAGCAAGAACTCAGTTCTTCCAAATTTTGAAATTGAGTGCCGAGGAGTGATGTGCCAGGGAGGTATCAAAAAAGGCATTTAGCTTAGAGCCTATTCGATGTCAGGCATTCAATTAACATGGATATGTAAATCTGTAATTATGCACTAGTATGAATAATCCATAATGATCAGACATATATATATTCGATCCAAATATATCTGTTGTTATCAGAAGAAGACAGTGCATATAGCAATATCTGTTTGTAGAAATTGTTGTTTTTAAACACATCCATCCAATTGATCACTATAAACTTGACTAAAATGCTACTCCAATTTACATAGTACATTGATCATGCAGAGCATTCTTTGCCAAAAAATAGATGGTCAATCCGACACAGCCATCACCTTTGTTCATGACTACAAGAATTTGATGCTTAAGTGCTGAACACATCTCATCTACAATGTGTAATCAATTCTCAAGCGACAAGTTCAGAAATGAGATGCAATTTGCATTTTATGACTATAGCTATGCCAGGTAGTAGTGTAGTACTCTTATCTTACTGAACACATCTCTTTCCACACGAATGTTGACAAGAATTTTTTCATGCTGACTATACAAGATCAAATGAAAAATCAATCAAGTCGGCAACCATGATTTAGCAACCGTAAAGCCTTTGTCCTCCTGAATATCTAGAACAATATCATTTAGACGCACGTATTATTCAGAGGAAAATAAAATGGAGCTCGTACCTTCAGGTTTCAGTGACCATCTCGAATGCCTCCTCGATCATCTCTTTCCTGGAAACCGGCACCACGAGCATTCCATGTTCATTGGCGTGTAGAAAACGGCCTATTTTACCGTGTCCTGAACTTGAGCACACACATTGTGGCAACATGGAAGACACTGCACATAGACAACTTGTTCTGTTACAGTTTGGTATTCTTTGCACATAGTTTCAGGATTGGGATGCTGACTGGACTAGTTTTAGGATCTACTAGGAACACATCTTCAGGATCTATTAGGAACTACGTTGGATGGTATTACAAATTCAAAAAATGAGTGCTTTGCTAATTATTATGGCCAGCTGGTGCTACCTTGATTGTTTTTGTTTTATTTCTCTCACTATTTTATTTGTGCAACCTATTCATCAACGATCAGCTATCGTGTTACTTCATAATTTATCTCCCTTGTTTGTGTCGTCATGCAGCTGCAATGATTTTTGAGCCTGAAGTGAGCATGGCAAGGCAATTGGATTTTGATGACGTACACTCAGATGTTGAGTCAATTGCTCCTATTATTCCAGGTCGTGAATGTACCACACCACAGAAGTCGTTCGGCATCCCATTCTGTGTGAGTGTCATCCAACCATGTACTTTCATTTCCCTTTTTAGAAGAGGCGTGTTAATTGACATCTATCATATATGTTGTAGGGTTCATCTTATACTCCAGATTGTGATGACACCTTGAAACCAACCATTGGGATGACTTTCACAGATGTTGAATCAGCCAAGGAGTTCTATGAGCGCTATGCTCATCATGTGGGTTTTTCAGTTCGTGTTGGGCAGCACAAGGCTGTTGATGGAGTGGTCTTATACAAACGTTTCTTTTGTGCAAAAGAAGGTTTTCGTGATGACAAGAATATGCAGTCCAGTAGCAAGCGAAAAGAGGTATGAGAAAAGAATCACTAGGTGTGGGTGTGAGGCTATGCTTGTTATCAAGCGGACTGATGACAGTAAGTACACCGTGCTAAGATTTGAGGAGGACCCACACATGCACTTGTGACCCCTAGCAAGCAGCAATTCATAAGGTCCAATAGAAAACTTACGTTGCGTGCAAAACAAACATTGTTCACATGCCATAAAGCAAGCATTGGCACATCACAAGCATATAGGTACCTCCGGGTTGGTGTAGGGGTTTTGAGAATGTTGGGTTCTTAAAAGGGACTTGCAGAACTACCACAGTGCTCTGAGGGTACTAATAAAGTCTTCTGATGCTCAAATGTTTGTTGATCAGTTGAGTAGAAAGAGCCTTGCAAACCCAGGTTTCTACTTTGACTATGTTGTGGATGATGAAGGCAGGTTGGTCCATGTGTTTTGGGCAGATGCAACCTGTAGGAAAAATTATGCTCATTTTGGTGACCTTGTCTCCTTTGACTCTACATATAGCACTAATGAGTATGGCATGATTTTTACACCCTTCACAGGTGTGAATCACCACAAGAATAATGTATTGTTTGGTGCTGCAATGTTGTCGAATGAGAAGACTGAGTCATATGTGTGGCTGTTTCATACATTTCTGAAAGCCATGGGAGGTGTTGCACCTAAACTGATTATTACTGATGAGGCTGCAAGCATGAAGATTGCAATTGAAGATGTTTTTACCACAACTGTTCACAGGTTATGTATGTGGCATATTTTGATGAAAGTTGTTGACAAGGTTGGGCCATCGTTGAAAGAAGACGAAGATTTCCACAAAGAATTGAGCTATTGTGTTTGGTCCTCAGAAACACCAACAGAATTTGAGGAAGAATGGGGAAGTATTATGTCCAGGTACGGGCTGCAAGGAAATGAATGGTTCACAACAAAATTTGAGCAACGAAAGTCATGGGTGCCAGCTTTTTTTCAGTGACATACCTTTGTCAGGTCTACTCAGGACCACCTCAAGGTCAGAGAGTGCAAATTCTTTCTTCTCTCGATTAATTGGTTGGAAACTTTCTTTGGTTGAGTTTTGGCTGAGGTTTGATGGAGCATTGGAAGAACAAAGGTACAAGGAGCTAGAAATGGATAATGTTACCCTTCACACAAACCGCAATCTGAAGACAACTTGGGGGATAGAGAAGCATGGCAGTGAGGTTTTCACCCACGAAGTTTTTAGAGATTTCCAGAAAGAGGTGATAGCTGCCAGGGACCATTGCCTAATTGACTCAGTGCAACAAGAGGGTGATGTCAAGATCACAGGTATCATTGAAGGTTTTCGAAAACCAAGAGTTGTGCACTGTAATAGATCAACCATGGTTGCAACATGCACCTGTATGTTGTTTGAAACTCATGGCATACCCTGTCGCCATATCATTCCAGTTCTAAGAAGTGCCCAGATAAATGAGCTACCAAGCTATTATTTGTTAGAAAGGTTTGGCTAAAGAATTCTAACAAGTCACAATCATGTATCTTCTAACTTAGCAAACCACTAGACTATAGTGAGGGGGTAATGGTTAAAGGATAAATAATTGTCAAAGCATAAAATAATAAGCTACCTAAAATGTCAAAGACTAATCAAGAGGTCAAATGGAGAGATCAAGGTTCCTGGGTAATTCTCTATTACTTAGGTTCTATGATAGCAATTATACTAATGCACTTTGGAACAACAATGCCTTTCCGGTTCTCGAATAGACTGGGAAGAAGTAACCGGGAGAAGGTTGCCTAAAGCTCTACGAAAACACCAATCCGAACGTGGTGGACTACAAAGGCCTTACAGAGCTGTCACCCCTGGGGCTACCACAACTATCCGTGGGATTGGGCGCAACCTCAGGTAACCTATAGTATAGACACCATGTATACACTATAGATTACAACTCTAGCTACCTAGCATAACTAGAGCCCTCAATACGAGCGGAGATCCCATGCAATAATATAACAACTATGCTTAACATTATATGAAAGACATGGAAGTAAATAGAGAATATAAATATGTGAATCATAAGTCTTCCAAAGATAAGATATGAAACATACCAAACTCTGTAGACATCTCCAGAACCAAAGTATAGTTCAACTCTCCTTTACTCTTGATTAGATCTAAGTTAGATCTAATCTACTTCTAATTATATGTCTAATCTACTTCTAATTACATTGCTAATCTTCTTCTAATCTACATCTAATTCACTAATCCCAGAGAGAGGTTATCCTTACATTGGGACACCTCTACAACTGAAAGACTAATGATTAGAATGAGAATAGAATGAATTAGGGTTTAACCCTGGGGGCAGGGGGTCTTCTTATATAGGCCTTGGTGATGAACGTCAACCCTTGGATCAAACCGACCTTGGCAATGGTGTAGATACAACCTCAATGTCGGTGGTAAACCGACATACAAAGCTGGACCTGATTGGCCACTGTAGCCTGGCGGTCGGCCTACGTGGCACTGGCGGCCGCCAGGTCAGAATCTCCTCTCGGCCTCTCGTTTCTTCTGGTGTCTTGTGGTACCTTCTAGAGTGTTTTAGTTCACTTTTCGGGTTGAGTTGCTTTACGGATAAGTCTGGTCTTCATATGCCTTGTATATTCCGAAACTTTCTCCATTATTCTCTGCAATTATCTATTAAGTCCCTGAAACTATATAAATCACCAAAACTCATGGAATTATGTTAGTTAAACCCCTAGACTTATGTTAATATTCAAATTATGCCTTTTTCCAAGTTTTAGTTGACTAGTAATATTATGCTATAACAGGTGTCAACAAGTTCCCCCAAGCTTACCCTTTGCTAGTCCCTAGCAAAAGCCAAACTTAGCATTGGATCAGGAGTTGCTACAACGCTTTCACACCTCAAAAGTACACATGCTTTCAAACAAAATTTCTCTCCAGAAAAAGATAAACTTTTCAAACTTTAATCATTCAATTACCTCTTACCTTTTGGGGCTTCATATCTCTTTCTGCAATCTTTGGTAATTGAAATATAGAACAGTCAAGTCAAGCACTAAATCTCAAACTCTTTTGATCAACTGTCCTTCTGGAGTTTTTGCTGATTTTCAAATAAAACTCAAAGTTCCTCAGTATGACTCTCTCTAATCTCTCATTTGTGGTATTTGTGGATCCTCTCTAGGGCAATAATATAGTGTTTGCCTTACTCCCATAATATGTAACATTTTTAGTTAAGGCAATAGCATACTATGCCTTCTTTTCTCTCACCTAATATCTGAGGCTTATATATCTGGAGCTCATAGGTAGGAGAAAATAATTTATTTTCTTACTAAGCATATATTTGTAAATTCAAGCAATGGATCCAAAGATACAAGTCACACTGATCAAGTGGTGCATGTGTATGGTGGATAGAATATAAATATGGTATGGAATGTAGTAAGGTATGAAGTGAATAGAATAGATGATGGGAAATCTTACTTTTGCTCCTTTTTAGAAATCTTCTCTCTTTTCATAAACTTTTTGTAGAGAACCTGGGTTGTATCTTTTTTTTTTTTTTTTCAAGAGAGGTGGACTCTGCTGGCCCTCGGACTTGTGTCCATTATTTCCTCTCTTATAAAGATGTGGGTTCTATTGACCCTCGGACACTTGTCCATTATTCATCTTTATTTTTAGAGATGTGGGCTCTACTCGCCCTCAAACACTTGTTCATTATTCATCTCTTTTTCTTTAGGGAGGTAGGCTCTACTCGCCCGTAGGACTTTTATCCATTTTTCATCTCCCTTTTTTTTTTTTTTTTTTTTTTATGATACAACCCAGATCTCTTTTTGCAATAACTTTTTGAGAGGTATAATTATTTTGGAGCTTTTGTAAGATATTGGCTAGCAATGAATGAGTGGATGGGTATATATATATAGTAGGTATATATGGACTAGATATAGAGTGGAATGAAATGAGTGGAGTGTACATGATCAGCATGACAAGTTTCTAAGGGTCGACAAAGATTGAACAAACTCAATGCAAAGCAAGCAGCCTATATATATTTTTTCAAAAGGTTTTCCTAATCTAATTAGCATGTATATATGGCTGTGGTAGGAGGTTCACACTCTTGTCACACAGAACTTATCATGTGCATTTTCAATTTTCAAAATATAAATCTCCAGAAATCTAGTGTCACTAAGAATAAGATCAAATAGCAGCTTAGACTATCATATATCATATCTGTCAATTACCTAGACTTTAGAGCAAGCATTTGCAACTCATAGGTTTCAGGTTTCAAAGTAAAAATTAATTTTGCAAATGGAGCTCGAGAGAAATTAGGCTTGAAAGCTAGGTACTAGAAAAGTATAACAACGGAGCAACTATTCATCATCTCCATGTTGGCAGATTTTAGGGTTCCTTTTAGTTGAGCAAAGTAAACTTTAGTGTGCACTCTCTCTTGACTCTTTTATTCACACTCTAACAAAAAGACTTTTTAGACTCTATGAAAACTAGACTCTTAACAAACTTTCTAGCAAACAAAATATTTAACTAATAATAATAAATAATATAGATAATAAGATACTTATCTGGGATAACTGGGGTTGCACTCCCCAATTTGGATGTAGACATAGTCTTCAATGTTCTTGATGGTTGGAAGTGGAGGTAGATAGTGATGGTGGGCTGATTGATCTTCTTTAATTTGGACACCATGTGTCATGTCTCTCTTCCTTGAAATCCTCTTTGAACTTAAATAGACAACAAAACTAGTGGAACTTGATTAAGCATTAGGGGTCAGCCACATTGCTTTTGTCTATTTGGAAATCTTTCACAAATTATATTATTTTTTGAATTTTTTATGCAAAAATAAAGAATGATGATGCATGCATATTTATTTTATTTTTATGCCACCACAGTAAATATCCTTGTGGGTTGTTACACACCACAAAATTACTCACATGGGGCTTAGAGTTTTTCATGTCTATGGAACAAACAAATATTTATTTTTCTTTTCTAATGCAAGGCTAGAAATATAAATATGCTAAAGGAAAATGATGATGCAATGCAAGGAAATAAATATGGATAACTACCGATCTTACCTTTTCGGCAAAGGGTTCAGTGTTTTAAGTCCTACGAACGAGACTTCTTACCTTGTTGTTTCCTTGGTTTAATTACGATCTTGACGGGTTGTGCTCCTTAAGATGGTGAAGGATGGCATCACCCATGTTCTTTGCCTTATGAGTTGGAGTGAAACATTGATGTTAGCGGCGTCTTGTTTTAGTGTGCATGCTTGTAAGACATTCACTTGTTGAATTTTGGAGAGACTGGTAGGCTTCTCCACCTTTTTGCTCAAAGTGTGTCCTCGCTTGCAAAGTCATGGTAGAGATCAAGTGCATGGGATCTGTTGGTGGGAAAACACCAACAAAACCAAAACTTTCATTCATTCTTTTCTAACCATAGGCACATCAAACAAGATAGAGTTGATTTATTATACACTTTTCTTAAACCTAACTTGGGTGACAAGATCGGAAGATTGAGCATGATTGTTTGTGATTAAAACATTCGACAGATCAAATCAAGCTTATTAACTCTTGGAGGTTTTCTTATCTAATACACCAAAAGCATGATTATGATTATGTTCTTTCAAAACAAGGTAAGCAATAATCTAGCTTATAAGATGAGAACTAAGGGATCAAGAATGTGGTGGTAGGAACAACTAAAGAAACAAAACATGTTGAGCTAAAGAAATTGGATCAAGCAAGGTTGTTACTCTAACATGTTTGATTCTTTATTTATGAACAAGCCATAATTAAGGTAAAGCTTAATTAATGACAACTTACCTCAAGATGTTACCTTATTATCGGAGTGTGACAGCAGTAACACCTTGTGGTGGTCCTTTTCTTCTATGGCCTCTTGTGTATCTTGTTCCACACTTATCTCCTTTATTGCATTGTCCTTTCTTTCTTGTTCTTTAAATTGCACTTGGACCTTTTTGCTCCTCTCATGATTTTATTCCTATAATATTAGTTGGCAATAGATACCCGAAGGAATACAAGTAATTGTAAACAAGGGTAGAACTGTCATGGAGCTTAAGGTTGCCTCTATGCTAGAAAAAGTTTTAGTTGGATATTTTAATATGCTCACCATTACTTTCTCTCTAGTTGGAAATTTTATGATATCTTAAGTTTGATTTTGATGTAAGCATTTGTAACCATTCAAACTTAGAGAGATAAAGTAATAATGAGTAGAGGGATTGCAAACCAGCATGTCAGAGTGACGGGAGCTTGAGAAGTGGAGGAGTAGTGTCAGATGATCTTTAGAGGAGTTGACCTTCCTCCCCCATGCTTGAGCCTTCCTGTCACTCAGCACTTCAAGTGTGAATGCTGGACCGTCCCTGTCTTTGATGTTCTTGTGGCCAATTGCTTTGTCCATCCACTTCTGTTGAGTGATTACTTCTTGTGATCGTGTTGTATGGCACTCTTCTTCATCGAATGGACATAGCATAGACCTTTCCTGCAAAATGTTAGTGGACACATACCCGAGGGAAAATACAACATGGTTGAAGCAGGGGTTATTGTCCAAAAGTTCATAAGATTTCATCGATGCTAGTAAAAAGATGGTTCTTTGATTACTCTTAGCACAGATTTTATTTATCATGTCTTATAACACATTTTGTTTATGGCTGCACTCTAGTATGTGGATCAAGGCAAAGATAACTTGTAGCAAAAGAGAGCATGAATGATTTGATACTTACAATTCTTCCATCAATGATGAATGAGCCGTGTCTTTTGCACAAGGTTAGAGTTCGTCATATGCCTTGCTTCATCTCTGATCTGAGTTCATCTCTTGACTTACCCGAATTAGATTTGAGAGTTTTCTGCAGGGGTTAGTCCAACAAAATATACCAGCATCTACTACAATATACTATTGGTTCAAAAATCAACCTAGACACCACGTCTAATTTGATTTAGGAAGGCATTTTAACCTAAGCACTACGCTTAATTTAAAAGCCAATGGAAGTAAAATCACCACATCCTAAACTAAGCACCATGCTTCATTTAAGAGATGTATGAAGATATTCCAAACCTTAGCATATTATAGCAAACAAAGGTAACATGAAAGCATCACTATAGAGATGTAAACAAAGATGAAAGAGTATGATCATGGTGAGGATTTTTTTTTCTTTTTAGATGCAAACATGAATGGAGTCAATGAACTAAACATGCAATGGATCTACTATGAGAAAAAAGTTAATCTAAACGGGGAAAACATGGATTAATAAAGTAAACATGCAATGCAATGCAATAAATTAAATGATAACTACTCAATTAATTTATAGTCAATGAGCAAGACTTTCTCACCTTTTAATCATACTTACCACGTTGTGCAGCTTCTATGTACGTCACTTGAAATATGTGTATTGAATTCTTGTGATGGCGACTTCTTCTTGAATCTATACATGGTTAGAATAATAATATATAAATAAATGCATACCTTGAGATGGCGGGGTTCCAATGGTGATGAATCTTGATTGATCGGGCACCTTGGGTTCTTCAATGCATCTTCTTTTCTCGTGGAATCTTGTCGGAAGATCGCAATGACATCTTTTTGTCCTGTCTATTCCACAATTCAACAGAACAAGGATAATCCTACTAAAGCTAGTGATACACTAAATTAGCAGACATCATGATCATCATTAGAATCTTTAGGCCAATTGCCTCCCGCAACGGCGCGTAAAAAAGCTTGTTGGCATTTGTTAAGTGCTAAAAGAATATGAAGGATTCTGCAAGCGCACAGAACACCTACCATTGTAGCTTTTCCCTAGGATGAGTATTCTAGAGTATCGTATCCACAGGGAAGCTTTGGCTAAAGAATTCTAACAAGTCACAATCATGTATCTTCTAACTTAACAAACCACTAGACTATAGTGAGGGGGTACTGGTTAAAGGATAAATAATTATCAAAGCATAAAATAATAAGCTACCTAAAATGTCAAAGACTAATCAAGAGGTCAAATGGAGAGATCAAGGTTCCTGGGTAATTCTCTATTACTTAGGTTCTATGATAGCAATTATACTAATGCACTTTGGAACAACAATGCCTTTCCGGTTCTCGAATAGACTGGGAAGAAGTAACCGGGAGAAGGTTGCCTAAAGCTCTACGAAAACACCAATCCGAACGTGGTGGACTACAAAGGCCTTACTGATTTGTCACCCCCAGGGCTACCACAACTATCCGTGGGATTGGCGCAACCTCGAGGTAACCTATAGTATAGACACCATGTATACACTATAGATTACAACTCTAGCTACCTAGCATAACTAGAGCCCTCAATACGAGCGGAGATCCCATGCAATAATATAACAACTATGCTTAACATTATATGAAAGACATGGAAGTAAATAGAGAATATAAATATGTGAATCATAAGTCTTCCAAAGATAAGATATGAAACATACCAAACTCAGAGACATCTCGAGAACCAAAGTATAGTTCAACTCTCCTTTACTCTTGATTAGATCTAAGTTAGATCTAATCTACTTCTAATTATATGTCTAATCTACTTCTAATTACATTGCTAATCTTCTTCTAATCTACATCTAATTCACTAATCCCGAGAGAGAGGTTATCCTTACATTGGGACACCTCTACAACCGAAAGACTAATGATTAGAATGAGAATAGAATGAATTAGGGTTTAACCACAGGGGCGGGGGTCTTCTTATATAGGCCTTGGTGATGAACGTCAACCCTTGGATCAAACCGACCTTGGCAACGGTGTAGATACAACCTCAATGTCGGTGGTAAACCGACATACAAAGCTGACCTCGATTAGCCCTTTGTAGCCCTGGCGGTCGGCCTACGTGGTAATGGCGGCGTCGCCAGTCGTCGGAATCTCCTCTCGGCCTCTCGTTTCTTCCGGTGTCTTGTGGTACCTTCTAGAGTGTTTTAGTTCACTTTTAGGGTTGAGTTGCTTTTTACGGATAAGTCTGGTCTTCATATGCCTTGTATATTCCGAAACTTTCTCCATTATTTCTCGCAATTATCTATTAAGTCCCCACGAAACTATATAAATCACCAAAACTCATGGAATTATGTTAGTTAAACCCCTAGACTTATGTTAATATTCAAATTATGCCTTTTTCCAAGTTTTAGTTGACTAGTAATATTATGCTATAACAGGTGTCAACGATAATGTACCTAGTGGGATTGGAGCACTTAGTAATTTAACTTACTTGATCCTTCGCTCTAATAACTTCAACAAGTGTGCTTTCAAAGACAACATTTTGCTAGTCTCGTGAACCTTGAATATCCGGACATTGAAAAGACATCCCTCAAAATGGATTTTGGTGAAGATTGGGTTCCTCCATTTGGATTAACATATGCATATGTTGGGTCATGTGACATGGGGCCTCGGTTTCCTTCTGGTTGAAATGGCAAACAAGCATACGGTTGCTTGATATCTCAAACACAAAGATAAATGATGATTTGCCACACTTTGGTTTTGGGTTTCACTTCCTAGCGCTTCAAGATTGAACCTTTCGGAAATAAACTCAGTGGTACTTTACCACCGAAATTTGGAGCCGCCATTCGTACAAAGTTTGGATCTCTCGGAAATTCTTTTATCGGAATTACTACCGGCCAAATCTCACGACTCCCAACCTAGGTAGTTTGGATCTCTACAACAATCATTTTCACAGGCACCATTCCACCATACGTATGTAATGGCTTACGGGAAATAAACCTATCGAACAATCAACTAACGGGGAGTTTTCCATATTGTCAAAATAACAAGTCTTCATCTTCTTTATCTATGCTAGACTTGAGAAATAACAATCTGCCGGTGAATTTCCTCAATTCCTTCAATATCTTTGCAAGTTTAAGCTTTGTTGACCTTTCATATAATAGGTTCTCCGGAAGTGTGCCAATATGGGTAGCAAAGAAAATGCCCGGCTTAGAGGTGTTGATCCTAAGGTCGAATATGTTCCATGGTCACCTTCCTAGGCGGTTATCAAGGATTGCTTTGGACTTCATTACGGACGTAGCACACAACAACATATCGGGCATTATACCTTCGTCCCTAGCAAGGTTGAGAGCCATGGTAGATCCGCGTGGAAACAGTTGATGACAATTACAATATGATGTATTCTCTCAGATAATTACAAAGAGCGATAGCGTATCAACATTCATAAAAAAGATAGAGTACTTAATTATACCCATGAATTCACAAGGCACACTGTGTTGATAGATTTATCAAGTAATGGTTTCATCGAAAGATTCCAAAGGAATTAACTTTACTCAAGGGACTTCGAGTTTGAATCTATCTAACAACCCGATTAAGTGGACCCGATTCCAAATGATATTGGTTCTTTAAGGAAACTAGAATCCCTCGACCTATCTTACAATTATTTCAATTGGCAAAATACCATCAAGTTTATCGATCTAACATTCTTGAGCTGCCTCAACTTGTCATACAACAATTTATCGGGAACAATCCCCTCGGGACAACAAATGCAAACACTCAACGATCAAGATATGTACATTGGCAATCCCGGACTTTGTGGGCCTCCTCTTTCAAGAATTGCTTTCGAATCCAAACTGTTAGTCAACAAAGCATGAAGGTGGCAGATCATCTTTTACGCCAAGATGAGCATGGGACTTATAATGGGTCTTTGGATTGTATTTTTGTACCATGTTGTTCATGAGAACATGGAGGATTGCTTACTTTCAAAGCATTTGGACCGGCTATATGACAAGCTTTTATGTGCAACTTGCTATCTACAAGGCTGCCATTCTAAGGAAATTTGGAAGCAAAGAGATTTGAAGGTTTTCTTTCATTGCTTAGTCCATGAACCTTTTATTCGACAAGTTAATATCCTAGATAATCCGGTGTGACAACTATGTAAAGGAACCAATCTTGATTTGGCCGAAATAGCGCTTTTAGACCTGTATGGTAGGTTAGCAATGATTGTATCTTTCCCCGTATAGGTTGATGGTGGCCAAATCACGATTGGTATGCTGCTCCTCCCTATGTAACCCACCGTGAGGGGGGCTGTTCCTTACCACAACATCAACACGCAACCCGCCACCACCGTGTGACTTCCTCTCTTGGCGTCTTTGTGAATTCGGTCACCCTTTTGACATATGTGGCTTGTTTACTGTATTGTGTAAGAACTAGCAGGCACTTCAAGCATTGCTACAAAAGAAATCAAGAGTAATGATTGGCACATACCGCGTAAAGCGGAATGTCGATTCCGGCTAGATTGGGCCGAATTGACACATGTTCGTCGAATCGCTGGAGCTCCCGAGATGGCGAGGGGGCTGCAGCTTCTTGCCGGGCGGGCGACGAGCCGGCAAAGACGAGCAACTAGATGGAGAGAAGGGGCGGTCATTGGCGGGCGGCTTGGCCTTGGCGGGCGGTCGCTGGAGGGCTGGGCGGCGCGTGGGCTGGTGCGGGGCCAAGGGCGGCGAGTCCGGAGAGCTGAAGGCTTAAAGATATATTTTATTTGCTTGCTTGTCCCCTATAGATTACATGCCTCGCGGCTTATATAGCCCGACTAGTGGAACTTGTAATCTAAGCAATCTCTATAAGGTTTCCTTATACGATTGGAATACCTTTACAAGCATATCCTATTTATTTATTTCCTAATAAGGGTCTCCCTTATAGATGAGATATCCCCTTGCACACCAAAAATTCCTAAGATAATCCTAACTTGAAAACGAAGCAAACTCAGAATCGCACGGAAGAGGGAAAGCGGCGGTGGCGGGGCGCCGGCCTCCTACTTGCTACGCGCCCTCCCCGGCCGGGCGGCAAAGCGTTGAGCCCATTAGCCACTCGGCTGACCCACCCACCTCGTTCATGACATTTCCCCACCGTTCGACGAGGCGCTGGCCCACGCATCGCCCAACCCACCACGTAGTGGCGAAGGGCGAATCGACCGTCGGGAGGTGACCACCCAGCCCGAAGTAGAAGACGAGAGGGCCGCACTTGTCGCTGTCGCCGCAGGCATTGACCTGGCCCTTGTCGGCGGGAAGGAGAAGTCGAGGTGGAGGTCGCCGGAAGTAGATGCTGAACTTGAACTCAGCGGGCTGCAGACGAAAGGGCGTTCCGCCCATGCACGACGCATGACGGAGGGCGCGAGGGTCCCTGGCGGCTTTCGATCATCCGGGCGGGTCGGGGAGGAGACGTGTAGGTGTAGGTCGCCTAAGACCGCGTCACCTTAGCATGCAACCGCCGCAGTAGACGTGGACGGAGCGACGAGGCGGTGAGGAGGTGAAGTCGAGGAGGCGGCCAGAGGAGGTCGGGCGTGCGACGGCGCCCGAGATCTGGATCTCAAGGCCCATGCCGCACCGACAAAGAATATTGTCATGCGAAGAAGACGCCGCCGTTGTTGTCGAAGGAGGAGGACGGCGCCCTCGATCCGGGGATCGTCGGGCGCGCCTCGAGAAGAAGGACGCTCATTGGAACGCCGATCCTCCCGAGACGATTGGGAGGTGGAAGCCCATGCTCGCCATGCACGGGAAACGCTTTTCCCCGCCAGAAGTCCCGAGAAGCTCTGGCAGGGGGATGTAGTAGCGGTGGAAGTACCTCACAATGCCATAGTGAGACTCCACTCTGGCCGTCGAGCCGCAGCTCGATGGGCGTTGGAGATGATCCCGAGCTCTTTGTTTGGTCGTCGTGGTCAAGTGCAGCTCAAATGATCATGTCGTTCGGCGTCGACCCGTCGATGTCGTCCATTGTACGGCAAAGCGCCGCTGGCCTGGCATCGCCAGTCCAAGCGGGCAGCTGCGATGTGCGTCGCCGAGGTCGCCGGGTCGGGCGTGGTAGCCGGTTCTTGCCGGCGCGTTCTCGGCGCCCTCCTTTGTCGTCGTCCGGCTCGTGCGTCGTTGTAGCGGCATAAGGTCGATGGCCTCCTCCTCCCGAATCCGGCTCGAACCATTCGGCGTGCCGTCCGAAGCGGTCATCTGGGCCTCAAGCGAAGAGGTCGACACGGTGGTGTGACCCTCAAAATCCATGCGCGCAGCATAGACTTGAAGGCGTCGATGTAGTCGCCCGCCTTGCCGTCCCCGGAAGGCGGCACGCCCTCGTAGTGTGTCGGCGCAGACGTGGGGGTCCAAAGTGATGTCGCAAGCGGCGGGTGAACTCGTCCCACTCGATCGGGACTTCTTCTTGGACAAAGTCCATGAACCGCATCGGGCAGAGAACCAACGAGGTGGAAGGCAGCCAGCTCACGAGTAGTCCGGTCGATGTCCGGGTTGAGCCGAAGAAGAGCTCCAGCCGCGCGAATCCGGAGATCGGGTCGCCGGTGCCATCGCATTCTCGGACTTTGCACGCAGCGTGACGAAGCGAGGGGGTGTGATGCCGCTGGTGGCACTGGGGGCTCGAGCGCCGCTGGTGGCGCGGTGGGGGTAGGGGCGGGCGCCGGCGGTGGCGCCGTCGCCGGGAGTCTACTGTCGCCGCAGTGCTCTGATGGGGAGGAAAGGGCAGCCTGCGGCTGCGGTGTCGCCGAGGATGACGCCGATGACGGTTGGAGCGCCACCGCTAACGCCATCATCTTCTCCGAGGATAGCGGAGGTCGCGAGCGGTCGGAGCCGTTGGTGAGGGGCGGCGGCGGCGGGCGGCGGCTCGGCCGGGCGCGGGCGGCGGCCGCCGGGCTGTCCTCCGGCGTGATGCGCCGATGCGATGTGGGGTCCTCGAGGTGATGCGAGGCGTGCTCTATGCGGCGTGGCGAAGTCTCCATGTATTGGGCTACCGGGTCGATCCGAGCCGCCAGCTTGTCGCCGAGAGCGCCTTCACACGCGGTGAACCTTCATCTCGAAGCTATGGGTGGTGGAATCTTCCCGGTCTCGGATACGGTACCGGCCGATTCCGGCTAGAGTGGGCGGAATTGACGCGTGCCCATCACCCTTGGAGCTCCCGAGATGGCGTAGGGGCTGCGGCTTCGCCCGGCCGGCGAATGGACGGCGAAACTAGATGGAGGAGGGGGCGGCCGCTCTGCGGCGCGCCCGGCGCGTTGGCGCGGCGGCGGCGCTGGGCTGGGCGTGGGGGCGGTGGGCGTGTCTTTGGGCGGCGGGCGGAGTCGGAGAGCTGAAGGCTTAAAGATATATTTTATTTGCTTGCTTGTCCCCTAGAGATTACATGCCTCTTGCTTATATAGCCCGACTAGTGGGACTTGTAATCTAAGCAATCTCTATAAGGTTTCCTTATACGATTGGAATACCTTTTACAAGCATATTCTATTTATTTATTTCCTAATAAGGGTCTCCCTTATAGATGAGATATCCCCTTGCACACCAAAAAATTCCTAAGATAATCCTAACTTGAAAACGGAAGCAAACTCGAATCGCACGGAAGAGGAAAAGCGGCGGGGCGCAGGGCGCCGCCCCCTCAAGCTGCGGCCCCGCCCCTCCTGGGCCGGCGGCCATCGCGTTGAGCCCAATTAGCCACTCTCGGCTGGCCCAATTCTGGTTCATAACAGGAAATATTTTCACAAACATGCTGAACAAAAAAGGAGCAGGTTTATGTTCTTTTACTCAAACTAAAATATCTTTGTTTACTATGAAGCCTTCTCTTTAGAGCTGGATATATATGGATCTGGGAGATGCCAACATGTAGCAATAGGTCGTGTACTAATCTTTATACATATATGTGATATATATGGATTGATTCGGTTGAGATCTTATTGGTGTATACTGTATATAGTTCGTAGGTTTGTATCATTTTATTGTGTTGTAATCCTTGACTAAATCAATCATAATCATTTATACCTTTATAACCCATGGTGGAGGATATTTCCACCTTTATATCAAAAAAAGTTGCGGCCTCCTACCTGAGGTAAAACGCTTACCGTTTCACATGATAGTGAAAGCATCCTCTTTCATCTTCATTCACACAAAACCCCAAACCATCAATGGTGTCCTCCTCATCGAACATATTTGCTGCTCTCAGTCCGTCAGTGGCTGAGAAACTAACATGTCATAACTTTGTGTCATGGCGCCCTCAGGTGGGAAGCACAAAAAAACCCAGGAGCCTCATAGAATCATCAAGATTGGTTGACAAAGTTTTTGGAACAAGGATATCCCTATTTCCATTGCATCAACATGGAAGTACAACAGATCTTTCAGGATCAGGGGGGTGTGTTTAGATCCCAAAATTTGGTGCAAAAATTTGGAGGAATGTCACATCGAAAGCACTGTAGCACGTTTCGTTTGTTAGTGATAAATATTATCCTACCATGACGTAACTAGGCTCAAAAAGAATCGCCTCGTAATGTACATCTAAACTGTGTAATTAGTTTATTTTTTTACCTACATTTCGTACTCGTTGCATGTGCCGGCATTTTAATGTGATGGAGAATCTTCTTTTTGCATAGTGGAATTTGGAGAGAAAGTTGGGGTGCTAAACACACCCCAGAACGATAAAGGGACAAACAGAGGTTCAGAACGAAAGAAGGGAGGTTCAGAGCTAAAGCTAAACAAAAACAACACTTCAGACTTAAGGCAGGCAGCTTCTAAAGTCACATCAGCGCTCTGGTTCTTGCTCTGTTTTGACATCTTTGGTAGAACCCTCCAGCATATTGGACTGAACAGCGACTTGATGTTTCTTGGACAGCAGCTGCAACGCAATCTTGAATAGGTGACAAGTAACACACATCATCAACAATCCAGACTATGCCACATGGATCACCCGAGACAAGCGGGTCATAACCTACCTGCTCAACTCTGTTTGCAAGGAGATCCTCTGAAAGGTTCAAACGGCACAACAGGGGGTGAGAATAACCAGGCTCTAAAAATTTTAAAGAGCAAACCTTAATCTGTGTGATTATACTCACCCCTTGAAAATGGTTTGGTCCTAACACTGCAAAGATCACACCAGGGCTTGTCCTTGGGGCCAACAAACTAAGTCAAGTCCGGGCACACTAACAAAATATTCCTTAGCCAAAGGCCTATGACTAAGCACTCTAGCATGGAGATTAAATCCTACTTGTCACAAAAGATTCTTGCAACCAAACAAAGATCAAAGCACAAAGCAAGTACAAGAATTGAAATGCAGTATTTGAAAAGATGGACAACTGAACTTTCCACATGGTGCGAGTAGTTATCACTACCCTCTAATCTACTTTGGAGCAACAAACAGCCACCAAGACTCTGATTACGCTCTCTTGATCCACCAAGACTCAAGACTCGATCAAAACACCATGCCTGAATCCAGAATCAACAATGAAAGCAACAGTATCCCATGTCCTCAAGCTTATCAGTGCTCCAAGATGTTCTCTACTACCAAGCAAGTATTAATATGAGAATGGCTCTACCAGTTTAGATTGAATGATATTATAAGAAATCACAAGATAAATAATAACCTCTACGTGTCTGTAACAAGAGTAACTTAAGGCTGCCTAAAAACAAAGAGTAACTTAAGGCTATATATTACACCAGAACTAGAAGCTACAGCCCTCTCACTTGAAAAGGACCATCTATTACCACCGGATACCAGCACATCAACGGTGTCTACTTGGCAAAAGAGAGCCTCTTTGTAATCTCTCTTCCTATTATTCCTTAGCCTCATCATCACTACTTCTTCTTTCTTTTGGAAACCCTGACTGGCTGCGAAGCTCCAGCAGAAGACGCCTCTTGAGCGGCCTCAACTGCTTCGGCTTTAGCACTTCTCAAGGACCTCCTAGGTACCTCCGTTGATTGACCTGCATTGTTATTTTCTTCCACCAGTTCAGCTTTGACTCTCTTGCGCTTCTTCCTTGAGGAACGATTGGCTGATGAGGCTTGATCTTGATCCTCCCCAGGTTCATTCACATCATCATCGCCATCAGCTTCACCATCCAGACAGGGCCATTCCGTACCACAGCTAGGACAAGCTCTTGAAGCCTACATATGCAAAAAAAATAGCAAACCATGACTTTACCATCAACATGAGTTAGCAGTGCGAACTATAATTTAGGCAAGTACCTTTCTCTGTGAAAATTTCTTCTTCAAGCAGTACTCATGAATCCTAACGTTGCATCCCTCATTAGGACAACTTGATGCCTGTTGTGGAACATAAATAACACTAGCAGGTTATATGGACAACATTAAAAGCAAGACAAGGCAGCTGAAAATCATAGGATCGTCACATATCAGTACCTTTATACAAGATTCGTTGCAGACAACACAGGATGGGATATCATTACCACGGAACCAGCTTCGGAGATCAAGAAATGATCTGGTGCCCAGACCAATCTTGCCTGTGGAGGTGTACGACAACCAACGATCTTGTATCAGTTCATCAAGAGTTTTCTCTTTCTGGCTCAGTGAGAAGTTCTTTATGGAACTAGGAATGCGAGATTGGCTGTCCTGTGAACCGTCTACAATTACAACCTGGGAACAACCAGTCAATAACTCATGATGCCACATTGCAATCGACATTAAACTGTCAATCAGTAGATATAACACTGCTGCTATGCCATGCCACAAAAATACCAAAAGGCGATACCGTTGATGACATGATAACTGCAAAATATATGAAACTATAATATGATCACTTAAATGCTTGTAAGCCTTAGTATTATGAGCTACACAAACCAACAAATATGTTCCTAACTGCAAAATATATGAAACTATAATATGATCACTTAAATGCTTGTAAGCCTAAGTATTATGAGCTACACAAACCAACCAATCATGTTCCTAGAATTACCGTGATAGCTAACCTGGTTATCAAGCCGACATTGAGAGCGTCGATATTGGTTATGCTCCCATCATTTCCAGCTTCCTGAACTATTGCTTCTAACTGCCACAGTAATCATTAGTTACACCAATACATGTGAAAGATCAACACAGCATAAGTAGTGTCAGACTGAGGTATGCAAGGCCAGGTATCGCATACCAGTCCCTTGTAGAATGCAATCTGGGGCACAGAATACTTCGTTCCGAGCTTAGATTCTTCATCAACAATGTTATTAACCACTCCGTAATAAACCGTTCCATCATATTGGTTTATGCATGCCCGCAACTCGAGCTGCAAAAGGCAAGCTCCTTGTTGATCTTGAGAAGTGTATCATTGAACAGTTGCTGATGAGTGGCTGCAAGTCATGAAATAAGTGATTGGGGAGTAGACATTTGGCCAAATGAATCAAGAGAAGGTTGCAACCCATAGGCTATCGACTCTTCTATAAAGCCAGTGCTAAATATATGACTGAGCCAAGTAGGCGATGGGGCGTCAGTTGGGCTTAATGATTCAAAATCCATGTGGAATCAAGACCATTGTTTCAAACAATCGTATAATGCAATTCTGAATTCACTGTTTTTTTAGCAATACTTTGAAGTTTGAAGTGATTCTGACTGGCTCAGGTGATCAGGAAACAAAAGATAAAAAATTCATAGATGTACCTTGGGTGAGAAAGTAAGTGTAGCTACTGTTGAATCAGACACAAATTTCCACTAAATTGTTTGTTCAAGATAAAGCATTCACATGTAAACAAATTTATTTGTGAGGAGCAGGTCATGAAGAAGCCAACTTAATAAGAATGATGCTATCAATATTCAGAAAGGCATTTTGGTTTTTGTGGCAAAGAAATAGAAAAGGGAATAAAAGCAGCATCAGGTATTGTATACAGCAGCATTGCATGACAAAATCAGATGGAGACCAAACTAGCACAGCTCTGTTGCCCCCACAGCTCTGTTACCCCCACATTGCCATCCACATTGCACGCCTACGGCCAAGAACGAGGATGAAGAGCAGGTGTGGGCTAGGTTCGACCGTACCGGACACAGCTTCTGTTTGCACGCACGCACCCCACCGGCATTGGAGTAGAGAAACAGGTACGGCAGAGGCAGAGACGCATTTCGTCGAACGCTTCTTGGGCTATGTATGGCGCGAACAAAGAAAGAAGAGACCGAGAGACGGCGATTGAGAGAGCGAAGCAGCAGACGGCGGGCGTACCGGGGTCCTTGCCGGAGACGCCGGCGAAGACGGCGTGGAAATCGCGCTCGGTGAGGGGCCCGCGGTGGAGCAGCGCCTGTATCAGGGTGTGGTGCCGCCATGTCAGCGGCGCCATATGCTCCCTCTGGCCTAGTGGTGGTGGCTGGGAAGTGCCGGATCGGGAACCCCAAAGCTACTCGGCGAATTCCTCGGCCGCCGCCCGCGGAAGGATTTCTCCTCTCCTTGTGTGGGAGGGGAATTTTCTTGGACGAGGATTCGAAGCGCGGGGGCGGCGGCAAGCAAGTGAAGCAACCCTACGGCAAGGGCCCCGGGGAAGGAAGGAAATGGTGGGCCGTGCATTATCGAGTGGGCCGGGCCGCCATCCCGCCGAATTGGACTGGGATCTTCACTTAAATTGGACCCACTCGTCATCCGGCGCTGGCTTCCAGGTTTTCTTTTTGCAAAAGTTTTCGAGTTTGAAAACCGGGAGGGATTGGTTTCGGTTTGACCCAATACATACATGACGCATTAATTCAAGGGAAAGTTTTAAAAGGCTTTGAATTTTGTAATTACAAATATGATGAAATATCGTACAAAAATCTTGGACGTTGATTGCACCTAGAGATTTAGGGTTTCCAGTTTCCAACATGGGTTTTTAGGCATTGTTTTTGCAGGTGTGTTAAAAAAAACGTATAAAGTTGAAAACAAATGATAATTTATTATCACTGTCACAAAATCTAGTTATCTAATAACACGTGCATACCAAGAAATTGTTTAAGTTCATATGATCGGACAAACAACTGACACCTTAGGTATTGACTAGTTAAAAAAAAAAAAGCGGGATGCTTAATTATAGGGTAGCTCTTATATTTCGTACATTCATAGAAACGTGCGGCAATATTTATCTGCATCGCCCAACATACATTCAACCAAAGGAAAGCTACCTCTAGGTTCACACACTTTTTGAGGTGTGGGAGGCGATTCTATCGCCAGACACAAGTAGAACTCCAAATTTTAGTGTTGACATGATGGTGCCTTTCCTTTAATTTAACTAGTATAGTGTCCGTGTGTTGCCGGGGTTTATTTTAAGGGATGCACTTAAAAACAACCAGCCAACGAGATTCTTTTCCATAGTTTTTGTCTCACAATTATATATGATCATAAATATAATCGAAAAATACATTCATGCATAACAAGATATAATAAAGTAATGTCTCGGATGCTACAAATAAGTTCACACAATTATATACAATAAGCGTGAACCATCCATCTCTTGATCTCTACCCAGAAAAGATACTTCCATATTTAATCGTTATACTAAAAAAATTGCAGTAAGAAAAAAATGCTGGTAGTCAGGTTGTTGAGCTCATCATTAAGTTCAAGATATATCAAGCAATATGGTCACATCATTAAATGGACAATAATAACAAGACTTGATACAAAATAAATTGTGTAGTATTGTGCTCAAATCTTTCAGTTCTCACAGTTCAGCTCCTTCACCAGCTGCCAAAATACAATGCGATTGCCACTGAACATCCTATAGCTCCTTGTCTTTCGTGATTTTCATGTGAACCTGCAACACAATCCCTTCATCACCCTTTCTCTTAACTTCGCCACTACTTTCCTCTAAAGGTGCAACAAACATTCCATCTTAGCACTCCTGTTCTAAACTTTAGCATTCATATGAAGTTGGTCTCCCTATATGCCCACTAATTTTGAATCAAAATCAGTTTATGATCCAAATCTAACAAGGGAAGCTTGCTTAGATGCTCTACTCGCTTGCAACTGCAAGAGGAAAGAGCGGGCAGCTGGCGGGCAACCAGTGCCTGATTGAGGCAGGAGTCATGATGCAAGAGAGCATAGAGCGGAGGTGTGACATCGGAGAGCCGAAGTGTAGAGGGGAGGGCTGGAAGGGATCATGAGTGGTTGTCGGTCCCAACAGCTTGGCGTCACAAAGAGGTCGGTGGTGGTCGGGCATGATGCGAGTCACTGCGAGGAGCGATGTTACGTTAGACCAAGTGACTAAGCAAGCAAGCGCAGCTTGCCTGCTCCTTCCCCGACATCTTGTGTTGGGCTCATGGGCTCCTTAATGGGCCAAAAATTGAAGACCTAGTCCCTTGTTACATAAGTTTGTACTAAAAAAAAAAGGTGCCGACTCAATATAGTGCATGGCAGTGTAAGGGTCGTGAATTTTTCCACATTATTGCTTAAGTTTGTACATAGAAACAACACCGACAACAACATCATCCAAATATTTACAAATTACAATCGCATTCAACACGAACAACATAAACATCTTTAATAGATTGCATGGGGAGCACTTCATACCCCATACACGGTGGCCATATACAAGCACGTAGCACATAGGAATGATGACATCTTAATCTATACTTTGTACGGTTGCGGTGGGTGCCAACTTTACCTTATTATGACTCATGAGAATATCGCCCACCATCCGTAAATATCATCGAGATTTTTCTTCATGAACAGCATTTTCTTTCTTAAGATCAACCACTATCCTTGTCTTCTCGAGAACGTTTCTTGCCATTACCCAGGTCAATATCATGATAATCGCCTGTGAAGTGGGAGTGAATTTCCAATTCTTTGAGCTCGGGAACCATGCGCACCTCAACTTCGACCCTCTCTAGCACTTCCACATCAATCATCTTGATCTTTTGAGGCGCGGAAATTTGGATGAAGCAAATACAAGTTGCTTGTCCTTGTATGAGCTGTGGTACAATGCAAGGGTTGCAAGAAATGGCGGTCGAGAGCTTGTTAATGAATTCTGTGTCACATATGTTTTCTCCGGAGAAAGCATGATGAGATTAGGGAGATATAAGGATTCACTACCATCTATATCGGATGAATGTAGTAGATCCCCACTTAGGAACATAAACTTGACGCGCCAGAAGGAAGTGGTGGTGAAGACATTTGAAGGAATAATTTTACCTTCTAAGATCAGTGTCCTAAGGCTCTCAAGTTTCTCCAGAGCACCAGAAAGAGCTTTCACATTGACATGTGAGATATGCCAAATAGACAAGAACTCAAGATGGATCATCTCTCCTAGTGTCCCTTCCAAAGTCAGCTCCTCCGAAACTTCTTCAAGATCTATGGAGTCAAGTGTATACAGCTGATTCAAACTGCCAATTTGGGTGGGCAAATCGAGGACAAAACCAAGGACATGCCTCGAGTCTTAATCATCCGAAAAGGACCTTGGGAGCTTTTCGACATTAGTTTCCCTCACATCCAACGTTTGAAGGCTAGTGAGTCTTCCAATGGACCACGGGATATGTTTCGTGAATGGGATGTGATGCCAAGGTGCGCAAGTGCACAACATTGCCAATTGTACTTGTCAAAGTCTCACCAATCTCAATGCCTTTCGATTGATAACACGGAGAAACTTAGATCCATGAAACAATTCTTTTATGTGAGATCCGATATCTTTCTTTGTCTTGGAGATTTCCCTTCGTTGAGATAAATGAAACATATATGCCCGACTTCCTTTGGACTCATTGCCCTTTCGATCACCTTTATTAGGCTCTTGCACATATTGACGAGAAGATAGATCGTAGCTTTGGCAATGGATGGGCCGGGATAGCATATTTTTCGGTGTAATTCTCAGAGAGAGGCGGCGTGCACTAGTTATTGTAGGGATATCATCACCAAGTATGGACCTCCACGAAACTTGCTTCATTTGCTTCAATCGCAAAAAAGTCATGGACTTTGTTTTGGATTGTGATAGACATACTCCCAAAGCTAGAATCATCATCCATTTTCCTTTGGAATGACAAGATTGCGATTAATCAGCTCATTTAGGTAAATGTAACCAATATCCTCCATTGTCTTCCCTCCTTTTGAAGTCGAAATCCCTCCGCATTGTCCGCAGAACCCACATAAATACTAAGTTGCGTGCCTCAATTGTAGTGTTGGTTGGGAATGCAAACAAAGTAGAGGAAGCAACATTTTAGCTCATGTGGAAGATCATCAAGCAACCGACAACATGCTTTCAAGCTTCATTGATGGCTTGGACTAAAGGTACTCAAAAACTTTCACCCACTCACTTGGGAACTCCTTGGTTTTCATAAGACCCGATAAAGAACAAGTGCCAAAGGCAACCCTTGGGTGATTTTGAAAATATCTTCTTTGTACTGTGAAGTTTTTATCATGCAGTTCCTTAGGTAGCCTCTCACGAAACAATGACATGGTAGCATCTTCTGTAAGTTTTTTTAACTGAATGGTGACATGATGGTAGCTGCTAGGTGGCTCTTGGTCTACCTTGTGTGATATGCACTACTCTACTGCCCCTAGTGCCAACTGGGAGGCTAGTCAAAATGTGCTTCCATTCAGTACCACTGACTTCACCATCTATCACGAGCAAGTACTTCTTATTTTTCAATTTATTTTGAAGCATCTCTTGTGCCATTTCTTTAGGGCAATTTGTGTCGTCTTCTATCAGTTCTTTGAGTAATTTGTTGAAGGATGTTGGGAGCACTCAAATAAGGTGCAAAACTTTCCATGGCTTGCACTTCAAACACTTTCTTCTTTTCCATTTTTTTGTATATGTCTCTCACAAGAGTTGCCTTGCCAATACCACTTTCTCCGGACACAGTGATAATGACTGGATAGTGTTCTTTGCCCTCATGGTGTTCAGTTAGGTTATTAACAAGGGCATCTTCCAATTGGTTGTGCTCCTCCACATATATCACAGCATCTGAATAATGGACATCATCCCTGAGATATTCAACCATTGTATAGTGGTTAGTAGCAGTATAAGTTTACTCTGAATAGTAAGTTGACAATCAAACATAGTGACAAATATAATCTATCCATTGCCCATCGATATTTTTTTTAAAAAAAATCGTTTTCCACTTCTCAGTCAATATATGTCTCGATCAGCCAAAGTTACTATGTAAAGAAAAGCGAGAAGGGATACCACTTATTACACTATATGCACTGTACAGAGGCATGCATCCTTGGTTCCTTGCACCCATGCATTAAATGGGAGCGCTACCTACAAATAAATGGAGGCCTATCGAAAATCCTTTTTTTTACTTGTGATGGGCTGCCTTTCAAAACCCATGTGCTAGTGCAAAAGTTGAGCACACATCAATGTTTGGATGTATCATAACCGACGAATTCGAGGCTCTTCCTCTAGAAAATGAATGCTCCTTTTTATGAAATTGGACAATTCAATATCAGGAATCGAATGATTATGCTGACGCCTAAAGACGACTTCACTGGCTCCCGTGGCGTGGGAATCCAGGGTTTGCTCGTTAGCCCCGAAGCCAGGGGACCTCCGTGGCCAAGAAGCCCTCGAGAAGGTTTCCCCGGTGGACGCGGATGCGGTGCCTGACATTGGATCTGGCGTGAAGATTCGTTCGAATGGTTTCGTTGAAAGGAGCTCACTCGTTAGCGGGAGCGTTTAACAGGCGCTAATAGCAAAAGGTCTACGAACTCTGTGAACCATGTCAGGATCGTACCACGAGTGAACAGTGCCCCATACTTCGTCTGATTGAAAAGCATTTGGCAGTGGCAGGCGCCCCGATGCTACGCAAACCCTTCCAACTTGCATGCATGCAGGATACAAGATGCTTTTGGCAGCAGCAGCCGCCTTGCTGCTTCAGCAACACTTTGACCAAAACAGTGGCTAGTAGTGGTGGTGTCAAGGCTCGATCCCGTGTGCAAGCCACTGTGTGGACATCTATGTGTTTGTCAAAATTTCCCAAGTATTTTGGTCAGTATCTTTCAATATTTTGTCAGTATATTCAAGCATTTTGTCATTACCTTAGTACAAGTAGTAATGTAACTTCAGTATTTGCTACTACCTTTAAGTGTTTGACAATATCTTCATGTTTTTTCTCGGTATCTTATAGTGTTCTGTCAGTATTTTTATCAGTAGTTGTGTCAAAGATATAAAAACCAGGGTTCAACACGGTCCGGGATGGAGTCCTGGAGCAAGGCCCACGGAAGGAAGCCAACCCGACCCGCTTGAACCGCAACATGGGGGGCCCACTTGCGGGGGATCCCTAGGAAAGGACAGTTTGTGCTTCGCCGGAAAGAGCCTCGGGCTCAGACTTCGGGCAAGGTGGACGCTCCCGCGGAAGCTCCCCGGCCTAGCCCGAGCCTAGGGCTAGAAAGACGCTCGGGGCGCGTTGCACGCACGACCGCCCGGATGGAGGACCCGGGCGTGCCTTGGAAGGATTCCCTACAGAAGCTAGCTAGGTCAGCACGTCTCATCCAGAATGTAGCATGGCTGTCATGGCAGGCGAGGTCGCCTCACCCTCCATTTCAGGACATGCAGGCATCGCCACTAGTGGCAACATGACAGCCACGAAGCGTGCCACGTCAACCTTCCCAACCGCCGCCACACGGCGGAGGGAAGGGCCAGTCCTTAAGCGGAGGAACCCCGAGGGAACCCGGTCCGTGGAATCCGAGGCGGGTCTCTAAAGCCCGAGCCTTGGGAGAAGCGGATGACCCTCCTTTGGAAGTACTCGGCACGGGTCGCCCCGGGGCTACGAGGCACGGCTTGGGCGAGATGCTAGCATGCGTCCGTCGACCGGACTAGACGAGGCGCGCCGCGGGCGGGACTCCTCGCGAGGACCGATTAGGGCCGTGACGCCTAAGGCAGGGTGCGGCATAAATGCCACGATGAACGAGGCCGTCCTGCGCTCCTTTTCAGGATGAGCAGGACTGTCCTCGCCAGTGGAAATACGACAGCCCTGAAGTGTCATATCGGCTCTCCCAGCGTTGTTGCCACGCGGCGACGCGGGAAAGTGCAAGTACAGTACGAAGCCCCAGGAGGAGTGAGGGACCAGAAGGATGGCACGCCACCCCGACGTGTGCGGCGTACCACCAAGCATGGATGACGTACCCAAAGACGTGGATGGCATACCCGGCGCGGGGAGACGTGCGAAGGCGTGGGACGACGTAACCCGCATGGGCATTCTCTCTCTCGGAGCCGCCGTGGCCGGTTCCTTCCCTGAGAAGACAAGCCTGAGCTTTGTAGCCGCCATGCCATAGTTTCCTTGACTACCATGATACCTCGCCTGTAACCCACTTGTACACTTGCCCTCTCCTTGAGCTATAAAAGGAGAGGCAGGGCCCATCTAGATAGGTTCACAAGGTTGGAAAACTCATGCACACTCGTAGAGCCCCATTCAGGACCTCCACTACACACATCCCACACACCTCACGAGCTCCTCAACTCCGAGCTTGGCTCAAGCCCCCACAGGCTTGAGTTTGGAACTCTTCAGAAACTTGGGAGCCCGCTCCCTCTCTCTCGGCTATTGTACACACTGTCTATAGTCAAAAACCCATGAAGTCCCTAGACTCATAGCTAGAGTAGAGACTTTCATGCCCGAAACAGGATAAATCTTGTGTCTCATTGCACCCTTTACTTTACTTTACTTTACTTTACTGTAATTTACCACATTTCCTTTACCATTCCAAGCTAGACACACTAGGCAATCATTTACTCGTCTGGGTCCGAATTTCTAAAACACCGACAAGTTGCCAAGTTGCTAGTACCTTTTAAGAGTTGTCGATGACGTGCATGTTTTGCAGTATCTTCTATTATTCCATCAAGTATTTTTTGTCGGTAGTTACTACTACCTTGAAGAGTTGTCGGTATCTTCATGTTTTTCTTAGTATCTTCTAGTATTTCATCGGTATTTTTTTGTCAAGAGTTGCTAGTACTTTTAAGAGTTGTCAGTATCTTCTAGTATCAAATACTGAAGTTACAATATTGGCTGTACTAAGCTAATGACAAAATGCTTGAATATACCGACAAAATAATCGAAAGATACCGACCAAAATACTGGGAAATATGGACAAACACATAGATGTCCACACAATGGCTTGCACACGGGATCGAGCGAGTCTCTGCCAATTTTGTGAACCATGTCAGGATCATACCCCGAGGGGACCATGCCTTTGCAGCCAACACTGTATACGAATGAGTCAACCGTATGTGCCCATGCTCATGCTGCTCGGGGATGAGCCAATTTCTATTCTTGGACAATCAATTTCTTCCTCTAACAGCGGGGGGGGGAAGAGGATGGAAGTGCCACTGGGGAAGAGCGGAAGAGGATGGAGCACGACGGCGGCACAGCCCGGCTAGCAGCCATCCCCGATCGGCGGGCGCGGTTTTCCCCTCATGTTTCGGATCAAGACGGGACCTCCGAATTGATGAGTACCCCCGGGCGCCGGCGCTCCGAATTGAGGCGAGGTAGCCCAATTTCAGGGACGCCGATTTGAAGGCGAAGAAGCCCAGCGGGACTACAGGTCGGTGGTGCCTCAGGGCGGAACAGCTACGGTGTTCGCAACACTCGTTTTGGCAAACCGCCCCGCCGGGATGCGCACCTCCGTCCGCGTGGGCCTAGCACGCCGGGCAGCAAACCGTGCGGTGGCCGCCACGCCCTCGTCCGATGCAGGAGCAAAGCGGTGCCCGCGGGGTGAGGAGGCCGGCGGGGTAGGCGCCCAGAGGATGCGGGCATGGGGAGGCCGGTGGGGTAGGGGCTCGAGACAGAGGCGGCTAGGCAAAGCGACGCGCGGCGGAGGTCTGGCGGGGAAGAAGTCCATGTTGAAGAGGAAGTTTATGGGGCTGTTTGGTTGGTGCCATACTTCGCCACGCCTCTCGTTAAGTATTGCCACACTTGTGGCAAGCTAGATTTTGTGGCAACTTCATAGCGTTTGGTTGACAACTAAGATGTGGCAAAATAATGTGGTGGCTGTTTGGTTTGTTGTTACAAACGTTAGGCAAAAAAGTTGTGGTATTTGTTTGGATTGAAGCCACATGTTTATCAAAATGCCTTATGTATTAAAAAATTATATATTATACTAAATCAAAATATATTAATAATAACTAATTAAAACTAATACATTAAATACGAAAAAGAAAAACACATTTTACATATGGAACCCTAGACTTTCCATCGATCAAAGTAGGTCCAACCACCTTTTCTATGTGTCTTGTACTTTTAGCAATGAGGACCCTAGAAAAGTTTCTATTCTATTTTTCTCACCCTTCCTCTCAAGATCGTACAGCAGCGAGGAACGGATAGGTCGGCGCCGCCCTCGCGTTAGCCGGGTGGAGCTCGCCGCGCGCCGTCGGGATGGAGCTCGTGTGTGGCAAGCTCGCGCTCCTCCTTGAACCGCTAGCATCGGGCCGCTCGACGAAATCACCCTTAGCACGGTTCTCACCGCGGCCGCCCGCCATGGGCCGAGGCCGCTCGGTGTGGCGGCGCTGCCCCAGCGGCGGGCGGCGGCGGACGGAGCCGGGGAGGACCGCTCCTCGGGCGCGCGGTGGTGGGCGGGACGGGCGGGAGGACCGCTCCCGGGCGGCGCGCGGTGGCGGATGGGACGAGTTTGGGGGGCGCTGAACTCGGGCTGCGTGAAAGTTTGGCGGCCACGGGTGTTGCGGCGGCAAAATCGCCGCCACACTTGTGCGGCGAAGTTTCTACGGCGGGGGGCAATTCGTGGTGATGGCGTGCCGAAGATGAATCGCGAACCAAACGCCCGCCAAACTTCCCGTGGCGAACGTAACTTTAGTTGTGGCGATCGGTGGCGGGAACCGCATGTGCCCTATCTCTCGTCTTCCCTCCCGTCGCGTGAAAAAGAAATAAATAAAGGATAAGGACGTGGCAACCTTAGAGTGTCTTTGTGGGTCGAAGGACATGGCACCGCCGCCTGCTGCATGGCCGACACCGCCGCCCTGCGGCGACTCAAGTGGTAGAGGAAGTGTAGTGCGATTAGCTCCCTAGGAGCATCTTCGGTGGGGCCTACAAATTCAGGCCTTAAAATTCCATTTGCATGGCGGCTGTAAAAAATAGGGGACCAAATTGATTCCCAAATCTAGTGGATGAAGCGACCCAAGACCCTATCTACAAGTGGGACCCACAGATGATAGTGGGGATAGGAGGATCCTATTCCTAGGGGCTTGAGACTATAATTTGAGAGGGCATGAAAAATGAGAGCCCATTTAGGAGCCCCAATCGAGTTGAGTTTTTTTGCCTAAACTCCTAAAATTTAGAGTAGGGGTCCAAATAGGGGCTTAGACTAGAGATGCTCTAATGCCTAGCTACATGACATCGCATCCAATGGCATCACCCACGTCCGCCGCTACACCCCCCAAGCACGCCAATATATCGCTACTACATAAATGATTTTGTGTGACACTCTCTAGATATTACCCGTGGCGACCTCCTATGTTGTCCATCACGTTAATGCCACGATTAACAATGATGGGTGTTTTTTATTTCTCGAGGCAAGCACTTTTGCCCGCCATGGAAAATCAATTAACCGTGGCGGGCAACTTAAAAACGCCCCCGCCATGGTAAATCTATTTTCCATGGTAGGTAATTTAATAGGCCCGCCATGGAAAACGAGAGGCCCAACAGGCCTAGTGAAGCTTGATAACCGTCTTTGGGTATAAATACAAAGTGTTAGGGTTTGCCCCCCCCTCGCGCGCCGAGTGCCCTCCAACCCCGAGCGCCTCCCCCTATGCGAAGACCGAGCATCGCCCCACCTCCCTCCATCTCCCTCTCCCTCCGAAAGCGGCCCCCTCCCTCCCCGACGAAGGCGGCGGCCCCCTCCCCTCCCCGATGACAAATCCACAACGGGGCGGAGCAAGGAGGCGACGGCGATGCGGATCCATGGCGGGGGCGGCGATGCGGATCTATGTTACGGGATAGAAGACCACCGTAAGAGGACTCGCAATGCTACAACCAGAAGGGCAACACGATCAAGAGACAGTCGGTCATCCATGGTGGCACGATGAAGTGTTTCAATTGCAATCAAGTTGGCTATCACCGCTAGGATGTAAGAATCCACCGTTTCGCTATAATTGTAGAGATTCCGGTCACAAATCTAACAACTACCCTCGATGCGATCAAACAAAGGCATTACTCTCTATGCAATGGGCATGCCAGGTCAATTATTTTTTTCCTTGAACCTAACTGTGATCAAAGATGAAGAGATCTGATACTGTGGAACCCATTAGAGCTATTGTATCTGTCTTAGAAGGCGGGGAACCAAATACGGGATTATGACCGAAAGTTGCAATACATAACCGATTCTAAATGGAAGTGGAATGTGAAGAGAATATCTGGCAGTGAGTTCTTGGTGTACATCCGCTCCATGGCTATTC
Organism: Hyparrhenia diplandra; assembly: GCA_015847255.1. Classification (NCBI taxonomy): domain Eukaryota; kingdom Viridiplantae; phylum Streptophyta; class Magnoliopsida; order Poales; family Poaceae; genus Hyparrhenia; species Hyparrhenia diplandra. Next base: position 529,347 of record JADLZK010000002.1, read on the forward strand.
TCGAACTTACTTGTCAAGATGAAGCAAATAAAATTCGTTACATCTGACATAGTGGCTGTTGTGGAGGAAACAGATAGAGACCCAGGCACATTCCTAACTTTGTAGATAGTTTGGGTTAGAGCTATGGGGATTCCAAAGATTGCCAGAACAGAATTTGTTGTGGTAGAGCTAGCTAAATTAGTAGGAGATCCTGTGCAGGTCCACATGTCATCTCTCTAGTTGAAAGCTGTTTGGATTAAAGTGTCATGTAAAGATTCTAGCAAAATTGGTGGGTCCTCCGAAGTCTTCATCAACAAAGAAGGGAAGAAAATAACATTGTACTATTCTGATAAAATGGCTCAGTCCCTTCCATCAAAACCAGATAATGACTTGGATCCTGATGATGATAAGGTAACTGATGAGGAGGACCCAGAATCTCAAGAGAGCTATGGTTGGCTAGAGTCTGGTGAAGAACCTCCTAAACAAACCGGCAACCGTGAGTCGGCTCCCTCAACCTCCAAAAGAAGACAAGTGGGATCTTTTATGGAAGACAATCAAAGCAAAAAAGTCCCAATGGAGTCCAAGAATACGTAAGAATCGGCTCAAGATAAATATGGAGATATTCTGCAAGAGATCAATGCACTGGCTGAAAAATGCAAAACCCAGATGGAGGAGCATCTACTAGGCCGACAAGTCACCCACACCAAGCTTATAATCTGGCTGAGCTTGGTTTCCTTGAAGTTGTGACTGATACCCAACCCTCAGCACTGGATGTTGCTAATCTGGTGTTACAAGAACCCCAAGAAATTTGTTTGGGTACCCAGGAGGAAAATCATAGAGATAATACCAACATGAAGTCATCCACAGAAGTAGAGGAAGGCAACTTGGAAAAACTGCAGAACAGACAAAACTCATCACTAATGTGTAGGGTACTCAACACAGTTCCAGGCTACAGGGAAACAATCATCTAATGATGGAGAAGGCCATGTCCAAGAAGGCGTCATGCAATCCCAAAGGTAACTCGGCTGGTTCCACTTCTACCAATACATCCTCTCATCACTTAGATTCTATTTCTAGTGCTTGTGGCATGTCCCCCGGGCCAAGATGAATAAGCTAAATTAGCAAACATTTCTTTGATCCAAGCATCTATGGAAGCTAGGAAGCCCCTGCCGAAAGCCAAAAACAAGGTTCTTTTGAGTTTCGATCTTGCTCAACAAAGCAAAAATCAAGAGATATGAGTAACTCAGTTGAGATTGAGACTTTAGAGTCAAATAATTCTCAGAATTCTGGATAGAGAAGAGATATGGGCCTAGCTGGCAGGGGTCCCCCTAATACAAATCCATCATGAAGATTCTTTTTTGGTATGTGAGGGGACTTGGTAGTTTGGCAGGAGAAATCAACTGTTAGAGTTAATTTCTTTACATAATTTTGACTGTGTATGCCTACAGGAAACTATTAAATCATCCTTCAAATAAAGAGAACTAGATAGACTGGCAGGCCAGAAAGACATGCACTGGACTTGGGTATCTTGCTCTAGCCACTCTGGAGGTATGCTGATGGGGATTGATAAAGAGCTAGCTATGGTAGTTGACAATTGTATATGGATTGAAGAAGATCAGGGGAATTTCTTCCAGATTGTGAAACTGACTATGGTAGATGATAATTTTGAATGGCTCCTCATCAATGTATATGGACCTACCCATGATGACAGAAAATAGAGTTCTTAGAAGAGTTACAACTCAAGATCTTGGCTTTAGATGTCCCTCTAATAATGGGGGGTGATTTCAACCTAGTAGGAAGTGTGATAGAGAAGTCCTCAAGAAATGTAGATCAGGGGCTCATGAATGCTTTTAATGAGATGATTAATGTAACATCCCTAAGAGAACTTCATAGATCAGACAAGTAGGTACACCTAGACGAATAAACAAAACCCACCAATTCAAGGTGTGTTCGGATAGAGTTCTAGTCGCCAACCCCTGGGAAGATAAATTCAATCTAGCTTTAGTCTTGACTACTCCTAGGCTAGGCTCAGACCATAATCCACTCATTGTGAACACAACAGACAATAGAGTTATCAAGCACTACTATTTCAGGTTTAGTACACATTAGATCAAACAACAAGGGTTCTGTAAATGGGTGAGAGATAAATGGCCAGATAGATACAAAATCGATCATTTAGATCACTGGCACATTATATCAGGCAAATTGAGGAGAGCTATCAAGGGATGGGGGTAGAATGTAGATAGCTACAAGAAAAACTCGAAAAGAAAGAGATCATGCTAGTAGAATGGGAAGAAAGATACAATTTGGAGAGAGACTTAATGAAACCGCTTCTCTCGATGAAGAGCTACAATGGCAGAGAAAGGGAGGGGAGAAATGGATCTTGGAGGGTGACTCCAATACAGGTTATTTCCATGAGTGTGCTAATGGGAGAAAAGAAAAATGCACATGTCATCCCTAGAACAGGATGGAGTTCTGTTGAATTCTACACAAGAGCTAAAGGAACATGTCACTGAATACTACAACCAGTTGTTTGTTAAAGCAACCACTGCTGATATACATCTAGAACCCGATATGTGGTCAATTGATCAAAGAGTGACAGCTAAGGATAATGTTTGGTTAACTAGACCCTTCAATTTAGAAGAAGAAATGAAGAATAACACAGCCCACTGGGTCCCGATGGTTTTGATGTAGAGTTCTTCAAGACATTTTGTAGTTCAATCGAGAAAAGACATTAAGGATATGCTTGATAACCTTCACAAAGGTCAATTAGAGTTATGGAGATTAAACTATGGTGTCATTATTCTTTTGCCAAAGGTTAAACTGGCTATTAATATCATGCAATTCAGGCCTATATGTCCACTCAATGTGATTTATAAAATCATCACAAAAGTTCTTACCATCATATTAACATGAGTAGTAGATAAGCTAATCGGTCCATTTTAGACTGCCTTTATCCCTAGGCGTAAATATACTTGAAGGAGTGATCATCATCCAAGAAGTACTACATGAGCTTAGAGTTACTAAGAAATGTGGTGTTATTCTCAAATTAGACTTTGAAAAGGCATATGATAAGGTAAGTTGTTCATTCTTGGAAGAAGTCATGTAGAGAAAAGGATTTGATGAGGTAAGGATTCAATGGATCAATAATGCTACCGAGGGGGCAAAGTGTGTATTGACATAAATGGAGAGAGAGGTGAGTTCTTGAGAAGCTTCAAGGGACTTAGGCAATGGGATCCTCTATCCCCCTTGCTGTTTAATTTTGTAGCTAATGCTTTATCCACAATGCTATCTAGAGCTAGTATTGTAAAGATAATTCAAGGGCTGGTTCCCCACTTGATTGATGGAGGTCTCACACAACTACACTATGCAGATGATACAATGATTTTTTGAGCTATTCCCATGACAACTTAGAAAATTTGAAACTCATACTCACTTGCTATGAAGCAATGTGCGGCATGAAAATAAACTTTGATAAAAGTGAGGTCTTCACCATAGGCTTGAATGTGAAGAACAAAAACATACTGTAGAGATCCTTAATTTCAATCTTGAAAGTTTTCCCATGAAATATCTAGGAATGCCAAGTAAGTGACGGGGAAAATCTCAAAAGCACAGCTTGAGATATGTGACTGATAAAATAGAGATGAGACTTGGTTCATGGCAATGTGAACATTTGTCTTTAGGGGGAAGTCAACTCTAATATACTCTTGTCTATCCAATATCCCCATGTACTCTATGGGAGTTTATCAATTATATGAAGGTAATTTTTAGTTGTTAGACTCCATCAGGTGCAGGTTTTATTGGCAAGGCACGGGAAGAAGAGAAAATATCACATGATCAAATGGGAAGCCCTAATTAGGCCAAAAAGAATTTGGTGGACTGGGTTTTCTAGATGTGAGAGTTATGAATACTTGTTTATTGGCTAAATGGATTGATAGATTAGAGAGGGATGACAATAGAAACAAATTTGTTGTTGTTAGATCCAAGGTAACCCTTTTTTGTGTGTGCATGAGCAATGTTGATGATTTGGAAGATGAGAAATGACATGGCGATCAAAACAAAGTCCTCGCCTCTCCCAAGGGGATCGTCTTCAAAACCCCGATGTTAATCAAGTCATGGCGCCCTTTTGTCGAAAACCAAAGTTGGAGCTAGTCGTGGAGGAGATTTTTCACTTACTATCGTCCAATGCATAATGAGTTTGTTGTTGTTTCATCCCGGTGTTGGGTTGAGGATGTGAGGGCGTTGTAAACCTTGTTGTTGTTTCTTTTTTTCCCCTGAATGGGCCTTATGACTCGTAGCATTTACAGTTAAGTCGTGTCGCCTTAGAGCTCTCTTTGTGTTTTGTCGAATTGTTCACGTATGTAAAACCGGTAATCCCAAGTATCCAGACCTATGGGTGTTCGTTATGCTTTCTAATAAAGCCGGGTGAATGCCTTTGGTCTAAAAAGACACGTCTATGATATACTTTCTTTCAGAAATACTCAATGTCGGGGCGCCCGATATTTTGCTTACCATCATGCACCGCTCCCACGCCCGCCGCTCCCAAGCACCGCTCCCTCCCTCCCTCCCTCCTTGCTCCCTACCTCTCTCTCCGGCGACCTCCCGGTGCCCACACCCACGCGCCTCCCCGCACCGCGCCCCCGCGCGGCGGCACAGATCCATGCGGGTAGGCCTTCTCCTCCTCTCTCATCTCATCTCCTCCTCCTCCCGGATCTTGTTTCTAGGGTTCCGGCGAGCTCTCCTTATCTTCTCCAACTCCATTTGGGTATAGAATGGCCGGCCGGGTGAGGCAGTAGCCCGGTGGTGGGGATGGTCAATGGGCGCTTAGGGGAGGCGGCGCGATGGAGGCGGTTGGGCCAGGTCGGGGTGGGGAGCTCCCGCCAAGGCGGCGGCGATAGGGGAGGGGAAGAAGGAGGTGCTGCGGCAATCTAGGGTTCGCAGGTGGCCGCCGGCGAGGGCAAGGAAGAAGAAAGCACAACCGACGTTAGATGTAGATCCTGCGGTCCAGATTGTTGACTCATACTTAGTCAAAATTTCATTCACTGCACCTACTAAGGATACACCCTCCATTTTTTTTGTAGAAGACGATTCTGTTATATCTCTATACTACAACCCAAGTTGTTTTTATCAGTTTATCTAGAAACTTTTCTTCACCGCATAAACTGCTAAGTTTTGTTTTTATAATTTGTAGATTCATTTAGTTGTTTTTACAATTTCCAGATTCATTTAGTCCCTGGAGAAGCAGGTCTGATTTTCAGAAATACATCAAATGCTTTTCTCCTATGGATTAAATATACATTTTGTTTACACGTGCCTCTCACGTGGGATTCAGTTTTGATTTTCCTACTTCTGGATGTTAGTGTTTTTTTCAGTGGTATTAATGAGGAGTAGGCAATGCCATGCATACTTAAGACGCCCAGGATGTTATGTTGGCGTTAAAAATGTGACCTTACAGTTTTTGACACATATATTTGTGAGAGCCCAAGAAAAAGTTGTGATAACAGGGGCAGCGGAATAATCAAAATTAGCAAGCTAATTTCTCACAAGCATACATCCCCTAGAAAATAAATCTATCAGACCACAAGCTATCCAAATCTTCCAAGAACAATATAATTGCATAAATTAGCACACTACACACATTAGCCCCATCATCTCCAACCCAACATATCAAAGAACACACATATGCCTTCCATGACAACACATCCATATAAGCAACCAAAGCCCGTTGCGGAGAAAAAACCACGGACGACGGTGAGGCGGACTCCACTATGATATGAAGTGAGTACAAGAGATGGGAGCCAACAAATGAGGGAGCCAACAAATGAGTGGTTTCGCTAGTTGGACCGTGGGGATGGGTGGTCTAACCACTGTGCGTTTGACTGACGTGTGGGGCCTTGGATATAGGGAGTCATTGGCGTGCATGGGCACCGACTATTAGAGATGGCCAATACTCCAACACCGGGCCAGTGGTTGGACCACTAGAGAGCAGAGAGCGTGGGTGGGGGAAGGCCCCAATGGTTCTTTGAGAGCTTTCCCCTATATAAATAGAGGGTGGCGAACCATGGGAGTATCATTACCACCTTGGGTATGTATGCCCTTATGTAGTGCTATAGTTTAGGCCTCCAATCACTTATATTTACTTGTGATAATCTCCTATAGTGAAGTGATTCCTAGTGCGTTGCATTGAGTGATTGCATCGAGTGACACTAGGTGTTCATTTTGCAAGCCGTTGTGCTTGTTAGTCTTGGAGGTTTCCACCTCCTAGATAGCTTGGAGGTGGAGGCTCCATTGAAGCCCATGTGAAGCTTGTGCGTGGCTCCGGAGGAGGCATTGTGAGGGGTGTTATGCTCACCCCGCGGGAGATCGTGTAGAAGCAAGGTGAGCGCCAAGTGGTCTAGCCGAATTAAGTGCTAGAGCTCAAGTTGGGAGCACACCTCGTGGGGTGAGAGCAAGCTTGCAGGCTTTCCACTAGCAAGTGGATTGGTGACAACCTTGGGCTTGCCTCAAATGGGGATTAAGTGGTTGGCAAACCACTAAACCTTGGTATAAAATCATCCTGTCAACATTATCTTCCGGTGGTTTGCAAATCCCTAACACTAGCTTGTTCTTACTTGTGCTAGTGTTTAGTGTGCTCTTGTGTAGCTAGTTAGCTTGTGTAGTTAACTAGTTGCTCTCTTAGCTTGTGAAACTAAGTATTTTAGCTTAGCTTGCGTAGCTAAGTAGTTGTAGCTCTCTAGTTGTGCTTATGTAGCTAGCAAGTTGAATAGTGCTAGTTATGGTCATGTAGCTAGCAAGTTGAATAGTGCTAGTGTAGTTTGGTTTGTGCTTGTTCTCACTAGTATATGTTTAGGAGCTCCCGATTTGCTTAGTTGACTGCTGGCATAGATTTGTGTGACCTTAATTTCTAACAACAATTGTTAGATAGATCTTGCATAGGATTTTTATAAGGTGCTTTATCACATAGTGTCATGGTCTAATACCACGGTCACAAGAATCATCCGGCTAATGTGTGCAGCGATGGCCTAGCTCAAGAGACAATGACATGGGGTTTATACTGGTTCGGGGCAAATCGAGCTCCCTAGTCCGGTGTGATCACTATCCGAGCTCAAGACTCGTATCGGGGCGAATACAAGCCGGGCGAGAGAGGGAGTAGGAGCTCCAAGGTCTCTGCGGGTGGTATGTGAGTGTGTTGAAGGTGCTGTGTTCGTTTTCTTGTTCGCCTTGGACCTGTCCTCCTCGATGCCCAACCCCTTTTATAGATACAAGGAGGGGCTACACGGTTGGCGCCGAGAGGGACTCAAAAGTAGAGAAAAGTAGAGATGGGAGGAGGAGAACGCAAAGTGTTCCTAAGCTACAGAACTCGCCGTCCGATCAGGCACGCGTGCTCTTAGCCTTCCCTCCTACTCGACATAGCTTCGAGGGTGCGGCGCGGTATCTTTGAGCTCGGCGGGGTAATGATGGTGCCTCAGCGTGCTCTGACACGCAGGGTCGGCGCCATTGCAGCGGGGGAAGACGCCCCGTCGGCCCCCCGCACGCCTCTGTCTCGCTGGGGGTCTATGGCGCCGCCCGCACGGGCGGGGGGGGCCCGGCTCGTAGGGAAACATGTGGATGAGAGAGCTCGAGGCGGGAGCTCGGCGGTCGTTGCCCCGCCGTCCGTTGTGCGTAGCGCTGTCGTGACCCGGGCGCAGGTTGTCGAATTGGGCGGCGCGTGCGCTCGTGGATCGGAGTCGCTACGGGCGATATCTCGCGGCAGGGCGTAGCCGGGGCGGATAGCTTGCGGCGCCCGTCCATGCCAGCAGTCGCCACAGTGATTCGAACTCCGAGGCAATCTTGCCATCGATCCGGTTGTCTGTTCGTCTTGACCGTCCCGCACGAGCTCGAGCTCGTGCGAGGCAGAGAGTTGCACTGCTCACAGGTAGCTCTGAGGTCGCCTTCGAGCTCGCTCGGAGAGCTCGCGCGAGGTGGAGAGTGCTCGTCATTGACGGGAGCTCGGATGTGGACCCGGAGCTCGGGCTGGGAGCTCGTGCGGGGACGGGGACTTCGAGCTCAGCGTGCAAGTCGGAGTTTCTGCCCTGGGCTCCCGAGCTCGCAGATCTCACGTGAGATGGGCCAGGCCGTCGCTTGCCCTCATAATTAAGACTTGTGGCCCGATTAGGGAGACCCCGTTCATAGGTATCCCACAGTAGCCCCCGAGACCTCGAGGAAGTGTTAGTGCTTTGCCGAGGTCTGGGTCCGTGTAGAGTCCCGTCCGTGGCCGTGGGTTGGGCTCGTCCCACCCTGTCAGTACCCGGCTTGACAGATATGGCCCCACGCCACAATCGTGCATGGCGGTTCCTCGGATTTCGAAGCGTCGGAGCGGTAGTGGAGGCGACGCATGCCTCGTGAGTAGGAAGTTGAAGGGTCGCCCGGCCCCCCAGGCTTAGAAGGCAAAATGGCCGTGCACCCTCCATAAATACCGGGGTAGGCTTCCCGAGAACGTATCGCTGTTCGTCTCGTCGTCGTCGGTTCCATCCTTCAGCTTTCTCCCCCGTCCCCTGCTTTCGCACGATGGAGGGTGGTGGTTTTTCTGGCGCTGTTGGTTCTGGCGTGGGTCGCCGCCGCCCGACAGGTGGCATCTTGACAGCCCGTCATGATCCTCGCCGCTGCGTGGAGATGCCGGCGGTGGCGGACGCGCCTCCGGTGGCTCCTGTGCCTGTTCTCGCTTTGGCTCGGGTGGTGCCCCGATCACGGAGCTCCATCGCCGCCTCGGTCTCTTGCGAGGCATGACAGACGAGATGGCGGAGGTGATTGACCTCCTGGAGCAGCAGCTGGAGCTGATGCGCATCTATTGCAAGAATGCAGACCACAACGCCCGTGGTGAGCACCCCTCCTTCCGATCCGTTCTTCCGACCGAGCCTTTCCCTTTCCCTTCTTCGTGCTTTGCTAGCTCGAATGGCCGAGGCGGACCGACTTCGGGAGCGGATCGAGGCGGTTGCCATCCGTTCTCTTCGTCACGGGGTGGTGACGGCTCTGGCGCGATGGCGGAGTCGACGAATCGGCCGATCTCATGGAGGTGACGGGGTTGCGCGGGAGTCTTTGGAGACCTACGCCGACGAGCTTGAGGACTTCAACGCCACGGCGGACGCGGTGGTGGCGTCTACCGGCGTTGCTGCCCTCATCGCGGAGCTCGCATCCAACGCCGCCGTTGGCCAAGGTCGCACGCCCGACGAGCTGTTTGACGGGTAGTTTGGACGAGGTCCGTGCTCGTCGGCCAAGCCAGATCACCCTCGTGCTCCCGGGGTTTGGCCTCCTGTTCCCTCGAGCTCATGCTTATGAGGTCCGACCTCCTATTTCCTCGAGCTTGAGGTCGGGGTTGGAGGGCTCGGTGGGGTGCGCGCGAGCGCACCCGTGGGTGTAGCCCCCGAGGCCCCGTGAGAGCAATAAGTTCTCGCGGGGGGCTTTTAGGTGACTTGTGTGTGGTTGTTTTTACCCATTCTTCCCTACGGTGAGGGATGAGCTCGAACTTGGCATTGCCCCGACGGCTGGAACCGAGTGCTCGGTGAGCTGTTAGCGGCTAGCTTGAGTGAGGCCCTCACTGCTTCGAGGCGAGCTCGTCCATCCGATCAGCTCGTGGATCGACCTCGTTGTCCGGTGACTCGACCTCTTTGATTCCGGGGACCAGGCAGCAGTCCGTGGGCTCGATGCCTCCTCATCGAAGAGGAAATCCGAGGTCAACCCATCGTCTCCGGCGACTCAAGCGTGCGTCGGGGAGCCCCCGAGGCTCTCGCCGAGCTCGAGGCAAAGGCGGCCGGGCGCCGCTCCTCGCCGCACCCCTCACTCGGGTTGTGCTCGGGCGGCCATCGTGTCCCCAGAGGGCCGGCCTTGAACCCGGCGCGTACGTCGGGGGCAAGCTCGTGGCCGCCGTGCGATCAAGTTTCAACCCTCGTGGCCGTCCGATGCGCAGGCAGCGAAAAAAGAGCCGTTGCCGTACTAGCCGTAGTAGAAAACGACCGTTATGGGAATTACTGTTGTAAAAATGACCGTTGGCGTCGTTCGGCCGTTCCGCTTCCGTCACGTGGCGGTCGTGGGCCCGGCGTAACGGGCGAGGATGGGATTTCCGCGACACGACCGTTGCGGCCACATTGATCCCTCCGCCTCGCCGTCGCTATAAATAGAGAAGGGGGGGGTGGGGGGCGGATTTCGCTTACCTCATCACGTTTTCCTTCCCTTTTCCTCCTACCCTTGCTTCGAGACCTAGAGCTCGTTTGTCCTCCGGATCCAAACCACCTTGTTGCCGCCGCCGCCATTCATCGAGAAGGAGGATGGGTTCGTGGCAGCCTTCAACGATCACCCGAGATGCGCTCCCGGGAGTGCGTTGGTTGCGGCGGTCTTCCTCGGGCGTTGACGGAGGCGGAGGAGTGGATGGTGCCACCGTTGACGGACGCTGTGCCCCGCCCGCCGGCGGGATACATCGTTTCCTTCACGGCGTTCCACGAACGGGGGGCTCGGGGTCCCCATCGACGACTTCTTCCGCAGCCTCCTCTCTTCTCGGGGGATGGAGCTGCGACACTGACGCCGAACGGCCTCCTCCACCTCGCCACCTTCACCCTCCTCTCGTGAAGGGTGGCTCGATCGAGGCGAACCGGGAGCTATTCAAGCATTTCTTCTTCATCAAGATCCAGAGCTGCTCTGACAAAACCCCCGCCTCGATTGGATGTGCCATGATCCAATTGAGGCAGGGGATGAAGATGGTCTTGCCCGAGGTCGTCGTCCCATCCTCCAACACCGGGTGGCACGGAGACCTGGTTCTACCCGAAGAACGACGTCGAGCACCCGCCGCCGGCGCACAGGGGAAAGGTGTTCGAGTCGTCGAATGCCATTTGGAGAGAGAAGCCCCACCAGCATGTGGAGGGGAAGGTCCCGGCCGTGGCTGAGAAGGTGAAGCTTCTCCGAGACGCCAGGCTCATGGAGCCCCGCATCATTGCGCTGTGGTTTGGCGCGTGGCGTGGTTCCATTGAGGCGGAGGGCGCTCCGTTTCTGGGACATGACCCCGGAGCATGACCCCTTTGAAGGGACGGTGACCGCGCCGATTCTGGAAGTCGCCGACGTCAAGTGGTGGGTCGAGCGCGTGACCGGGGCCGAGTTCACGTTCCCCGTCACGCCGGGTACTATTCCGCCACGCTACCAACGCAGCAGCGTGAGATTTCATAAGTTCTTCCCCTTCTCGAGTTGTTGTCCTTAGATATCTTGCTAGTTCTCGCCCCGACCCTATCATTCACAGATTGGAGTGGTGGATCTCCCAATGTCCCGTCCTCCACTCGGAGCCGGGGGTGGCTCACGACGCCGTGCCGGCGAGGACGCGGCTTCGTCAACAGAGCGCCCTCAAGGTGCTTGAGAACCCGACGGTGGGGCACCGGGAGCTCGGGGACGACCTCGGCGGGGACCTCGGCTCGCGTGGAGACGGTTCTGCGCGCCAGCGATCAAGGGACGTCGTCGTCGTCGGACGCGGCGTCCATGAGGGCGCCTCCTCCGTGTCCGACGCAGTCTCGGGTGCGGGTGGCCCTCCGCGAGGAGGGAGACCAGAGCTCAAGGGGAGAGGCGCCACGAGCTCGAAGACGGCGGAGACGAGGAAGAAGAGGCGCATGGCCACCGAGTGAGTGTTAAGCTTCAATCACACCATGTTTGCCGCCAAGTTCCCGGTTTCCTTCATCGACTCGATCCTTTCGTGTTCTTTTTCCGGGGTCGCTGGGCCGATCTCCGCTAAGCGTCCGAGGGCGGAGGAGTCGGCGTTTTTAGAGACGGGCGTTGGCGCCTTCACGCGCGTTGCCCCTCGGCGTGTTCCTGGCTTCCGGTGGAGGAGTGGCGCCCGAGGATACGGGATAGGCGGGAGTACGTCAGTGTCGGCGTCGAGTACCCTTGTCCGGTGCTCAGCGCGTCGATGATGAGCACCGTCGCCGAGCTCAGCTTTGGTGTCAGGACGCCGCCTCACCACCGAGCTCCACGTGGCGGCGAAGTGACGGTGCACACGCCCCCGAGCTCCACGCGCCGAAGACGATGTCAGCACAAGCAGCTCTCGAGCCCCGTGCGCCGGAGGAGATGGCGCACAACACCCCTGAGCTCCATGCGTCGGAAGGAACGGCGCACACCACCCCGAGCTCCAGACGTTGGGAGAGACAGCGTCGCGCGACACCCCCGAGCTCTAGGCGCCCGAGGAGACGGCGTGTATCATCATCGAGCTCAAGACCTCGGACGAGGCGACACTGGATGTGCTCCCCGAGCCTCACCCATCGACGGCGACGAGGCGACTACGGAGAGGACTCGCGCTGATCCGTCATCGGGAGGTGGTGCATCCGCCGATGCTGTCCCCATGGACAGCGTCATACCGCTGGGCCAGGAGAGTGTGCCCCCTCGACAAGGCGTCCCCTCCGGACCTTGCGTCCTTCTATGATGGATGTGGCCCTAGCCTCCATCGATGAGGTGGTGATTCCTCACCAGGAGATGGCCACACGAGATGAAGTTGCCGCAGCGGGCTCGTCATCGGGGCGTCCCCGGCGCCTCCGACGGGCTAACGATGTGAGTACGAGCTCTTTGAGCTCCTCCTATTGTTGGTTTCTTGTAGTCCTAACCCTCCTTGTTGATTTGCTCGCGGGGCCTTAGGTCGGTCGTGGCGTCTTTCGCAACACCGTCTTGCCGCCTCGCCGCACCATCGAGGACTGTATGACCAATGGAACACCCGGTTGGGCGTCGCCGCGGTGGGCTCGAGGCAATGCTCAAGCACCACGAGGAGGTTGGGATGCAGATGAGGGCCGTTGCGCGTTCGTCAGGGAGGCGAGGGCGTGCTGCCCGCCAAAGCTCGCGAGCCGCCGCCGCCGAGGCTCGCGGGCGGAGGAAGCGGCGCGAAACGCCTAGAGGACATCGGCGTCGCGACCGACAACGGCCGAAGAAGCTGGAGGAGGACCTCGCCGTGCTCCAGGAGGACGCCTGGAGAGCAAGGAGTTAGAGCGCCCACCGCCGTGCACCGCATCCTGCTCGCCGAGCCGGAGAAGGTGACCGCGAAAGATATGCTCAGGCAGCGCGGACGCCTGCTTGGAGGGTGAGCATCTCTTCTTGACTTTTTCTTTGTTTTCTATTGAGTCGGGGTTGATGGTCGAGCCGGGCGAGTAGTCTTCGATCGAAACTTGGTGGAGCTCGACGCCCTGTTTCGCGCCTCCGAGAACGAGAGGATAAAGATTGACGCGGAGAACCTCTCGGTTCGGGAGACCAACGAAGATTTGTACCGACGGACTCATGTGTAAGCGGGGAGGGTCTTTCTCTTTCCTTTTTCCCTGTGAACTCATGTTCTGATTCTTGTCTTAATTGCAACCGAGAAGGAGAAGTCCTTCAACCTAGATCGGTAGCTTCATGACAAGGACCGTGATCTCGGCCGACCCTAGAGTCCGACCTCAAGCACGCCCGGCTCGAAGCCGCAAAACCCGAGAGGGCGAGCTCCAGAAGAGGACCGATGAGCTCAAGACTGTGGAAGACGAGCTCCAACTCAAGGCTCGGGAGCTCGAGACCCGGGGGAAGGAGCTCGTCGACACCAAGTCACGCCTGGAGGAGGCCGAGGCCTCCGCGGAGAAGGCCGTTCGCGAATGGAATGAGCTCGTCCTCGACGCCCAAGCGGTCTGTGACAACCTTGTGGTCGACGAGGTGGAGGATCCTGCCCACCGGGTTCTCCTCATCTCAAACACGGTGACGGAGCATGCCCGCCATGCCGTCCACAAGGCGGTGAGCGTTGTCCTTGCTCACTACCCCGACATCGACAAGCCCGTCGTCAACGCCGGGTGGCCGAAAGTCCGGAGGAGGAGGACCTCGACGTGGTGGTTGAAGCGGCGAGGCTGGCTCGGTGAAGCTGCGAATGAGCTCTTCGACCTCACGGTTGTGGAGCTTGAAGTCTTCACCGCGCCCGGGCCGACGAGGATGCCCGGCCGAAGAGGACGTCCCCTGCCGAGGAGCAGCTTGGCAACGACGCCCTGCAGAGGAGCAATCATAGAAGTAGGAGTAGGTCGAGGCTTGGCCTCTTTTTGTTTTCGAACAAAGCCCCCGAGGTTGGGGCAGGATGTAAATACACTTTAAGCCGTTTTTAAGCTATCAAGTGTTCGTTTTTTCTTTCCTTAGTCGCATTTTTGATTGATTGCCTTGGTTGGAGCTCGTGTCTCGGTAGAACAAAATGACGGGCCCTTCTCTCGGCGCGGGGGGCGCGGGAGGTCGACGGGTAGTCGCGTCACACCTTTCGATGGCGCTCTCGAAATTAGGCAATCAACGAAGCATGCGAAGTTCGGGGAGGAAAAGCGAATACGAGATAGAGCAGCTTGAGAACGACTTAGGCGAGCTCGTGAACGTGGTTAGAGCTCGAGGTCGAAGTGTTTTGCGACAAAAAGTTCGTGGAAATGGGGTGTGCGCCCCATCCTCTCAGAGGCCCCCGAGCAAGGACGGGCCTCACTAGAAGCGGAGGGCGGTCGTTGCTCAATGATCGAAATAGCACAAAAAGGTTTGAATGCTTGCACAAATAATGCATTTGAACGGCGAATGCTTTTATTGTAGCTACAACATTTTGAAATACGCTCAAGGGTAAAAATGACGTAGGCTGTTCGATGTTCCAGCGTTGGTGAGGACTCGTCCTCTCGCGTCCTTGATCTTGTATGAGCCCAGGTGCAAGACTTGGTCGATGGTGTAGGGGCCTTCCTGGCGCGCCGAGCTTGTGCCGGTCTTTCGTGCTTTGAACTCGCCGTATCATTTGATCGCCCGATGTTGAAAGCTCGCCCTTGTACATGCCGGTCGTGGTAACGACAAAGCGCCGCCGGTACTTGGCTGAGTGGAGGAGTGCGACCTCACGAAGCTTCGAGCTGGTTCTGCCGCGTCTTCGGCGACGCATGGTTGCCGCGTCGTCGTTGTACACTCGAACTCGGGGTGCGCCGTACTCGAGGTCGGTGGGTAGCACGGCCTCTGATCCAGAGACGAGGAAGAACGGCGTGCACCCCGTGGCCCTGCTCGGTGTGGTCCTCAGGCTCCACACGCTGCCGAGGGAGCTCAGCCGAGCCATCGGCGCCCGAATTTGTCGAGCCGCTTGAAGATGCGCAGCTTGAGGCCCCTGCGGGATCATGCCGTTAGCTTCGCCCTACCCGCCCGTTGGTCTGGGGTGGCCGACGGCCACCCAAATCGACTCGGATGCCGTGGTCGCGTCATAGAAGTCGAGGAAGATCTGCCCGTGAGTTGGTGCCGTTGTCGGTGATGATCGAGTTCGGCACGAAGCGGTGGATGATGCCGGTGAAGAACTTGACCGTCTCACGGGACCTCGTCCGCGTGATGGGCATGACCTCGATCCACTTTGAGAATTTGTCGATGGCGACGGCGGTGAGTGTGGCCTCTGGCGACCTCGTGAATGGTCCCACCATGTCGAGGCCCCGGATCGCGAGGGCCGGTGATCGGGATCATCCGGAGGGCTTGAGCTGGGAGGTGCGTTTGCTTGGCGAAGAACCGGCAACCCTCACAACGGCGCAAGACGATCCGGTTGGCATCGGCGATGGTCGTTGGCGATAAAAGCCTTCCGGAAAGCCTTGCCCACGAGTCCTCGGGGCTGCGTGGTGCCCACATTCTCTAGCGTGGATCTCCTTCACGAGCTCCTCTCCTTCCTTGAACGTAATACAGCGCCGAAGTATTCTAGATGCGCTTCGT
Source organism: Hyparrhenia diplandra (assembly GCA_015847255.1). Taxonomy (NCBI): domain Eukaryota; kingdom Viridiplantae; phylum Streptophyta; class Magnoliopsida; order Poales; family Poaceae; genus Hyparrhenia; species Hyparrhenia diplandra. The sequence goes on from JADLZK010000002.1 coordinate 545,019, forward strand.
TGGAAGAGCTCGTGCACTATGAGGGCGTAGGACTTTGCACGGCGAGCGATGCACCTAGCCTCTTCCTTCTCGGGGGGTAGTTTGTCCTCCTTGAGCCAATCCGGGATCGGGATTCACCGGTCGGGCTTTGGAACTCGTGGCTCGGGGAGGGGGAACACCCCGGCCGACCATGTTCACGTCGAGCTCGCCGGGCTCGACCTCGCGGAAGCCCAAGCTCTTCTTCGCCATTGAGTGACGGGACGAGCAGGACTCGCTTGGATCTTCTCTGCGCCGGCTCGCCCTCGAGTCGGTCGAGGGCGAGTGCTGATCGTGAGCGAACATCCCGGGGTACCGGCTTTCGATCCGATGCAAGCTTGGCGAGCTCGTCAGCGTCTCCATTGAACCGACGGGGAGATGTGGTTGAGCTCGAGGCCGTCAGCGATCCTTGAGCTCGCACACTTTCCAACAAGACGCGATCATCTTGGGGTTGATGCGGTCCACCTCCTTCATGACCTAGTTAGCGACGAGCTCGAGTCTCCACGTATCTTGAGTCATCGGATGCCGAGCTCGACCGCGATGCTTAATCCGTTCACTAGGGCCTCGTACTCGGCGACGTTATTGGACGCGGTGAAGTGAAGGCGGATGGAATATCTCATACGCATGTTGCACGGGGACATGAAGACCAGCCCGATCCCGGCGCCCCACTTCTTCTCTGAGCCGTCGAAGTAGAGGACCCAGTACTCCTCGTCGTTCGACTTCGGCAGTAGCTGGGTCTCGGTCCACTCCGCGATGAAGTCGGGAAGGACTTGTGACTTGATTGCCTCTCGTGGGGCATACGATATGTCTGACCCCATGAGCTCGATGGCCCACTAAGCAACGCATCCCGTAGCCTCGGGGCTACGGATGACCTCGCCGAGTGGGAACTTGGTGACGACCGTGACGTGGTGCGCGTTGAAGTAGTGCCGGAGCTTGCGTTGCGTGATGAGCAGAGCATAGATGAGCTTCTGGATCTGTGTGTACCGGGTCTTGGTGCCGGAGAGGACCTCGCTAATAAAGTAGACGGGCCACGCACACGGAGTGCGTGTCCTTCCGCTTTGTGCTCGACCACGAGCACCGAAGCTCACGACCGCGAGGTCGCTGTGGATGTAGAGGAGGATGGGCTCGTCCGCTTCGGTCTTTGTCGGCAAGACGGAGGGTTTGCTAAGAGCTCTTTCAAGTGAGTCGAGGGCTGCCGGGCCTCGTCGTCCCGTGAAGCTTGATTTTTTAGGAGCTTGTATAGCGGGGACTTCATTCTCCGAGGCGAGCTATGAAACGACTTCAGAGCTGCCAGACATCCCGTGAGCCGCCGGACGCTCTTGACGTTTTGACGGGCCCCATACTTGTGATGGCGGTGATTTTTTCGGGGTTGGCTTCGATGCCGCGCTTGGACACGACAAAGCCGAGGAGCTTCCCTCGTGGGACCCCAAAGATGCACTTCTCGGGGTTAAGCTTTTACCCGAACTTCGGAGCTTGGAGAAGACTTGCTCGAGGTCGGGCACGAGCTCACTCGTCCGTTTTGTCTTGACTACGATGTCATCGCCGTATGCTTCGACGAGCTTGCCGGGGAGCTCTTTGAAGGCTTTTTGTATGCACCTTTGGAAGGTGGCGCCGGCGTTTTTGAGTCCGAAGGGCATCGTAACGTAATAGAATGCGCCAAACGGAGTGATAAAGGAGGTGGCGAGCTGATCGAGCTCATTCATCGCGATCCGGTGGTAGCCGGAATATGCGTCAAGAAAACAGAGCGTCTCGCACCGGAGGTGGAGTCAACATTTTGATCGATGCGTGGCAAAGGAAACGGATCCTTTGGGCATGCTTTGTTGAGACTCGTATAATCAACACATATCCTCCATTTCCCATTCTTCTTCTTAACTAGTACAGGATTAGCTATCCACTCGGGATGATACACCTCCTTGATAAAGCCGGCCGCCAAAAGTTTATCTATTTCCTCGGCGATTGCCTGCCGCCTGCCGTCGTCGAAGCGTCGGAGCCGCTGCTTCACCGGCCGAGAGCCGGGCTTGATGTTCAAGGAGTGCTCGGCGACTTCCCTCAGTATGACGGGCATGTCCGAGGGTTTCCACGCGAATACGTCGAGATTCGCGCGGAGGAAGTCGATGAGCTCGCTTTCCTATTTGGGGGAGAGCTCAGCACCGATGCGAACGGCGCGCCCCTCCCCATCCACCTCGACCGCCAAGGCCCTTGTCTGCCTCAAAGGAGCCTGCCCGCCTTCCCGAGCTTCGCCGCATGAGCTCACCTCCTTCAGAGCTCGCGAGGGAGCCGCCGCCTTCCCGATCTCGCCGGGTGAGCTCGCCGCCTTCTTGAGCTCGCTGGAGTCCTCGCGTGGACCCATGCAAGCAGCTCGAGGACGAGCTTCTCCGACTCGATGAGGGCATCGGCGTAATGCACGGACTCGGTGTCGCAGCAAAACGCGCGCTCGAAGGTTGAGCTGACGGTGATGACCCCCTTGGGCCCCAGGATCTTCAGCTTCAGGTACTATAGTTGGGCACGGCCATGAACTTTCGCGTAGCACGGTCAACCCCCAACAGCGCGTGGTACGCGCTCCCCCCGGGGCAACACTCGAAGGTGAGCACCTCCTTGCGGAAGTTGACCGGGGGTGCGAAGGAAGGTGATGGGAGGTCGATCCGCCCGAGTGGAGCGCCTGCTTCCCCGGCACAACGCCATGGATGGGAACCCCGGACGGCGCGGTCGAGCTCGCGAGATGCCGAGGGCGTCAAGGGTGTCGCCGTAGAGGAGGTTGAGGCCGTTGCCGCCGTCCATCAGTACCCTGTTGAGGCGCTTGGTGCCGACGATCGGGTCGACGACAAGCGGGAACCTGCTGGACTACGGGATGTGCACGGGTGGTCGGGCCTTGTCGAAAGTGATCGGCGCCTTCGACCACTTGAGGAACGAGGGAGTCGCCGGCTCGGTGAAGAGGACCTCGCGGCGCATAAGCTTCTGTCGGTGCTTGGACTCGTACGCCGGTGGTCCGCCGAAACGATGTTAACGGCGCTGTCCTCGATGTAGAGGTCCTCGACGTCCCAAGCGGCTTCCTTTGTCGGCGTCCTAGTCATCGCCCGCGCCCCGCCCGCAAGATGCCCATCACGCGTGCTTCTTCATGAGGTTGCAATCCTTCATCTTGTGCTTGACCGGGCCCTCGTGGTGAGGACACGGCCCTTCGAGCATCTTGTTGAAGTGGTCCTTGGGAGCTAAAGCCTTCGCCGGCTTGCCGCCCCCTTCTTCTGTCCACCACGCCTATGACGCCGTCGTCGTCGTCCTCGTCGCGACGGCACTTGCTCTGGCCCTTCTTCTTCTTCTTCTTGAGCGGGAGCCAGTGCCCCCGCCCGGCCTCATCCACGCCTTTGCCTTGCCCTTGCCGGAGGAGTCGTGCGAATCAAGGAGATGGCCTCCCTCTCCTCGGTGTGGTGGTCGGGCGAGGTCGAGGAGCTCCTTGACGGTATGGGGCTTCCCCGACCGAGCTCGTGGATGAGGGTGCCGCTAGTGGTTCCGAAGGTGAACGCCGTGATGATCTCGGCGTCGGTGGAGTCGGAGAGGTTGTTGCAGAGCTTGGAGAAGCGCCTGATGTAGTCGCGCAGGCTCTCGTCCTTCTTCTGCTTGCACCCGCGCAGGTCCCATGTCGAGCTCAGCCGGGTGTAGGTACCCGAAAGTGGCCGACGAAGACATCACGGAGCTCGCGCCTACCGCCGATGGAGCCTGTCGATAGGTGCTCGAGCCACGATCATGCCGAATCTGAAAGGTAGAGAGGGAGGTTGCAGATGATGAAGAGGTCGCCGCGGCCCCTCCTACTTGGTAGCCGAGGTGATAGTCCTCGAGCCACATGGCGTGATCCGTCTCGCCGTTGTTCAGCACCGAGGTCGAGCTCGGAAGCGGGTGGGGAAGGGTGCATTGTGGGACACGAGATCCAAAGGCCCCGGGCCTTCTCCCGTCCGGCCGCCGAGCTCCGGCGCCCCTCCTCGTGGGAGGACTCCGAGGCCGCCTCCTTTCCGGGTTGAACTCCGCCGCGGTCGCCTTCGGCCGTCGTGACGCCACCCGCCCTTGCCAGGAGCGCCGCGGGCGGTCGCCGTAGCGGCGGTCATCATGGTGACGGGTCGCCGCCCTGCGGGGTCGGGCTTCGCGGTCCCGCATGTCGCGGTGTTCGCCGACCCGCCGGCGTACATGAACTCGCGGGGCCTGGTTCGAGGAGGCCTCGTGATCCTCCTGGAGCTTCCTGTGAGAAGCCGAGCTTGCTGCTTGCTGCATTGCGGCCTCCTCGAGGAGTGTCTTGAGTTGCCGTTGAACTCTCTTGGCCTCGGGTTGTTGGGCTCGGAGGCGCCCGCCGCAGAGCGCAGTAGCCGCTGCGAGGTTCGCGATGCCCGGCCGAAGATGGGAGGGAGCTTGTTGGCGCCCTCCCGCGGCGGCGCGGTGGTGGACATCGTGAGCTCGAGCTCGCCCGTGTTGCTTACGCTCCTTGCTCGGGCGAGGAGGGCTTCATGCCCGCTCATCTACGGGTCCGCGCCGTCCGGCCCGGAATGCCCGAGTGTGCCCGGGTGCCGGGTCATCGAGTCGCCCGAGTGGAACGCCGCCGCACCGCGCCCTCGGGGTGGGCACATGAAGCACTCACAAGTGGGATCGACGCCTCTCGGGCTCAGGCCCTCGAGGGCGCTTCGAGCCCCCGAGCGTCGGGCACCGGGACTCGGAGCCCTAAGCACGGCAGCCGCCGTCCGTCGGGGTACATCTTGGCGTGGGCCGCCATGAACTCGCCGACGACCGGGGACATTCCTCGGCAAGCTGTAGCATGACATTGGAGATGGAGAAGGTGACGCCGCTGAAGAGATCTTGAGTGGGCTCGGCCCCAGGATGTTCGGGAGGAGGTCCGCGATGATGGTGAAGAAGCGATTCGCCGCCGCTGGAGGATCGGACTTAGTGGCGCGGAAGTCGAGTTCCGGCCGGAGCCTCGCCAACACGGGAGTCGGCCTGCGCCACGGATGCGCGCTGCGGGACCGCGCCACGCCTCATCACTGGGGGAAGATCGCCCGCCGAGAGGCTGCTCGGGTCCGTGCCGACGAAAGTCGAAGGCCCCGGCACATGATCGGGCGCTCCGAAGTCGGTGAAGAGGAGGAAACCATCGGTGGTGATCGTCACACTAGCGCTGCCCCTACCCGGCGCGCCGCCAACCGGCCGTGGTCTAATACCACGGTCACAATAATCGCCCGGGCTAATGTGTGCAACGATAGCCTAGCTCAAGAGACAATGACACCGGGTTTATACTTGGTTTGGGGCAAATCGAGCTCCCTAGTCCGGTGTGATCACTATCCGAGCTCAAGACTCAGATCGGGGCGAATACAAGCCCGGGAGAGAGGGAGTAGGAGCTCCCGGTTCTGCGGGTGGTATGCGAGTGTGTTGAAGGTGCTGTGTTCGCTTTTCTTGTTCTCGCTTGACTGTCCTCCTCGATGCCCAAGACCCCCCTTTTATAGATACAAGGAGGGGGATACATGGTTGGCACCGAGAGGGACTCAAAAGTAGAGAAAAGTAGAGATGGGAGGAGGAGAACGCAAAATGTTCCTGAGCTACAGAACTCGCCGTCCGATCAGGCACGCGTGCTCGTAGCCTTCCCTCCTACTCGACGTAGCTTCGAGGGTGCGCGCGTATCTTGTACCGGGGCCCGTCTCGCCGAGCTCTTTGAGCTCAGCGGGTAATGATGGTGCCTCGGCGTGCTCTCGACACGCAGGTCGGGCGCCGTTGCAGCGGGGAAGACGCCCCGTCGCCCGTCCCGCACGCCACTCCGTCTCCGCAGGGCCCCGCAGCGCTGCCCGGACGGCCGGCGGGGGGCCCCGGCCGCGCAGTGGGAAACATGTGGACGAGAGCTCGAGGCGGGAGCTCGGGCGATATCTCGCAGAGGGCGTAGCTGAGGTGGATAGCTTGCGGCGCCCGCCCATGCCCGCAGCCGCCACGCGATTCAAACTCCGAGGCAATCTTGCCACCGATCCGGTTGTCCGTTCGTCTCGACCGCTCCGCACGAGCTCGAGCTCGTGCGAGGCGAGAGTTGCGCTGCTCGCAGGTAGCTCGATGGTCGCCTTCGAGTTTCGCTCCCGAGAGCTCGCGCGCGAGGTGGAGAGTGCTCGCCGTTGACGGGAGCTCGGATGCAAACCCGAGCTCGGTCCGGGAGCTCGTGCGTGACAGGGACTTCCGAGCTCGAGCTCGTGCGAGTCGGAGTTTCCGCCCGGGCCCCGAGCTCGCGGATCTCACGTGAGATGGGCCGGGCCGTCGCTTGCCCTCGTAATCGAGACTTGTGGCCTGATTAGGGGAGACCCCGCTCATAGGTATCCCACACATAGATAGAGGGGTGTAGTCTTGGCTAGACTGATTGGTTCAATTTCACATTTATTTCAGTTAGCTGCAGCAATTAGATTTTAGAAACGACTGTTGATCCCCCCTATAGCTGGCTCCTTGTTCCTACCATAAGGTATAAAATAATTCCAAAATGTAAGTCAAGGCAGCATTCACCCATTTCATCCCTCATTTCCTTTTGCTAAAATGCAAGAGGTGGGAAGTTGGAAAAGAAATAATCCATCTCTACAGGATTATTTGTAGAAAATAAATCTATAGTCAAGTGGTGTTGTCACATAAGTAGTGATTTCTTACTCCCTACGACAAAATGACATAAGTAAATTTGGGTACAGAACAAAGTTAAGTGGAAAGGTATTTTTGTCTACTTACAACTTTCTGTGGGTGTAAGTTATGGATGTTGAGGTAGAAGGTTTCCATGTCACATCTGTCTTCTTATTGGAATCCTCTATCTTGTATTTCTCTTTGTTTACAATGATGTCATCAAGCCTCATGTTGATGGCTCTGATTTTTTTAGATAGGCTGCATCTCATCCGTACTTGAGTTGGGAATGTTGCGAGACGTCTTAAAGTAGTACGTGCCCAACTTGGGTACCTTCAGAATGGATATACGTGCAAATTACAAATCAGAGAAGAGTTTGTTAATCTCTGTGGAGCATATATATATAAGAAGCACTGTCCATAAAAAAAAAAAGTTGCGATATCACAAGATAAATTTAAGGGCATATTATTTCAGATTTTCTCCACACTTATCAATTGTTTGATTGCTTAAGTATCAGTCAGTTTTGTGGACTGTAGAATCATGAGCAAACTGCTATACATAATTGTCTAGTGTAATCTATTATACTTAATTAGGAGACCCCACTATTAGACTTTTTATACAATTTCGTGAAGCCACGTCGTGAACTATTAAGGGTATGTTGGGCACAGCTTCACCAATAGCTTCATTAATTAGCTGTTGTGACTTGTGATTTTTTTTTTTTTTTTTTTTTTTTTTGGCCAAACACCATTTTTCAAAATAGGTCATGGGTGAAGCTGTTTACACAACCTCAATCTGTATGGGAAGCATTGCGTAGGGGAGCGAACCTTGCCACCGGGTGCATCTCGCCGGGCAGGGCTGTCGAGGAGCGTGACCATAGAGGCACAACTCGTCGGGGCACGACTCACCGGGGCACGGGCACATCCCGCAGGGAGCGGGCCGGGTGGCATCGCATGATGCGCACCGTTGTCATCGGGGCACGGGGCCATAGGTCTTTAGCGCCGGGTGCGCAGGCCTGGGGCACATTGGCCGTGGAACGGTTTGCAGGGCTGGCCACCTCAGTCGGTGGTGCGGGGTTGGGACAACGGAGCCTAGGCACACACAGCGCAATGTTGGCCGGGCATGGGCCGCCCTGGAGGGCACGGGCCACCGGGACAAGCGCCGCCTTGGGGGGAGGGGTGCTGCCATGGGGCGTAGGCCGCCGAGAAGTGCGCCGCCGCTAGGGGCGTGCCAGCTCTGGAGGCTCGGGCTGCTAGGGGCGGGCCTAATGTTGATGCAAGGGTATTCAGTTGAATACCCATTTTTTTTAAAACAAATCTATATACATAGTATATAACATGTCTATGTATCAAAAATAGAAAATAACATGCTTCCCAATCTCATATTTCCTCTTGGGCTCAAATAACTCACTTCCGAATCCCATTTTGACATTCAATTATATGCTATAAATCTATGCTTTAGGTTGCTAAAATTTTTTTTCGCCCTTTCAAAATTTTGAATACCCAAACCCTAAATCCTGGGCCCGCCCCGGCTGCTATGAAGTGTGCCGCCACTGGGGGTGTGGGCTGCCGAGAGGGGCGTCGCCATGGTTAATTTGGTTCCTCACGGGCATGAGGTTGAGGTCGCCGTTGTGTCACAAAGGAAATCCAGAGGAAGAAGATGAGAAAAAAAGAAAAAAAAAAAAGCTATGGGTATTATAGTAATTGTTCCTCGTGAAGCTGTTTTGGTCCAATCTGTTAAGCTGTTTTGCCCAATACTTTTTTTTCAAAACACCTCAACTTCGCCTAGAAAGCTGCTTATAAGGCGTTGTTTAGCCTTGTTTAGATTGCTAAAATTTCTAACTCTTTTCCACTTTCCTCCATCACATCACATTAAATACACCAAAAAAACATATGTTTGGAGTATAAAATGTAGTAAAAAATAACTAATTACACAGTTTAGATGTACATTGCGAGACGATTCTTTTGAGTCTAGTTACCCCATGGTAGGATAATATTTACCACAAACAAACAAAAACGTGCTACAAAGGCGCTACAGGAGTTCCAACAGTTACTTTTGCAAGTTTTTCTAACATCTAAACAAGGCCTAAGTTCAAAAGAAAAAAAAAAAAAGCTGCTTATAAAGCTATTTTTGAAAAAAAAAAAAAACTTCAGCAGTGAAGATGAGTTGTGCCACAGCAGTCTCCTCTCCATGTGTCAAATCGCAATGGAAGCATACCATGGCAAAGCTTGAATTGTCCCTTCTCATCCACACAAAAACTCAAGCGCCATTACGTGTCGTTGCGCTCCCCACTCACCACTTCAGATTAAGATTATATTTGAAACTAGCAATCTAGTCTTCACCTATAAAATGTCGAATTCGCACCTAGACTAGCTGCTGCATCATATCGCCGTCCACCACATGCCACCCCCACCTCCACAGTTGCTGCCAAGACGTCTGTCTTGGCATACGGTAGCCAACTCCTGCGACTGTCCTACAATGTCGATTGAGCTGCTGAACCATGAGGATCGCTGCCATCCGCGGGATGGCCCTTGCGGCGGCAGCATTGGAGGAAGCTAAGACAATGCTGGGAGGGGCACGGCCATGACCAGGGTGGGGGAGACAAGGGTTCACTGGTGGAGGATGTCGTTGGTCCCAACGCGTGAGAGATCAAGGTCAGGTACCATCACCTCCTCTTCGCCGCCGCAAGGCACTCATCAGGCCTCCAGTACGAGTTCGTTCTCTCTAGACCAGGGCAACAGAGGGTAGGATGTAGTAGATAAAATGGGGAAAAAAATCTACTATATATAGTTTTAAATGTCCGGCTATAGCGACAGTGTTTTTGGCTCATCACAAATGGCCCGCTATATCTCCATTTAGCCTCCGATATAGCTGTTGAGGTCATCGGCTACATACCCTTAGCCGGAGATTTAAAACCTTATTGCCTGTGATGCATGAGTGGAGGAAAGGCCATCCGGGCGTTCGTGCATGAGTTTGTCGCCGATTGATTTTTTTTTTTTTTGTCCGGGGACTTTTTTCGGGAGACAATGCTATTTGGATTCTCTCTCACATATATTTTTGTATTTACAATTTTTGTTTATTATCAAATATACACAAGGGACACGTCTACGACATGGCGCTGTCATATCTACGTACGTAGCCTTTCACGTGGATTTTTGAACCAGCATATAGAAAAAAAGATTAGCAATTTAATACTAAAAAATATATATTATGTCAAAAATGCCAGAAACAAATCACATCCGATAGATCACAAAAGCATCAATTTAGATATGAAGAAAGATTTTTATGCCTCTAAAAGTTCCCTTATTTATTTACTCCCTCCATCCCAAATTGTAAGTCGTTTGACATTTTTGGCTCCAAGTTTGACCATTCGCCTTATTCAAAAAATTTGCGGAAATATAGTCAAATTTAAGTCATTCTTTAAGAACATTTATTAATAAAGAAAGCCACGGCAAAAGAAGTGATATTTTGCACAAATTTTTGAATAAGACGAAGTGATCAAACTTGTTGTCAAAAAAGTCAAACGACTTACAATTTGGGATGGAGGAAGCATTATTTTCCAAAAATAAAAAATACCATTATTGACAACTTAGATCTAAGGGAGCTAGATTTATCTAACAGGAAGTTCACATGGGCCAACTCTAGGGAGAATCCAACTTTTGAGAGACTAGACCGGATCTTAGTCACTACAAATTGGGAATCTAAATTCCCATTGGCAATGGTACAAGCGTTAACACGGGAGATTTCAGATCATACTCCATTGCTTTTAGACACTGGAAATGGCACCCACGGTAACAAGCAATCATCTTTTTAAGTTTGAACTTGGTTGGCTTTTGAGGGATGACTTTAGGGAACTTGTGACTGGAATCTGGTCTAAGGAGTTGGGGGGGGGGGCACACCGTTGTTTTAATGAGGGTTTGGCAAAACCTTCTAAGAAGGAAGTACTTGTCTAAACATACCCTTAACTCAAGTGCAACATAGGCCGAGAGATTCACACTTTTGGGCTGGACTTATGAAGGTCAAAAGCCGATTTCTTGACTTGTGGCACTTTTTAAGGTGTACAATGGGGAAAATGTGTATTTTTGAAAGACGTGTGGTTAGGCGATAGACCCTTGTGCGAGGTCTACCCTACTTAATTTATTTACAATTGTGATGTGTAAAGATGATATAGTGCCAAAAGTTCTTGAAACTATGCCACTTAATGTATCGTTTGGACGAGGTTTGTTTAACACAAACCGGATAGCTTGGTTCAATTTAGTCTCCAAAGTTGCTCAAATCAGACTCACAAAATGGGTTAGATGTGTTTCGATGGGGAGGTTACTAAGAATGGCTTGTTCACTGTTGGGTCTATGTATACAAGCTTCATTCGACAGGGAATTGCTCCTGACAAGAGTCCTCTTTGGAAACCAAAAATATCACTAAAAATTAAAATTTTCTTGTGGTATCTAAAGAAAGGAGTAACACTTACCAAAGATAATTTAGTAAAGAAGAACTGGCAAGGTGTATCAAATATTATTTCTGTAACTCTACTAAAACTATTCAACATTTGTTTTTCGATTGCCAATTTGCGAGATTTGTTTGGAACACTGTGTATATCACCTTTGGAATTCAACCACCTACAAGCTTTGCTAATTTGTTTGGTTCTTGGCTATATGGTTTGGAACTAAAACTAAGAAACCAAATCTTGTTAGGAGCGGCCATTTGGTTGAATAGAAATGATTCAAACAAAGCCAAATCTAATACTAATTCAGTGCATGTAATTTTCATGGTGACGTACTGGATTAGGTCAATGATCCATACTACATAATGAGGAGCAACGTCCACTATATTCAGGGAAGGATGTAGAAGATGGGGAAACGTTGATTATGTCCGTCTTTGTGAAGTTTGGTTGGAATTTCTCAAATCGGATAGGTGTTTAATACTCCTATTTTGGCTTCAGGCTCACTAGATGAGCTGAACTGTGTTTCGTTTAATGTTGTGTTTGTATGCCTCATGGTATTCTTTTATATCGATGACTCTCAGCTGTGTACCTTTCCCAGATGGTAGAGGCTGTAACTTTGTTTCTTTATCTAAAAAAAATACATTTCACCAAGATGCAGCCATCCAATCTAATCAAATGAACAGCTCACAATTAATTAATTCAGAATACAATAGCAGTTCATTGCCCTACGTACAGATCGCCTATATATGGTGTGGGTATATATAGAGCACCTGGACATGTCGACGTGGAGATGGTACTGATCGAGGGCGTCCTCGGCATCGAAGACGGCATCCCACGTCTGCAACATACAGACCCTGGTGATTTCGTCGGAGACGCCACGGCGCCTGGCTTCGCCTCGCGGAGGAAGGCCTGCACCCACATGAGCTTGTCCCGGAGCCTGCGGATGTCGGCGCTCACCCCCACCAGCGCCCGGGCCTCGCCGACAGCCACCTCCTGCAGCCTCCCAACCAGAGGCCCGATGATCGCCTCCGCCATGGATCCTTAGCTAGCTAGCTACCTTCTCTTTAATTTCTTGGTCAGCTTTTTTCAGAAATAAACGAGAGAGCTAGACAAAACAAGCACGTACAATTTGAGAGGGATATATATATGATATGAAATGATATGCACCACACGTGCTACGGTGGCGTGCATGCGTGGAAACTAAAGGCTTGATCGTTCGCTTTTAGTCGCTGCTCAGGGAGGGATTGATTTTATTCTTCTCACCAACATGCACATACCAATCTGACGTAAAAGAGCGGCAAATGCATGCGCTAACCGATCGATGATACCTTTCTTTACTTGTTTTTGATGCGCTTGCGTGTGCTTTTCCGCCTTGCATATATGTGCCGTGCCGTGCGTGCACAGCCGGGCTCTGCATAACCAGGAATCACCTTTTGGATTTGCTTGTTTTGGTTCCTAATGGTGCAGATAAGTAAAGGCTTTCACATGTATGCCATTATAAAAGATGCACCGAACCTGTATGTCATTGAAAAGTTAGATTGAACCCTAGTGTCATGACACTCTTTTCCTTCTACCCGTATGCCATTCCGAACGGATGGAGGTTAACGGCGGTGGAAATATGCAGAACAAAAGGAGCAGGTTTATGTTCTTACTCAAACCTGAAATATCTTATTCTAGTATGAAGCCGTCTGTTTAGTTCTGGATATGGATCCGGGAGGTACCAAACATGTAAGCAATAGGTCGTGTACTAATCTTTGTATGTATATGTGATATGGATTGATTTGGTTGAAATCTTGTAGGTGCATGGTTCGTAGGTTTGTATCAGTTTGTGTTGTGATCCTTGACTAAATCAATCATTATCCATGGTGGAGGCCTTTTCCATTTATATGAATAATAAAGTTGCGGCCTCCTACGGGTGAAGTTAAATTTGCTCTTAGGAGTATATGCTCCCACTCTCTAGACCACACGATACGCATTGAGATCAGTGCTAGCACACTTCTCAATGTGTATTGCTTTGAGAAGTGTGCTAGCACGGATCACAATGCGTATCGTGTTGTCCGTAGCGTGGGGCATATGCTCCTAAGAGAAAAAACCGCCTTCGCCTCCTACGTGAGATAAAAGCTTACCATTTCACATGATATATCTTGAAAGCATCCTCTTTCATCTTCATTCACATAAACCCCCAAATCATCAATGCTGTCCTCTTCATCGAACATGTGCGCTACTTCCGACCCATCGGGTGGTGAGAAACTAATGTGTGAGAACTCCATGTCGGTTATATCAGCGACCGAGCTTGCAAAACCCCGGGCGCCTCCTAGAATTATTGAGATTGTAGAAGTCGACAAGTAACACACATCATCAACATTCCGGACTATGCCACATGGATCACCCGAGACAAGTCGAATCATAACCTACCCGGTGAACTCGTTTGCAAGGAGATCCTCTCAAAGGATGAAATGGCACAAGAGGGGGTGAGGATAACTGGCTCTAAAAAATTTTAAAGAACAAACCTTAATCTATGTGATTGTACTCACCACTTGAAAATGGTTTGGTCCTAACACTGCAAAGATAACACCAGGGCTTGTCCTTAGGGTCAACAAACTAAGTCATGTCCGGGCACACTAACAAAATATTCCTTAGCCAAAGGCCTATGACTAAGAGCAGTCTAGCATGGAACATCTTGGAGTCCGTGAACACTCGAGAACCTCTACGAGTCCGTAACAAGACTAACCTAAGGCTATATTGTTAGTTTTGATCTCCTCCCATTTTGGGCCCAACGGCCTAAAGCAGAACTTGATCCGCTCTCTGATCGGGGGAGCCCAACCCACCTATGGTTGAAGGGCCCCTGTCACACTACGGTACAAGAAGGGGTCACAACAGTGACGGGAAGAACGCCTCCGCCGCTGCCTTCGCGCTTCGTCGTCCTTCCCTCTCCATCAACCGTTGCTGCCCTAGCGTAGAGAAGGCCGATGTTCCCATGGCGGAGTCCAGTAATGTTGGATCTAACAAGCTCGCTGATGGTCGGTGATTTACCCTATACCGTCCTCTCTGTCTCTCTCATTTTGTACTTTAGTAGATCTTGTTTCAGGATGATATATATGCATGCTGTTAATCGAGATTAAGATTGAGTTTATATCCAGTGATCTACACCTAGTTGATCTCGATTTTCTATCAATGGTGTCACGAGCTTGGACTAGTGTGTAAATCCATTTTAGCTCAAGAAATCGGGGATCGAAAAAGATCGACCGATTTTTATCGGGACTAAGAAATGAAAACGATTTTCAGATCGACTCGAGAAATGAAAACCGATTTCAGATCGGGAAGAGTGAAACACTCATATTCCAAACCCTAACCGGCAAATCACATAAGAGGCGGTGCAGAGCTCACCCTCGCCGTCGGGCCGCTGAGCGATATGCCGTACTTGAGCATCATCCCGGACCCCTAAGTGGCACCACCGAGGATAGCCTCGATGGCACCGCGTGCAGTTTTTACCGCACGCGCGCACCAATGAGGGCAACCGTGGCGGCGCCATGGAATCCGACCATCAGTGGCACCACCGTGAGGCCGCTCGACGGCGGCGCGCTCAGCCGAGGAAGAGCGCCCATGCCGGTGAGGGGGGTCCGCAGTGGCGCCGAACATCTTCTCCATCTCTGGCCACCTATGGGAGCCTGTTCGCTGCCGCCGCGGTCTCCTATGTGGGGTGCGGTGGAAGGAGAACAAGGAGTAAGGGAAGGAGAGAAGAGTAAGAGTTAGAAGGAGGCTGGGTGGAGGAGTTGGCGTGGGTGTGCGTCGTCCTCGTCGGCGCTGGTAGCCATGGTGGCTGCCGGCGAGCGCTTCCCCCGGTCGCTTGCGTCGGGCGACAAGGAGGAATTAGAAAATGTGGATTAGGGTTAGGGTTCTAGGGAATTTTGCATAGGAGTAACCCCACCATTTCCTTCTCTCTCAATAGCTTAATGTTAAGAATAACATCGGCCTCACCCAAGTCTTTCATTTCAAAATTATTAGATAGAAAATCTTTCACTTCATTAATTACTTCAATATTATTCCCAAATATTAAAATATCGTCCACATACAAGCACTGAGAATGACACCATTACCTCCATCGAACCAATAATAAACACATTTATCGCCTTCATTCACCGCAAAGCTGGCTAATGTTAAGGTTTAATCAAATTTCTCATGCCACGGCTTAGGGGCTTGCTATAGACCATACAAGGATTTTAGCAACTTACAAACCTTACCCTCTTGACCTTTTGTCACAAATCCATCTGGCTGATCCATATAGATCTCTTCCTCAAGCTCTCCATTCAAGAAAGTTGTCTTGACATCCATCTGATGAATGAGAAGACCGTGTGAGGCAACCAAGGATATTAGCACACATATGGTCGTCAAACGGGCAACTCGTGAGTAAGTGTCAAAATAATCTTCTCCTTCCATTTATGTATAGCCCTTAGCAACTAGCTTAGCCTTGTACTTCTCAATAGTACCATCAAGTCTCATTTTATTTTTGAACACCCATTTATATCCCATAGGTTTACATCCATAAGGATGATCAACCACTTCCCAAGTCCAGTTTATCATAATAGAATCCATCTCACTTTGCACCGCTTCACTCCACAAGTCAGCGTCAAGAGAGGAATATGCTTCAGCAGTGGTTGTGGGAGTGTCTTCCACGAGGTATATAATAAAGTCATCACCAAAGGATTTTGCAACCCTCTCTCTCTTACTTTTTTGAGTGACTATATTATTGTCCTCCTCAAGAAAATTATCATGGGTTTCAACATCAGCGTGTACTACAGGTTCAAGTGTCTTAGGTACAAAAGTAGAATCATGACTAGAAGTGCTAGGTGTATTTTCATGGGAAATTCATTCTCAAAGAATGTTGCATCTCTAGATTCCATGATTGTACCCTCAAACATATCAGAACTCGAGTTTATTATTAGGAATCACTATGTAAAAAAAGGCCTCTACAAATGGCGTTGAGGGCTTCTCTGGGCGGCTGCAAGACGCGCGTCGCCCATTAGGTTCTCTAAATGTCGACTTTTACGGACTCGAAGCTGAAGGCGTCACGAAGCCAGCTTTAATACTGATCGGATTTCGCGGCGTCTCAAACTTCCCGTCGTAGTGAGCCCTTGTTACACACGCCGTGGAACGTCAGGTTCCGGGTTTTGCTTTCGACCGTGGTCTCACGGATCTACGTATTACATACTGTCTAAGATGCGACCGTACCTCGGGGAAACCTCATTGCACCCGCGGCATCGATGTCGATCGTATCGCGCCCAAAAGTAGTGACTTCGGTAGCAAAGATAATGACTGTAGAAGCCCGATTTTGCCGCGACCCATTTTACAAAATCTGCGTTTTGTAACAATGACGCGACACGTCGACGGCGATGCGGCGTGCCACGCCCGTAATCGGTAAACGGGCACGAGGCGCGGCCCGATTGAAACGCTCGTAAAGCATTAGTAATATACGCTGCACTGCGGCGCCGATAACCCCGTATACGGGCGGTTACTGACATACGCCAAACCCGGATGCGGGTTTCGCTGCATTTGAGGCACGCGTGTAGATTACATGCGTAGTTCCTCAACCCTTTTTACGAGGCGTTCGTTTTGTCCGCCACGCCCTGTAGCTTTCGCTTAGCTTTCTGACGTGGTTTTTTCTTTTCGATCAGAATCGCTCAAGATTTTTCGTAGACGCTTGTAGCGGATGCTCGACCATAGCTACACTGGAATTACAGATGCGTGTCTCTTTCGCTGTCTCGTGTCGAGGTTTCTATTTTAGACGCGTTTACCGGTGCTCGACAGAACCGACGCAGGGACTACTGAGGCGGTGGTTCCTGACGCATCGGAAACACCATGCCGTTAATTATTTAGATATTACGACGGATTCACGCGACGTAAACTATTCAAAAACCCACGACGCTCGTTCGGCGGTGGTCTGTACTTATTCAGTTATTACGCATAAAGGTTAAGATGGGTGCAGATTGTCAGTAGAACTAGAGACGCCTCTAGAAAACTCGAGACGCTCAGTATAATACATATACAGTATTAGTACTATTAATACATATATAATACATATACACAGTCCGATCACAAACAAATGGCAAACGCCCGCAAAGATGGAAAATTCATTTGTATTTCTTAAAATTCATGTGTATCTCTCGAAAATTCGTGTGTATCTCGAATGTTCTTCACACGAACATAGCCGCTTGTTCAGTGGCACGCCACACGATTGTTCACAACACAAATAACACAGTTCAAATGCATGTATCCACCGATCGTCATGCGGCAAGGGAAACGAAGGAACTCACGGTTCCATTTAAACGAATACTTCGCCTTTAGGGCTGATGATCTCTTCCATAACAAACTTGGCGATCTCCTCTCTAATATCCTCCAAATTAATCGAATTTCGAGACAAATTGAAATCCTAATACAAAGAAAGGTAGGCATAAGTGTTTGTTGTACACATGGTCTTTATTGCCAAACAAAGGTAGGCACATGATGGAGCCGCACTTCGAGTTACCTCGTGGCGGTCCAGATGAACTTGTTTCATCGCAGCCCAGAAGTGGTGGGCTGTGTACCCACATGTCTTTTCATCGCCAGGTGGCACCGCAAAAACATATGAAACACGCTGGTTATTCACTGAATGGAAACACGACGAGTGTAGAACTCCAAGTGAAGCACTACTTCATTGTACATTCTTGTTTGGACCTTGCCCGAAACATGCTTGTTTGGACCTTGCCGTCCGCCGTTAAGCCACGCTTGATTCTCGCCACCCCGCAGACACGAGAGGCACTCGGGACATTCTTGTCATGCGAGCCACTCCCCGCATTCTCGGCCCCCGCAGCCTGCGAGGCACTCGTCATCCTTGCCTTGAGAGGAGCCGGTTTCCACATCGTTAGCCGATGCACACGCAAGGCACTCGACCGTCATTGGCATGCGAGCGAGTCGCCCGCATTCCCATCCATTGCAACGAGAAGGACTCTCGATCATTCTTTGTCATTCCCATTTAAGTTGTGTGTCATACGGTTCTTTAGATTGACTTTCATTGAGGCGGCGTAGGTAGGCACGGGGAGGTTTTGGGGCGGTAAAAGAAGAGAGCTTTAGGAATGCTACAAGAAGACGGGCTCTGCTCCACCGGATCGTCTTACACATAGCGTCCAAGAGTTTTAATCTCGCTATGTCTCGGATCCGAAGAGTGTAGCCTCAAAACCGGGAGTTACATGATCAATAGAAACAATAGAATGTCCATCCGGTATTGGTTGACCTTTAAGATGTAGTTGATTCGGGGTATACCATTCCTTGCTACCTCAACCGGATAACCTCGAGTCTTCACCGCAAGGGTATATGGAAATGACATGGAAAGTATCTCAAGCCGCGGCATCCGCCGAATTGGCTTTCGCGACTTGCTTTTTGCTCTTCACACCACCTACACGGCTAGGGGTGTTGGCGGCAAATGAACCATGTCCTCCCCGATTCCAATGCCGCCACCTTAGCCGTGAGCTCATCTAGTTGAGGTCCAAACTCTTCTCTATATGCTTGGCCAATGCACCTCGGGACTTCCCTTTCTATACATGTCGGCGCAAGCCGACCAAAACTTCCAACCAGCCATACTAGACATACCACGCACACGCAATGCGCTCTCCGGGGTGCCCGGGACCTCTGTGAGCATATCTCTTTCCCTTACACCAGTGCCCTCGGAAGAAGCACGGCGGTCTTCTCTAAAACCTTCTCGCATAAAGACCGAGACTCTTCACCCGATCAAACAATTGCAGCCTTATTACCCGACCAGACCCGGGACCGCACCGTGCACGCAAAAATGCCGAGCGCGGTTCACCGGAAATTCATGCCAAGGATTCTTGATGCTATTGTGGAGTAAGTAAGTGTCCTCCTTCTCCCACACTTCGAACTTTGCCTCGTAACCTCCTCGTCCCCGTGCGCGTGGTCATGCTTGTTCTTCTCCCTAAGCCGCTTGTATCTCTCACTTGTTGCCGGTGCCTCTTTCTTTGCTCTTCGCTTCAACAAAAGCTGCCCAATCGTCCTTGGTGATGTATGGGTGCTTCACCGTGGCATCTAACCCCTTCATGACGTAATTCCGCACTAGATTGCGTTTGAAGGTCGAAACTTTTGCCTACCGACTACCACGGCTTCTTACATGCTATGGGCCTTAAGTTGCCTACAAACTCCAATGAATTTCGGACACGGTCCTCAAATAAGAATTCCTTTGTTGCGGCGCTTAAGGAAGAGGCAATCCGTGAGCAAGGGGACCCTTTCTCTAGCAATCAGACACTGCAAGTCTCTTCATTCTTAGCATGGCCACCTTCTCTTGGGAAACCCGTTCGGCTTGAGCACCGTGACAACTATCTTGCCTTACGGCCACCTTGTGTGTGTCCCGACCCTCCGCTTTCGCGCAGGAAGCCGATGGCTGCCCCTCTCCAAATAAAAAATCCCGAACGCCCCCCGTGGTACCATCATCTATCTCTTGCTCGCCTCTTCATATGTAGCTCTCCACCATCCTCTAGAGAATAAGTTGTTTCGCTTTGCCGGATGATGTTGTAAATGTGCCATCGGACACCTACATCGACATATTTAGGTTACACAGAGAAGTCAACAGCTAGCACTAAGCAAAAAGCTAACAATAAGTAGGGTTTGTATATCACATAGCCGCGACTTACCATTTTCGAAGGTCGTCAATAGCCAAAGACATACGACAAAAGCTTCACCGGCAGTTCTAGGGGCGAGGAAAAGGTACGATCATTGTTCTATCTTGAGCACGTATATTCATCTCTATAAATAAAATAAGCAAGCAGTAGTTGCGGTTTCCTATGACAAAACCACACAGATAACAACATTATAGTAACACTCGGTGTCAAGTTCAAGTATCTACAACTAAAAATATCCATGTGAGGATAAAATTATACAAGTTCAATTCAAACATATGGCTTTTTTATGAGGACTAAACAAACCATCGAGGTAGAGAACAAATAAAAGGTCGAAAAACCGAAAAGGAAGCCGAAATATGTTGGTCGTAATATGAATGAGACCATCCAACACCTTTTCCTAGATTGTCCGTATTCGAAAACGGTATGGAGGATCATCTTTTATGCTACCGCCTAAACCGCCCTAGATCTACATAAGCCATATGTTTGGTACATGGCTTACTAATCGTAATAAAAGGATTGGAAACTTGATTTGGGTTGGGTTGGCGTCACGGCTATATCTTTGGGCCATTTTATTTGTCGAAACGATATTATCTTTAACAAAATGATAGTTTTCTTGTTGTCGGAAGGTTATTTTCGGATGAGCCTATTGGCTGCGGTGCGATCGAGCCCGATTGCGGCGTGATGAACAAGACAAGAACACACTCTCGCTAATTAGCGTAAAAACTAGAAGTGATTACTTTGGAGTTTCCCTACGGAGGGTGGAAGCACATTTATCATTTGCTTTAGTTCTCTTTATCTGCTTTTAGAGACTTGTTTTGCCCTACCATTTTATCCACTACTTGTAATAATTGGTCGTGTACATCCTCGGATGTAGAGGCCGGATGTTTTTCTCATCCATTATCTAAAAACAAAAAAGCTTGTCGCTGAGCAGATTTGAAAATTTCAGTCACACTGAAATTAGCAAGGCCCTAATATTATACTGATTCAATTCTCAGTAATAGGCGCTTTGTGAGAACTACACAATGCATAGAGGCACAGATCACAAAAAATTGCACTCCCTCCGGTTCCAAATTGTAAAGTCGCTTTTGACTTTTTGGTTCGTCCATTTTGCTATGTATCCGGACATATTATTGTATCTAGATACATAGCTAAATGGATGTACCAAAAAAGTCAAAGCGACTTACAACCTGAAACGGAGGAAGTAGGGAATAGAGGAATATAAACAAACCCGTAGTTTAGCAATGATTCGTTTAGTGGGGGAAAATTTTTGTAAGACAAAATAGTAGTAGTACTCGGCAGAAGCGGTCGGTGTTCTCAAGCTTGTGTATTCATCTATGAAGAAAATAAGCAGCAGAATTAACACCTTTCCTCGGGACTACACAATCCACGGAGGCACGAGAGGAAGTAGTTCAGAAATAGAGGAATATAAACAAAGCGTAGTTTAGCAACAGTTCGTTTTAGGTGGGAAAATTTTTGTAAGACAAGATAGTAGTAGTACTTTCAGAAAGAGCGGTCATTGTTCTCATGCTTGTGTATTCATCTATGAACAAAATAAGCGGCAGAATTAACACCTTTCCTCACTACTCCGGCGAATGAAAAAATTCAAGGCGACACCGGATGATGAGTTGATGCCGGAAATCACCGAAGGAGCTACGTCGCTGAACAGATTTGAAAATTTCAGTCACCGAAATTAGCAAGGCCCTAATATTATCTGATTCAATTACAGTAATAGGCAAACTGTGAGGACTACACAATGCACAGAGGCACAGATCACAAAAAATTGCACTCCCTCCATTCCAAATTGTAAGTCGCTTTGACTTTTTGTTCGTCCATTTTGCTATGTATCCAGACATATTATTGTATCTAGATACATAGCCAAATGGATGTACCAAAAAAGTCAAAGCTGACTTACAAACTAAAAACGGAGGAAGTAGTTCAGGAATAGAGGAATATAAACAAACCGTAGTTTAGCAATAGTTCGTTTAGTGGGAAAATTTTTGTAAGACAAAATAGTAGTAGTACTCGATGTGAGCGGTCGGTGTTCTCAAGCTTGTGTATTCATCGTTGAAGAAAATAAGCGGCCAGAATTAACACCTTTCCTCGGGGACTACACAATCCACAGAGGCACGAGAGGAAGTAGTTGGGGAATAGAGAAATATAAACAAACGTAGTTTTAGCAACAGTTCGTTTTAGGTGGGAAAATTTTTGTAAGACAAGATAGTAGTAGTACTTTCGGCAGGAAAGGTCATTGTTCTCATGCTTGTGTATTCATCTATGAACAAAATAAGCGGCGAGAATTAACACCTTTCCTCACTACGGCGAATGAAAAATTCAGGCGACACCGGATGATGAGTTGATGCCTAGAAATCATCTGAAGGAGCTCGTCGCCTGAACAGATTTGAAAATTTCAGTCACACGGAAATTAGCAAGGCCCTAATATTATCTGATTTAATTACGTAATAAAACCGTGAGGACTACACAATCCACAGAGGCACAGATCACAAAAATTGCACTCCCTCTGTTTCCAAATTGTAAGTCGCTTTGACTTTTTTTTGGTTCGTCCATTTTGCTATGTATCCAGACATATTATTGTATCTAGATATATAGCTAAATGGATGTACCGAAAAGTCAAAGCGACTTACAAACTGGAAACGGAGGAAGTAGTTCGAAATAGAGGAATATAAACAAATCGTAGTTTAGCAACAGTTTGTTTAGTGGAAAAATTTTGTAAGACAAAATAGTAGTAGTACTGACAGAGCAATCGGTGTTCCCAAGCTTGTGTATTTATCTATGAAGAAAATAAGCAAAGAGAATTAACACCTTTCCTTAGGACTACACAATCCACAGAGGCCAGAGGAAGTAGTTCAGGAATAGAGAAATATAAACAAAGCTGTAGTTTAGCAACGATTTCGTTTTAGGTGGGAAAATTTTTGTAAGACAAGATAGTAGTAGTACTCGATTGTGAAAGGTCATTGTTCTCATGCTTGTGTATTCATCTATGAACAAAATAAGCAAATGTAATTAACACCTTTCCTCACTACGGCGAATGAAAAATTCAGGCGACAGGATGATGAGTTGATGCCCTGAAATCACTGAAGGAGCTACGTCGTCTGAACAGATTTGAAAATTTCAGTCACCTAGAAATTAGCAAGGCCCTAATATTATACAGTTCTATTACAGAATAGGCGTCTATGAGGACTACACAATCCACAGAGGCACAGATCATAAAAAATTGCACTCCCTCCGTTTCCAAATTGTAAAATTCGCTTTGACTTTTTGGTTCGTCCATTTTGCTATGTATCCGGGCATATTATTGTATCTAGATACATAGCTAAATGGATGTACCAAAAAGTCAAAGCGACTTACAAGCTGAAACGGAGGATGTAGTTCGAGAATAGAGGAATATAAACAAACTGTAGTTTAGCAACAGTTCGTTTAGTGGGAAATTTTTGTAAGACAAGATAGTAGTAGTACTCGACGAGGGGCGTCGGTGTTCTCATGCTTGTGTATTCATCTATGAAGAAAATAGCGGCAGAATTATCGGCAATCCTCACTAGGAAAACTGGAAAGCAAGCCAGAAATGTGTTGGTTGTAATATGAATGAGACCATCAACACCTTTTTCAAGATTGTCCGTATTCGAAAACGGCGGTATGGAGTATCATCTTTTTATGCTCTTGGCCTAAACCAGCCTAGATCTACATAAGCCATATGTTTGGTACATGGCTTACTAATCGAGAATAAAAAGGATTACAAACTTGATTTGGGTTGGCGTCACGACTATATCTTTGGGCCATTTGGCGTATTGTCGAAACGATATTATCTTTAACAAAATGATAGTTTTTCGTTGTCGAAGGTTATTTTGAGATGAGCCTATTGGCTGCGATCTTGAGCCGATTTGCGGCATGATGAACAAGACAAGAACACACTCTCGCTAATTAGCGTAAAACTAGAAGTGATTACTTTGGAGTTTCCCTATAGAGGGTGGAAGCACATTTATCATTTGCTTTAGTTCTCATTATACATTTTTAGAGACTTGTTTTGCTCTCGTTTTTTATCCACTACTTGTAATAAGCTGGCTGTGTACATCCTCGGATGTAGAGACCGGATGTGTTTCTCATCCATTATCTAAAAACAAAAAAAGCTTCGTCGCTGAACAGATTTAAAAATTTCGGTCACACGAAATTAGCGAGGCCCTAATATTATCTGATTCAATGCGTAATAGGCAGTCTGTGAGGACTACATAATCCACAGAGGCACGAGATCACAAAAAATTGCACTCCCTCCGTTCCAAATTGCAGAAGTCGCTTTGACTTTTTGGTTCGTCCATTTTGCTATGTATCCGGGCATATTATTGTATCTAGATACATAGCTAAATGGATGTACCAAAAAGTCGAAGCGGCTTATAAACTAAACGGAAGAAGTAGTTCAGGAATAGAGGAATATAAACAAACTGTAGTTTAGCAACAGTTCGTTTAGTGGGAAAATTTTTGTAAGACAAGATAGTAGTAGTACTCGACAGAGCAGTCAGTGTTCTCAAGCTTGTGTATTCATCTATGAAGAAAATAAGCGGCGAGAATTAACACCTTTCTTCACTACCGGTGAATGAAAAAATTAGCGACACCGGATGATGCGTTGATGCACGGAAATCACTGAAGTAGCCGTTGCACGAACAGATTTGAAAATTTCAGTCACACGAAATTAGCAAGGCCCTAATATTATACTGATTCAATTCTGTAATAGGCGTCCGTGATGACTACACAATCCACAGGCACGCAGATCACAAAAATTGCACTCCCTCCGTTTCCAAATTGTAAAGTCGCTTTGACTTTTTGGTTCGTCCATTTTGCTATGTATCCAGGCATATTATTGTATCTAGATACATAGCTAAATGGATGTACCGAAAAAAGTCAAAGCGACTTACAAACTAAAACGGAGGAAGTAGTTCAGGAATAGAGGAATATAAACAAACTGTAGTTTAGCAACAGTTCGTTTAGTGGGAAAATTTTTGTAAGACAAGATAGTAGTAGTACTCGACAGAGCAGTCAGTGTTCTCAAGCTTGTGTATTCATCTATGAAGAAAATAAGCAGCAGAATTAACACCTTTCCTCACTACCTGGCGAATGAAAAATTTGCGACACCGGATGATGCGTTGATGCCTGGAAATCACTGAAGTAGCTACGTCGCCTGAACAGATTTGAAACTTTCAGTCACCTGGAAATTAGCAAGGCCCTAATATTATACAGTTCAATTCTGTAATAGGCAGTCTGTGAGGACTACACAATCCACAGAGGCACAGATCACAAAAAAATTGCACTCCCTCCGTTCCAAATTGTAAGTCGCTTTGACTTTTTTGGTTCGTCCATTTTGCTATGTATCCAGGCATATTATTGTATCTAGATACATAGCTAAATGGATGTACCAAAAAAGTCAAAGCGACTTACAAACTGAAACGGAGGAAGTAGTTCAGGAATAGAGGAATATAAACAAACTGTAGTTTAGCAACAGTTCGTTTCGTGGGAAAATTTTTGTAAGACAAGATAGTAGTAGTACTCGACAAAGCAGTCATTGTTCTCATGCTTGTGTATTCATCTATGAAGAAAATAAGGCAGCGAAATTAACACCTTTCCTCACTACCTGGCGAATGAAAAATTCAGGCGACACCGGATGATGAGTTGATGCCTGGAAATCACTGAAGGAGCTACGTCGCCTGAACAGATTTGAAAATTTCAGTCACCTGGAAATTAGCAAGGCCCTAATATTATACAGTTCAATTCTGTAATAGGAAGTCTATGAGGACTACACAATCCACAGAGGCACAGATCACAAAAAATTGCACTCCCTCCGTTC
This sequence comes from Hyparrhenia diplandra, assembly GCA_015847255.1. NCBI lineage: Eukaryota > Viridiplantae > Streptophyta > Magnoliopsida > Poales > Poaceae > Hyparrhenia > Hyparrhenia diplandra. Next base: position 570,586 of record JADLZK010000002.1, read on the forward strand.
CGAATTGCAAGTCGCTTTGACTTTTTTGGTTCGTCCATTTTGCTATGTATCCAGGCATATTATTGTATCTAGATACATAGCTAAATGGATATACCAAAAAGTCAAAGCGACTTATAAACTGAAATGGAAGAAGTAGTTCGGGAATAGAGGAATATAAACAAACTGTAGTTTAGCAACAGTTCGTTTAGTGGGAAAAAATTTATAAGACAAGATAGTAGTAGTACTTTCATGAAAGCAAATGCGTGTTCTCAAGCTTGTGTATTCATCTATGAAGAAAATAAGCAGCAGAATTAACACCTTTCCTCACTACCTGGTGAATGAAAAATTCGCGACACCGGATGATGCGTTGATGCCTGGAAACCACTGAAGTAGCTTCGTCGCCTGAACAGATTTGAAAATTTCAGTCACCTGGAAATTAGCAAGGCCCTAATATTATACAGTTCAATTCTGTAATAGGAAGTCTATGAGGACTACACAATCCACAGAGGCACAGATCACAAAAAATTGCACTCCCTCTGTTTCCAAATTGTAAGTCGCTTTGACTTTTTTGGTTCGTCCATTTTGCTATGTATCCAGGCATATTATTGTATCTAGATACATAGCTAAATGGATGTACCAAAAAAGTCAAAGCGACTTACAAACTGAAATGGAGGAAGTAGTTCAGGAATAGAGGAATATAAACAAACTGTAGTTTAGCAAAGTGAGGTTTCGTGGGAAAATTTTGTAAGACAAGATAGTATTAGTACTCGACAGAGCAGTCATTGTTCTCATGCTTGTGTATTCATCTATGAAGAAAATAAGCAGCAGAATTAACACCTTTCCTCACTACCTGGCGAATGAAAAATTCAGGCGACACCGGATGATGAGTTGATGCCTGGAAATCACTGAAGGAGCTACGTCGCCTGAACAGATTTGAAAATTTCAGTCACCTGGAAATTAGCAAGGCCCTAATATTATACAGTTCAATTCTGTAATAGGAAGTCTATGAGGACTACACAATCCACAGAGGCACAGATCACAAAAAAATTGCACTCCCTCAGTTTCCAAATTGTAAGTCGCTTTGACTTTTTTGGTTCGTCCATTTTGCTATGTATCCAGGCATATTATTGTATCTAGATACATAGCTAAATGGATGTACCAAAAAAGTCAAAGCGACTTACAAACTGAAACGGAGGAAGTAGTTCAGAATAGAGGAATATAAACAAACCGTAGTTTAGCAACAAGAGGTTTCGTGGGAAAAATTTTTGTAAGACAAGATAGTATTAGTACTGACGGAAGCAGGTCATTGTTCTCATGCTTGTGTATTCATCTATGAACAAAATAAGCGGCAGAATTAACACCTTTCCTCACTACCTGGCGAATGAAAATTCAGCGACACCGGATGATGAGTTGATGCCGGAAATCACTGGAAGGAGCTACGTCGCTGAACAGATTTGAAAATTTCAGTCACCGAAAATTAGCAAGGCCCTAATATTATCTGATTCAATTTCTGTAATAGGAAGTCTATGAGGACTACACAATCCACGAGGCACAGATCACAAAAATTGTACTCCCTCGGTTTCCAAATTGTAAGTCGTTTGACTTTTTGGTTCGGTCCATTTTGCTATGTATCCAGGCATATTATTGTATCTAGATACATAGCTAAATGGATGTACCAAAAAAGTCAAAGCGACTTACAAACTGAAATGGAGGAAGTAGTTCAGGAATAGAGGAATATAAACAAACTGTAGTTTAGCAACAGTTCGTTTAGTGGGAAAATTTTTGTAAGACAAGATAGTAGTAGTACTCGACAGAGCAGTCAGTGTTCTCATGCTTGTGTATTCATCTATGAAGAAAATAAGCAGCAGAATTATCGGCAATCATCACTAGGAAAAACTGGAAAGCAAGCCAAAAATGTGTTGGTTGTAATATGAATGAGACCATCCAACACCTTTTCCAAGATTGTCCGTATTAAAAACGGTATGGAGTATCATCTTTTTATGCTCTTGGCCTAAACCAGCCTAGATCTACATAAGCCATATGTTTGGTACATGGCTTATTAATCAGAATAAAAGGATTACAAACTTGATTTGGGTTGGCGTCACAGCTATATGCTGGGCCATTTGGCGCTGTCGAAACGATATTATCTTTAACAAAATGATAGTTTTCTCGTTGTGGAAGGTTATTTTCAGATGAGCCTATTGGCTGCGGTACTGAGCCCAGTTGCAGCGTGATGAACAAGACAAGAACACACTCTCGCTAATTAGTAGAAAACTAGAAGTGATTACTTTGGAGTTTCCCTATAGAGGGTGGAAGCACATTTATCATTTGCTTTAGTTCTCTTTATCTGTTTTTGAGACTTGTTTTGCTCTACCTTTTTACCCACTACTTGTAATAAGTGGTCGTGTACATCCTCGGATGTAGAGGCCTGATGTTTTTCTCATCCATTATCTAAAAACAAAAAGAGCTTCGTCGCCTAAACAGATTTGAAAATTTCAGTCACCTGGAAATTAGCAAGGCCCTAATATTATACCGTTCAATTCTGTAATAGGCAGTCTGTGAGGACTACACAATCCACAGAGGCACAGATCACAAAAAAATTGCACTCTCTCCGTTCCAAATTGCAAGTCGCTTTGACTTTTTTGGTTCGTCCATTTTGCTATTGTTGGTATTTTTCAACAGTAGGTATAAATCCGCAAGCGCCACGGAAAGTACCGTTGTAGCTTTCACCGGAGTATTCAGTGGTATCGATTTCCACGGGGAACGCGAAGTGACTAGAAAGGATGGGCACGCCCAAGAGATAAGAAAGAATAATATTTTTGTAGGTAGAGAGGGGTTCTCTAAGGTTTTCCCAAGATTACTAAATACCAAGGTTCAGGCTTACTAGACCCTACTTACTTCGGAGCAGCGGAACCTTTCCGATTCTCGAAGAGACTGGGAAACGGTAATCGGGGTCAGGCCGCCAAAAGCTCTACGAAAACACCAACCCGTACGTGGTGGACTACAAAGGCCTGATCGGAGCTGTCACCCCCGGGGCTACCACAACTATTCCGTAGGTTTGGGCGCAAACTCAGGTAATACACTAGCCTAGACACCACGTCTATGCTAATGATTACTAAACTAGCCCGGATCCTGGACTAGAGCACTCGGTCGAGCGGAGTTCCAGCAAGTAAAATAAAGCAATACTGAATTAAGTCAAATAATAAACTTGGAAATACCACAAGATAACACGGGCGTTACTCGATTGAGTCGGCTCGTAGGAGGTATAAAAAGTTGAGGCGAAACCGACAAACCCGGCTTCTCCTCTTCTCTTCTCCTCTCACTCTCTTCCTCTTTTCTAAGTATACAACTAGGTGAGAGCCACCTAGAGGGACACTACTACTTGATAAAATGTGGAAGTGATGCTCACAATGTAGAATGGTGTGTTGTACAATGATGTAGGGGTCTCTTTATATAGGAAAAGAGAGGAGAGAATGGAGGGCCATCCTTGTTCCGAGGGGCATTTGGCGGGAATGAAAGTTTGCACCACATGCAACCGCCGCGTGAAGTCCGTAGCGAACCGCCAGAGAAAGGGCGGGAAAAATCACCGAAATTTTGCGCCGGCCGCCGCAGTATGGGCCCCATTTTGCCTCTCCTTCCTCTGGTGGGCTTGTGGGCCTTGGTAGATGGTTTCCCCGCTGGTGCAAAGTCCAGATGAGGCGTGGAATCGGCCTCCTTGCTTCCCTTTGCTCTTTGGCGTATTTCTGACTTTGCGCTTCCCACTTTATTTGGCATACTTTATTTGCATTTACACAACATTCTGCAAAACAACTTCAAACACCAAAACTCGTGGAACTCGTTAGATAAATAATGTTTGGTTATGTTTTCACATGTAAGATTGTATTAGTGGTTCACTTTGGTGGTAGTAAAACATGCATTAATTGAGTGTCAACAGCTATGTATCCAGGCATATTATTGTATCTAGATACATAGCTAAATGGATGTACCAAAAAGTCAAAGCGACTTACAAACTGAAACGGAAGAAGTAGTTCAGGAATAGAGGAATATAAACAAACCGTAGTTTAGCAACAGTTCGTTTAGTGGGTGTTGGGGGAAGGCCGAAACCTGCCCACCCCTACGGTCGGCCCGAGAAACCACACTTTGAGACGGCCCGAAGGGGACAAGATTCGGCCTCGGGGCTGAATGTTTTGAGACTCGAGTCTAAGCGTCGCGAGCCAAAGGATAGAAGGGATGGAGCCCGAATGACGGGGCTTTCGGCCATGACGGGCGGACAAGCGCCCTGACGGTCGGGAAGTGTCCACGAGAAGTAACGGCACGTAGGCGAATGCCATGGCATTCGGCCAGGAAAGCCGAATGTCACGGTTTCGTTAGTTGGAGATTGTAAATAAAGGCGCGCAGCTCGGATGCGTCGACATTCGGCCCGCCGTGCCGAATGTCGAGGCTTCCGGCCGATAGCGGTTGGTAGGGAAATCGCGCGGGGCAAGTGTGCTAACATTCGGACGAATGTGACGAATGCTTTGGCGTACGCCCCAAGGGCAGGGATCAGATCTGAATCCCCTTGGCTCCCCTAAGGAGTCGAAAGCATCGCCTTCGGGCGGCAAGGCTGGAAGGGCTCGTTAACGAATGCCTCTTAACCTTGTTCTTGCAGGTGCTCGCGGTCCGACGTCGAGCAGCCCAAGGAGGGTAGGTGGGATCGCGAGGCAGGAAAAGGCCACGTTGCCCTTGATCAATGGCAGGAGACGCTGAGGTCTAGGGTTGGTAGGAGGACAAAATCGGAATTGTAATAGTCTACGGACTATAAATAGACCCCCAAGGGGGCGTTGTAAGCAGAGATTGAGATTTAATAGAAGAGTGCTCCAGTTTGCATACACTTTCGTGTGATCAATTCGGTCTGGTTGCGCGACTCGTCCTACTAGGGGTAGCCTGCTTCGGGGCTACACCAACATTGGCGCCCACCGTGGTTGTGCAGGTAACCCATGGCTCCAGGGCGAGGTAGACCCAAGGCGGCGCCGGCAGCACCGGCTGGATCTCCTCCGGCGGATCCTCCGTCGGATCCTCCGACTGAGACCGTCACTCCAGCAGGTCAGGGCCAGGGCGAAACAGAAGATGCGGACACAGGCCCTGGGGCAATAACTGGTCAAGGCCCTTCCGATGCAGGAGGTGCCGAAGCTCAAGAAGATGAAGAAGACTCAGAAGAAGAGCAGCCACTCGAGCGCGAAACAGCAGGTAATGAGCAGGAACAACGTTCCAAGTTAATCCAAGAATTGAGCCTCAGACAGGCTGAGCTCAGAGAGTTAAGGGCTCAGAGGGACGCAATGATGAAAGGAGAAGCAGCCAAGCGGAGAGAGGATTCGGCGCGGGAGCAGTTGAAGCTAGCCGAAATCGAGAAAGAGAATTTGCTCCGTGAAATAGCTCAGATGGAGAAAAACACTGCACCATCCCATGGAGGGTTAACGACCGGTTTCGTCGCGGATAGGGAAGTCGATCCGGTCTCACCACTCGCGCTGGAATTACAGCTGAGCCCATGGCCGATAGGGTACAAGCCCAGATTGCCATCATTCAATGGGAAATCGGATCCAAGGAAGTTCATCGCAAGCTATGAAGCCGCAGCACACATTCGAGGGGGGATTCGGTCACCCTGGCGAAATCTCTCATAATGGCGGTAGAAGACATTGCGCATGAATGGTACATTGCCCTTCGTCCGCTTTCGATAAGAAATTGGAAGCAGCTGAAGGAGCAGCTGATCATCACCTTTGAAGGTTTCCGGGCCTTGAAAAAGGGAACCAGAGATTTCCTGAAGCTCAAGCAAGAGGATGGAGAGTCATTGACACAATACCTCAAAAAGATAGTACAGCTTCGTGCTCAGACACCGAATGTATCTGATGAAGTAGTCATAGCAGCGGCAATCGAAGGCATGGCTATAGGTCAGTGCGCCGCACAACTAGACAGGGAGGAACCCAAAACTTTGACTGAGCTATACGATCAGATCAAAAAGTTTGCGAAGTCTGAAGAAGGTCTGAAAAGAAGAAAGGCAGCAAGGAAGGACGAAAAGCAACAATCGCCACACCCAAACGCAAACAAAGAACGTGCAAGATGACTCGGCTCAAACAGCTGAACCCAGTCAAGAACCAGGATCCGGGGACGCCTCAAATTCCAAAGCAAATCAGTCCAACCGAGGTGGCCGAAGCTCAAGGGGCAGAGGTCGCGGAAGAGGCCGGGATGGTCCGAGAGTACCGTATTGTTTCGTCTGTGGCGAAAACATGGGTCATTTCAGTCGAGACTGTAAGTATGGGCAGATGGCCAAGGAACAGAAATCAAAGGACGAAAGTTCACAAGGTAGCCAAACTCCAAAACACGTGTTCAACATGAGAGAAACAGCAGGCGCTCAGCCGAATACATACTTCGGTTATCAGAATACTCAGTTGCCACCTCCGCCTCCATTAGTGCAGCAGGCCCCCATGCTTCCGGCCTACCATCATCAATACTCCTGGAACTACCCAGGTTACATCCCGCAGTCCCAGCCTCCATCAATGGCGGCGTCCTCTCCGGCAAACCTGGAACAACCACAGCAGAACGCGCACATGAAGCCCGAAAGCAGTCAGGAAAATAGGATTGTAAACTCGGTACTTCCGTCCCAGGGCCACATCTATGCAATCACAGGCGGATCCAACCTCGAGCACGAGAACAAAAGAGCCAGAAGGGACTACGTGAGAAGAGTACACACTGTAACACCAAGACTACCTCTGAACAGGCCAGCGTGGTCAATGGTCCCAATCACTTTCGACGAAAGTGACTTCTGGCTAAGGGACTACCCGCATACAGACGCATTCGTAGCAACTGCAAACGTGGACAAGTTCACACTTCACAACATCCTGATAGATAATGGAAGCTCAGCAGACATTCTGTTTATCAAGGCCTTCCAAAGCATGAATATGGAACGGAGGACACTGCAACCGGCGGGTAATGCCTTGTTTGGTTTCGGGGGAAAAAGGATAGACGCGATTGGAAAGAAGGACATCGCGGTGACTTTCGGTGAGGTGGGCCTATGCCGAACCGAAATCATCACATTCGACATAGTCAATATAGACTATCCTTCCACAGCTATCTTCGGTAGAGGAGTTATAAACAAGTTTGATGTGGTAATCAAGCAGAGCTTCTTGGGCATGAAGATTCCCTCCCCCTTCGGCATCGTAACCGTATGGGGAGATCGAAGCGGCTCGAAAGATAGATGCAAGGCCAATACCTGGATACAACATGATCAACGAAGTAATGGCGAGGCCGAAAGAGAATACGATGAGAAAGAAGAGTCGGATCCCAAAGCTGAAAAGGTCAAAGAACCGAAAGTGGAGTCAGCCGAATCCACAAAAAGGGTCCCGATATCAACCACGGGGCCTGAAAGAGATTATAATCGGCTCAGAACTCCAGTACGGACGAAGCAGCGGCTTGTTATGCGCATTTCTTGACTCCAACTCGATGTGTTCGCGTGGTGGTGAAGATTTGAAAGGAGTAAGCCAAAACCTAGCTCAAAGCATAACTTAAGCGTGGCGACAGACGGTGAAGCCTAAGAAACAGAGGCTGGAGGAAATTATCCAGGAAAGAAGGCCAGCTGCAGCAGCCGAAGTCCGAGACTTTCGGACGCAGGAGTAATCAGACTAGTTCAATATCCCGAATGGTTAGCTAACGTAGTCATGGTTCAGAAGAAGACGTCCGACCCTAACATCAAGAAATGGCGAATGTGTGTAGACTTCACCGATCTAAATAAGGCATGTCCGAAAGATCCGTACCCTCTTCCCAGAATAGACACCCTAATTGACTTAGCCTCAGGCTGCGAAAGGATGAGTTTGCTCGACCGCTTCTCCGGATACCATCGATACACGAACCGGGGAAGACGAGGAGAAGACAAGCTTCATCACTCCAGGGGGAACCTATTGTTTCAAGCGAATGCCCGAGGGTCTGAGGAATGCCGGATCCACTTTCTCCAGAATGTCAGATGAGGTGTTTAAAGAGCAGAAGAAGAAGAAGAATCTCGTAACATATGTGGACGATATAGTAGTCATCAGCAGCACGAAAGAGTCGCACATCAGTGACCTAAAAGAAACTTTCACGAATCTAAGGCGAAGTGGGCTCAAGCTAAACCCGGAAAAGTGCATCTTCGGTATCACCAAGGGTAAAATGCTGGGATGTCTAGTGTCGGCTAGAGGCATAGAAGCGAATCCAGATAAGATCGCGGCAATCATAGACATGAAGCCCCCGGATAGCCGAAAGAAGGTCCAGAGGCTCACAGGTCGCCTAGCAGCTCTCAGCAGATTCATCTCAAGGTCAGCCGAAAAAGGTTTACCCTTCTTCAAGGTGCTAAAGGACAGCTCGGATTTCGAATGGGGACCTGAACAGCAAAAAGCCTTTCAAGACCTGAAGTATTACCTTACCAATCTGATGACCATGTCGAAACCCTCCCCAAGGGCAGTGTTATTGCTATATTTAGCAGCATCACCAGTCGCGGTAAGCGCCGTCCTCGTCGAAGAGAAGGAGCATGACAACAAGCTCAAACAGTTTCCTATCTATTATGTATCCGAAGCCCTTTTCTCAAGGGCTAAACTAAATTACTCAGAGTTAGAGAAAATAGCTTACACGGTCCTAATGGCAAGCCGAAAGCTGAGGCACTACTTTCAGGCACACAAGATTCGGGTTGTTTCCTCTCAGCCCTTGGAGGCTCTGTTCAAGAACAGCGAAGCCGTAGGTAGGGTAGGCAAATGGGCCGCCGAACTCAATGAATTCGTAATCGATTTCGAGCACAGATCGGCCATAAAGTCTCAAGCAATCGCGGATTTCATAGCAGACGGACTCGGCAGCCGAAGGCAATCCGTAGTTTTTGACGAACCAACTTGGACTGTAATCTTTGTGATGGAGCCACGGTGCGACAAAGGGGCTGGGGTTTCGGCCATACTCACACCTCAGCAGGGTCCACCCATCAGATATGCAGCCAGACTACAATTCACAAGCACCAACAATACGGCCGAATATGAAGCGGTACTGCTAGCACTTCGAAAGCTAAGAGCAATGGGCGTAAAGAGATGTATCATTCGTACTGATTCGCAGGTAGTAAGCGGACACTGTGAAAAGGAGTACACGGCCAGGGAGCCAGTTCTAGTCAGATATTTACAGGCAGTAAGAGCAATGGAGAAGCATTTCGCAGGTTTCTCCATAAAGTACATACCACGCAGCGAAAACAGAGAAGCTGACGAGCTAGCAAAGGCAGCCGCGCTTGGCATTCCAACCCCTCCAGATGTGTTCTTCCAACAGCTTTCGGCCAAGGCAATTAGAGAAGAAGAAGAGGAACCAAGGGCCATTCATGTCATCACAAGTCATGACTGGAGGAGCCCAATATTCGCATTCCTGACAGGAACATTCGAACCAGAGTCCAAGCATGAGCAGCAGCGAATGGAGTCATGAACCAAGCACTACTCCATCATAAGAGGTGAGCTATATAAAGATGGCATTGTAGCACCAAAGCTCAAGTGCATCAGCACATAAGAAGGACGAAAGCTCCTGGACGAAATTCATGGAGGAATGTGCGGAGCTCACAGGGGACCTCACGAAATAGCCCATAGAGCAATGAGACAAGGATTTTACTGGCCATCAGCAGCTGAAGACGCGAAGCAACTGGTGAAGACATGCGAAAGCTGTCAGATGTTCGCCAAGAAGCAAAACGTGCCATCCAACCCCACCAGGCCGATAGTGCCTACCTGGCCACTTCAACGCTGGGGGGTAGACATAGTAGGGCCGCTACCAACAGCCCCAGGCAATGTGAGATTCGCAGCCGTGGCACTTGAATATTTCACCAAGTGGATAGAAGCAAGGCCATTAGCCAAAATCACCTCAGCAACTTTGATTAGTTTCGTATGGCAACAGATAGTCTGTCGCTTTGGGGTCCCGTCCTACATAACTGTGGACAACGGCAAGCAGTTCGACTCAACAGAGTTTCGGAACTTTTGTGAGGAGCTTTCGATCAAAGTGACCTTCGCATCAGTGTATCACCCACAGAGCAATGGGGCGGTCGAAAAGGCCAATGGTCTAATCTTCACGGCCGTCTCTAAGTCTCGTGGGACATAAGCAAAGGAAAGTGGAAGCCCGAAATGACCGATTTGCGGTTTGGGGCCACAACATCTCCAAGTCCCGAGCATTTGGATTCACTCCGTTTCACCTACTCTATGGGGAAGAAGCCATAACACCAGAAGAGCTTTTGGCTTCGGCTCATTCCGTACTCAAATAGTTGATGTAGCGAAATTCAAAGGTTTGTAGATGCTTGACACATCCGAATTCGAAAGTTGCGGCGGCGAAGAACCTCGAAAACTACCACAAAGGAAACCCAAAGTCGGGCGAGACAAGAAAGTACTGTGCAAGAACATCTACCCAGGTGACCTCGTCTTGATTCGGCATGCGGACAAGCAGGGCAAGCTACAATCACAATGGTACGGACCTTTCGTCGTCGCAAAAGCATGGTCAAGCCCGGGGTGTTTCGCTCAAGGCGGAAGATGGCGGCGAAAACTACTCACACGTGGAATGCGGATAATCTCCGTAGGTTCTACGCGTGATGAATGCTCCTTGAAACAGGAGTTGTAATTTCATTTTCTTTTATCATGGTTTGTAATAATTAAGGTACGAAACCACAATGGGTTGCGCTCTTTTTCCTCCGGGGAAGCCCTTTCGAGGGTGTGAGGTTTTTAACGAGGCAACTTTGGAAACACTTGGTCGTGAACCCCTTATAAAGGTTCCTTTTCCCCAATCATGGTGTCGAGATAAAAAGGGCCGAAAGCAAGAGGTGACTAAGTCACACTTGACATATTCGGCAAAACTCATACCCGAAAAGGGTATATGCTGAAGAGATCAGCAAACCAAGGCACAATAGCCGAAAGACTAAGGTCAGACAGGACCAAAAGTCAGGAGGAAGTCCGAAAGTGACAACTTCCAAATACTAAAGCTGAGGCTAAGAAGCCCAGATCATCAAAAAATTGACCAGAAAGTCAAAAACGGAGCATAAGCAGTGAAACCCGCAAGAGTGCAGCTTGGCCATTGCCAAAGCATGCACTAAAGCAAACAGCCATTAAAAGTCCATAGAGGGGCCAAAGTAGGTGCATCCATTTAATGAAGGATGCATCACAACGCACCTCCTAAGGCCATATCCTCGGGCAATCAGGACAATAAAAGCCCAGGATATGGCAAGGACAGCCAAAACCACTATAAAACAGGACCCCAGGGTCACAGACCCCTCCAAAAACAGCCATAAGCTGTTGAGAGAAAATCTTTAGGTAGCTACCAAGAGCAATGCAAAAAGGGGTCACAGCCCAAAAAGAGCTTAGGCTCATTAGGATTGAGAGGAATCAGGAAAGGATGGCCAGCATTCGGCCAGGCGGGGAGAAAGAGTTGAATCGTGAGCATCTCTGACAGCTTGCCCACAAGATGCTGTCATGAAAAAGCTTGTCGAAGGACAATTCTACCACGAGGGAACCCTAAGGCCTACCCTAGAAAGAGTTGCGTAGGAAGCGCTTCGGCCAACTCAGGCACATCTATGATTACTCAAGGTGGCCAACAATATCTGGGTTTCAGCGAAACACCAGCTCAACCCACCTGAACATCAGAAATCTGAAGCGCCGAATGCTCTGGTGAAACCTGGAACAGCATTCTCCATTGCACGAGTCCATCCCCATCGGCATGACGAGGGCAGTATCGAAGCTACTCGAGTATACAAGAAGGTAGGCAGACGAAGGTCGAAACGCGACACATTCGTCCAAGCCTGGCCACGTAACAATGTCAAGCCGGCAATTCGACCTCGGGTACTTGGGGCTCGAAAACCTACTCCTGGCCGCATGTACCAGCTAGCTAGGAGAAAAGAGAAAGCTGTGGCCTCAAGATGGCCGAATGTGCAAGATATGTAAGATCAGGTCTACATACGCGACACGCGACATGTACAATACTTAAGTTAAAGATAAAATCGCTTTCGGTAAAGCAAACGACTTTCGTTTCTCGCAAAAGGGGGGAGGGGGTTTCTTGACAAGACTATTTTTTTCTGAGAAAACGAAACAATCCAAACCGAAAGCAACCCTATACATGAATCAAAGGTATCGTATACATGGCTAGTTTAGCCAAAGATCCTTAACGGAACAATACCTATATCTAGGAGCCAAAAGTTCAATAGGTTCCTCTTTCACCTCTACTTTCGGCTCAAGTAAAACGCCACGAACCAGATTCTTTTGCCTAGTGGAAGGAACGAAAGTGCTCCAAAAATCAAGCATCCGATGACCGTGACGAATGATTCTTTGTCGACGAGAAGCAAAAAAGTCGTTCATCCCATCAGGATAATTTTCCTGAGCCCTAAGCCACGAAGCGCCACTAACGCCGAATCCGTCGCGCTCAACACTCAGAGGAAACGAATCTTCCATAAAATCAGAGGTCCCCTCCTCGGGAACCTGCCAAAAGATTTAACAGTAGTTTAAACATGTATCATTACAAGCCCGTAGGCCAACATGGCCGAATCAAGAATTCCTTAAACATCTTCTACCCTATCGCCGTCAGCTCCGGCATTGGCCTGCTCAGGAGGGCTTCCATCCGCAGGGGGCTGCCGGTTTTGTCGTGAGAGGTCCGGCCATCCCGCTCTCTGACGAAAGCATGCACCTTGGCGCGAATCTCCTCTTTTTCTTCAGGGTTCTAAAAAATGAAACCAGACAATTCGTCAATAAACATCATAGAAAGTCGAAACCAAAAAAGATAGCGTTAAACAAGAAACCGCCGAACTGACCGAAGCTCTTGATTCGGCCGCGCGGAACAGGGCAAGGTCCTTTCCGCCTTTTGCCAGAAGCCCTCGTAAAACTTAGCAGCCACAGGCAGCACCTCGGCAGGGGTCTTCCAATAGGCGGCCGGATCCTCCTTCGGCTCCATGGCCTCCATATGAGGACACCCAAGCTCGTGTCGGGCGGAACCGAATGCCTGGAGGGTCTCCAGAGAGGCATAACCTCTTCCGGTATCCACCCAGTCATACAGGCCGCGAATCTCCTGCACGAGCCAGGTTAGCCTCTCCGAAGGAGGCCAACAGCCGTTGTAAGGCCAAAACCCCAGCCTTCGTCTCATGCTCCATAGCATGCGAAAGCGACTGATTGGTTTTCCTTTCGGCTTCGAGCTCGGCCTCCAGGTCCTTCACCTTCTGCTCAAGCTCCGTAGATTTCTTTTCGGCCTTTCGGCCCGGGCTTCGGCCTTCCCTTTCTGCGAACTGCCGTCTTCAAGTCCTTGGCCAGCTTCTCAGCCTTGGCCCTTTCGGCCTCGAGGGCCTTGCTGCCCTGACCCTGGAATTTTTTCTCCAGGGTTCATGCAACAAGCATGGACTACAAAAAGAGCACCAAGATAACGCAAATCAGCAATCAGTACGAAACTTAGATTCGAGAATCAGGGGGCGAAACTACAACTTACCCCAGTGGCGTAGAAGTTGAGAGCATCGAAGAGCAGCTGCGGCTCCGTCTTCAGCAGCTCCTTCTCAGTTTGAGGGGCTGTAAAAGAGGACGAGCAGTCGGTGCCGAATCTAACTGCCCCTTCCGTAGGAAGAAGGGGCAGAGTGCGTGGATCCACCCCCGCCACCACTCGAGCGTCCGAATGCACTCCTAGACAACGAGCAAGCTTGTAAGTCCTCTCTCTTCGCGGGCTCATCTCTTCAGGGGAGCTAAACCCGGAGTACACAACGGGCTCCCTAAAGTCACTAGAAGTGCTCCCAAGAGAGAGTGTGCCGTGGCCGAAAAGGCAATCCTTGAAAATACCGGAAGTCTTGACAAACTCCCGGTAGAACCGAGACTTACCCGGGGCAGCTTTCGGCGTCGAGGACGAAGGAGGAGCGCTAGCCGGAGCCGGGGGCTCCTTGCTAGATCTCTGTTTTTTCAGGGCCGCAGCATTCGTAGCTGCGGCAGCATCACGTGATCGCTTCACCGCGATGAAATTGGGACCGGATGAGGTCGAATCCCCAGCATCCCTCAGGGTGGCTGGGGATCCTTCACAGCCTTACCGGCCATTTCCTCCGAGTTACTGGAGATGACCTGCAGGCAACACGAATGAACATTAGTAACAACAAAGCCAAGAAGACATCAAAGCACGAAAGCTAACTAGACGAATAATCAGAACTAATGCCGAAAACCCTTGAAAAGACAAGGCAATATACCGAGGCCGAAGTAATAATGCCAAACCGGCGAGTACGGCCGAATGTAACCTTTCGGCTACGCAGACCAGGAATCCTAGCCATATCACGACCTACCTCAACATCCTTCGGCTCTTTCGGCCTCCTCTGCTGAGATGTTTTTGCGTCTCTTGATTCGCTCTAGAGGAGCCGAATCGTGAGCAACAGCCTTCCCTCTGTAAGCAGCCTTTCTGGCAGCCTTCTCCGCCTTAGCTTCGGCCGGAGTTAGCCGGTGAGGGTAAGGTACCTCCATTGCATCAAGAGCCCTATTGATTCAGGCATTCTCCCCGATGATTTCCTGGGCCAGGTCGTATTCGCGTTTACCAACGGCCCCTAGGATAGCATCAGTTTCGTTAGTAACAAATTCCAAGAACGCCTTCTTTGAGTGGAAGCGGGCCGGAACAGCAGCCTGGACAGGATTCATCTCATAGTTGTAGTTAGGAGGGTCGACGACGAATCGCACTCCAGAGCTTAAGGGCCGAACCCCTATAGCGTTCCATTCTCAACCAAGTCGCGGATGCTCTCGCTCCAAGGTAGCAAGAAACGCCATGGTAGCTTCAGCATCCCAACAGCGTTTTCAAAGAAGGATGCATGGCATTTCGCCCGCAGTGGGATCATTCGGCTCTCAAGGACACTGTTCATTGGGAGGCCGGATGTAGAGCTTCATGCTCATTTCCGGCACTGACGCGTGCATAGAACCAGAACTGCGTCCACCTCGACCATTTGTTGCAAAAGGCAGGAGCGAGACGAATGCTTCCTTTCGGAATAAAGGTGTAAGCCCCGAATTGTACGTAGCAGTTCTCCTTAGTCCTCACATCCCGAATCTTCTTCGGCTTCTTGTGGAGAGCGTAGAACTGAGCGAAAGTCTCAACGCACAGAGGGGATCCCATCATTTTCATGGCCCAGACGAATGCTCCCAAGCGAGTAAACGCATTCGGCGTCAGATGATGAAGCTGCAGACCAAATCGATCAAGGACGCTGCCGATGAATATGTCCTCGCAGGCAGATGAAAGCCAGCCTTTGAAGTAATCCTTGAAAACAAGAGCTTCTCCGGACTTGGGATTCGGAATTTTCTCCCCGGTCGGAGCTCGGCACAAAGAGCCTCGTTTCTCGGTCCATAAATCCCTTTCGCACATAATCATTCAGAACCTCTTGATCAACGCGCGTGAGGGTCCGGCCCAATAAACCTCACGATGAGCCGAAGGCCCCGGATTCTCCTCGGAACCCTCGGCGATGGAGTAGCTTTCGTCATCTGATTCTTCTGGGGCTCCGAACGAAGCCTCGCCGGGATCCTCTTGCGCCGAGAGGTCCCGGCTCGTGCTCGCAAAACGTTTCCTCCAATAGGAGATCCCTCGATGTCCACATCCGCCTCAACCTCATCCATGACCGGGACTAACCGGACCGTTACATTCGGAACCATCATCACTTTCGCTAGAAAAAAGGTGCGGATTGATGCTTTGAAGCGGTTGCGCGTTGATTACGTTCACTCGCGGTCGAGTCCGAACCCGACGATTTCTTTGGAAGGCCCGGAGCTCTTCGACGAAGAGCCGGATCCCGGAGACAATCGGATCCGACATTCTACCAAAATCAACGAAAACCTAAAATACAAAAATAGAAAGAAACGACGAAAAACCCTAAAATAAAAACGGGCGCCCAACACAACCGAAACGAAGCAAGGAAGGAAAAGAAAACTTACTTGAGAGAGCGGCCGGGTGCCGAATGCTCGAATGCTACGAAAAGCCGAGATCGCCAAAGCCTCGGAGAGCTCGGGAGCGCTTGAAAGCTGAAACTCGAGAAGCAAATGAGCCGGGGGAGATCATCGCCCCAGCCCCACCACCTTATATAGGTCGAAAAGGCACGCGGTTCGAGGCCGCGCCCCATCCGTCGACTAGGGCTCGCAGCCCGAGGCGGCTCGTTTCAACTTCGCCAGTTTGCATAAAAAGAGAAGGTTTTCAACCTTATCGGTGAAAAAGCACATCGCATTCGGCCCGAGGGGGTTTCTTGAGGGCCGGGAGATCGATTCCAAGGGGAGGATCGAAAAGACCTCGCCCTTGGTCTCGAGGCTACTGTTGGGGGAAGGCCGAACCTGCCCACCCCTACGGTCGGCCCGGAGAAACCACACTTGAGACGGCTCGAAGGGGACAAGATTCGGCCTCGGGGGCCGAATGTTTTGAGACTCGAGTCTAAGCCGCATCACGAGCCAAAGGATAGAAGGGATGAAGCCCGAATGACGGGCTTTCGCACGCGCGGGCGCAAGCGGAGGCTTTCGGCCATGACGGGCGGACAAGCGCCCGACGGTCGGGAACTGTCCCGAGAAGTAACGGTGATGTAGGCGATGCCATGGCATTCGGCCAGGAAAGTTTAATGTCACGGTTTCGTTAGTTGGAGATCGTAAATAAAGGCGCGCAGCTCGCCGCGTCGACATTCGGCCCGCCGTGCCGAATGTCGAGGCTTCCGCCGATAGCGGTTGGTAGGGAAATCGCCCGGGCAGTGTGTGCTAACATTCGGACGAATGTGACGAATGCTTTGGCTTACGCCCCAAGGGCAGGGATCAGTCGCGAATCCCCTTGGCTCTCCTAAGGGGAGTCGAAAGCAGTCGCCTTCGGCGGCAAGGCCGGAAGGGCCCGTTAACGAATGCCTCTTAACCTTGTCTTGCAGGTGCTCGCGGTCCGACGTCGAGCAGCCCAAGGAGGGTAGGTGGGATCGCGAGGCAGGAAAAGACCACGTTGCCCTTGATCAATGGCGGGAGACGCTGAGGTCTAGGGTTGGTAGGAGGACAAAATCAGAATTGTAATAGTCTACGGACTATAAATAGACCCCCAAGGGGGCGTTGTAAGCAGAGATTGAGATTTAATAGAAGAGTGCTCCAGTTTGCATACACTTTCGTGTGATCAGTTCGGTCTGGTTGGGCGACTCGTCCTACTAGGGGGTAGCCTGCTTCGGGGCTACACCAACAGTGGGAAAATTTTTGTAAGACAAGATAGTAGTAGTACTCGACAGAGCAGTCAGTGTTCTCAAGCTTGTGTATTCATCTATGAAGAAAATAAGCAGCAGAATTAACACCTTTCCTCACTACCTGGCGAATGAAAAATTCGCGACACCGGATGATGCGTTGATGCCTGGAAATCACTGAAGTAGCTACGTCGCCTGAACAGATTTGAAACTTTCAGTCACCTGGAAATTAGCAAGGCCCTAATATTATACAGTTCAATTCTGTAATAGGCAGTCTGTGAGGACTACACAATCCACAGAGGCACAGATCACAAAAAAATTGCACTCCCTCCGTTTCCAAATTGTAAGTCGCTTTGACTTTTTTGGTTCGTCCATTTTGCTATGTATCCAGGCATATTATTGTATCTAGATACATAGCTAAATGGATGTACCGAAAAAGTCAAAGCGACTTACAAACTGAAACGGAGGAAGTAGTTCAGAATAGAGGAATATAAACAAACCGTAGTTTAGCAACAGTTCGTTTAGTTGGAAAATTTTTTGTAAGACAAGATAGTAGTAGTACTCAACGAGAGCAGTCGGTGTTCTCAAGCTTGTGTATTCATCTATGAAGAAAATAAGCGTGAGAATTAACACCTTTCCTCACTACCTGGCGAATGAAAAATTCGCGACACCGATGATGCGTTGATGCCGGAAATCATCGAAGTAGCTACGTCGCTCGAACAGATTTGAAACTTTCTACCACCGAAATTAGCAAGGCCCTAATATTATACGTTCAATTTCTGTAATAGGCAAATGTGAGGACTACTACACAATCCATAAGGCACAGATCACAAAAAATTGCACTCCCTCCGTTTCCAAATTGTAAGTCGCTTTGACTTTTTTTGTTCGTTCCATTTTGCTATGTATCCAGGCATATTATTGAATCTAGATACATAGCTAAATGGATGCACCGAATAAGTCAAAGTGACTTACAAACCTAAACGGAAGAAGTAGTTCAGAATAGAGGAATATAAAAACAAACTATAGTTTAGGCGTTTAGCAACAGTTCGTTTTTAGTAGGAAAATTTTTTGTAAGACAAGATAGTAGTAGTACTCGACGTAGAGCAGTCAATGTTCTCAAGCTTGTGTATTCATCTATGAAAAAAATAAGCGCCAGAATTAACACCTTTCCTCACTACCCGGCGAATGAAAAATTCAGGCGACACCGATGATGCGTTGATGCCCGGAAATCACTGAAGTAGCTACGTCACCGAACAGATTTGAAAATTTCGGTCACACGGAAATTAGCAAGGCCCTAATATTATACTGACCACCTGCGTAATAGGCAGTCTGTGAGGACTACACAATCCACGAGAGGCACATATCACAAAAAAAGACTCCCTCCGTTCCAAATTGTAAGTCGCTTTGACTTTTTGGTTCGTCCATTTTGCTATGTATCCAGGCATATTATTGTATCTAGATACATAGCTAAATGGATGTACCAAAAGTCAAAAGATTTACAAAGCGAAATGTGAGGAAGTAGTTCAGGAATAGAGGAATATAAACAAACTGTAGTTTAGCAAACAGTTCGTTTTGTGGGAAAAATTTTTGTAAGACAAGATAGTAGTAGTATTCGACAGAGCAGTCAGTGTTCTCATGCTTGTGTATTTATCTATGAAGAAAATAAGCAAAGAGAATTATTGGCTTTCCTCACTAGGAAAAAGCGGAAAGCAAGCCGTAAATGTGTTGGTTGTAATATGAATGAGACCATCCAACACCTTTTCCAAGATTGTCCGTATTCGAAAAACGGTATGGAGGATCATCTTTTATGCTACTTGGCCTAAACCGGCCCTAGATCTACATAAGCCATATGTTTTGATACATGGCTTACTAATCGAGAACAAAAGGATTAGAAACTTGATTTGGGTTGGCGTCACGGCTATATCTTTGGGCCATTTTGGTATTTGTCGAAACGATATTATCTTTAACAAAATGATAGTTTTCTCATTGTCGAAGGTTATTTTCAGATGAGCCTATTGGCTGCGGTACTGAGCCCAGTTGCAGCGTGATGAACAAGACAAGAACACACTCTCGCTAATTAGCAGAAAACTAGAAGTGATTACTTTGGAGTTTCCCTATAGAGGGTGGAAGCACATTTATCATTTGCTTTAGTTCTCTTTATCTGTTTTAGAGACTTGTTTTGCTCTACCTTTTTATCCACTACTTGTAATAATTGGCTGTGTACATCCTCGGATGTAGAGGCCGGATGTTTTTCTCATCCATTATCTAAAAACAAAAAAAGCTTCGTCGCCTGAACAGATTTGAAAATTTCAGTCACCTGGAAATTAGCAAGGCCCTAATATTATACAGTTCAATTCTGTAATAGGCAGTCTGTGAGGACTACACAATCCACAGAGGCACAGATCACAAAAAATTGCACTCCCTCCGTTCCAAATTGTAAGTCGCTTTGACTTTTTTGGTTCGTCCATTTTGCTATGTATCCAGGCATATTATTGTATCTAGATACATAGCTAAATGGATGTACCAAAAAAGTCAAAGCGACTTACAAATTGAAACGGAGGAAGTAGTTCAGGAATAGAGGAATACAAACAAACTTTAGTTTAGCAACAGTTCATTTAGCAGGAAAAATTTTGTAAGACAAGATAGTAGTAGTACTCGACAGAGCAGTTAGTGTTCTCGAGCTTGTGTATTCATCTATGAAGAAAATAAGCAGCAGAATTATCACCTTTCCTCACTTCGTGGCGACTGAAAAATTCAGGCGACACCGGATGGCGCGTTGATGCCAGCTGTTGGATGGAAATCACTGAAGTATCCATGTGAGGCTAATATTATACAGTTCAATTCTGCAATAGGCAGTCTATTAGGACTACAGTAACCACAGAGTCACAGAACACAAAATAAATTAAATGTAGTTCAGGAATAGAATAGTATAGACAAACCTGCAGTTTTAGTAATATTTCATTTAATAGGAGTAGTCATTGTTCTTGAGCATGTATATTCATCTATAAAGAAAATAAAAGAAGTAGTTGCGGTCTCCTAAAACAAAACACAAAGGTAACAACATTAATGTAGTAGCCAGGTGTCAAGTTCAAGTATGTACAACTCAATACATCCATCTCGGGATACGCTTATACAGTTCAATTCAGAATAGACGCCTATGAGGAGTAGACGAGAGCTTTGCTCGCTTGTTCTTGCAATTTTGCTTCATCTTGTTTCAGCCTTATTATTCTCTCACAGGATACTATTAAACAAGCAAACAGGCTCTCCGAGGGCACGGATCACCAAAAAAAAAAGGTAGTACTCTATAGGGCAGTCGTGTTTACTTGAGCACGTATATTCATCTATAAAGAAAATAAGCGGAAGTGGATAACAACAACATTGTAGTTATATATAGTAGCAAAAGGCCGGTAGCAGTGAGGTGTCAAGTTCAAGTATGTACAACTCAATTATATCCATATTATGAGGATAAAATTATAGTTCAATTACGTGACGTAAGACAAGTATGTGAGGACTAGTCGACTGTTCGCTTGTGCTTGCTTCATCTTGTTTCAGCTTATTCTCTCTCACGCAGAATACTATATATTAAACACAAGCGAATGTGCTTCTTTAGAGGCAATGATCACGGAAAAACAAAAAAAGGTAGTTCAGAATAGTGGAATCTAACAAACTATAGTTCGTAAGAATGAGGGCAATGCATAAGATTGATGGGCTAGATATGAAACCCTAGAATGGCTGGCCGGGTGGTGGAGGAAGAAGCCGCCTGAGAAGGAGGTCGCCGGGCGGAAGCGGCGCCGGCTTGAATGGCGCGGATGCGCCGGGCGGTGGCGCGGGGTCGGCCGATGAGGCGGCCGGAAACCCTAGAGTCGCCGTGAGGAGTGTGGCTAGGAACCAAACACCCCGATCGAAATGAATCGCCCGCCTCGCGTGACGAGGCGGGTAAAATTTTTTGAGTTTTGTAAAGGCTCGGCGCGTAAAAATCGTGAGCGAAAAATTGGGCGGCACAAGTAAAACGATAATAAGCTATTCGCTGATTTTGGCTGATTGAATAGTATTCCCGTGAAAGAGAATAAGCCACTTCAATTAGCGGGGCGTGGTGGGGCCGCCCTGTCGAGGGTCATAGTGCACCCGCCCCTATGTATGTATAATGTATATATACTCCCTCCGTCCCTAAAAAGATTGTCACCGCGCTTATCGAGACATAAATGCCGGCAATTATATATTAAAATATAAAAACATTTGTGCTAAGTAATTAGCATCATCGAAAAGATCTTCAAGTCTAGTTTTTTAACAAATTTATTTGATAATTTAAATGTTGCACGTATTTTCTACAAATTAAGTCAAACTTATGGCACGCATCCCACGGTGACGGTCATTTAGGGACAGAGGGAGTAAGTATCTATTACTGCGTTTGCTCTCCCCTCAGTATCTCCGCTCGCCCTCTCGCGATTCATTCCATCTCTCGCTCTCTTCCGTCCCTTCTCCTAGCTGAGCTCGAGACGTGAGGTCTTGAAGGATCTTGGCATCATAGGTGTTTTCCTTTGAATTGGAAAGAGGAGCTGGTGCTGGATGAAGAAGAAGCTTCAGTGGGCGGTCCAAGTGGTGACACCAAGAAGAAAAACTTGGAGCAGATGCTGGAGGACTTGATGTGGAAGACGAACGTGTTTATTATTCTGTCTGTTGTCTGTGTTATCATTGGATGTGTTCTGATGTATGCTGTAAACATGTAATAATGCCCGATGCAATGTTATTATTGTGGTATTTGCGAATATCACAACGCGTCAGTGCAATGCTTGGTGTCAAGATTTTGCACCTGTGAAAAGTCAATTGAGTGGAGTGGATCCACCTGTGGTTAATATGCCATCCGTTACAGACCCATGCTGTGTAAAGGCGTGAGTGATACTCCCTCCGTCCAACCAAAAAAAAACGTAATTTTTTGACCTTTTCAAAATCTAATTTGACTATTCGTCTTGCTCAACATATTTGTGTAAATTCCAAAATAAATTAGCTATTGTTATAATATCTTTAATGATCTAATAAGTCATAACAAAATTGATAATATTTATATACATTATTCAAATAAAACGAATGGTCAAATTAGATTTTGAAAGGTCAAAGAATTTTTTTTTTTTTGTGGTTGACAGAGGGAGTACTCCACGTTTGCCGACCGCGTGGGTTCGCAACTAGTCTACAGACATGCGATACTAAAAAGCGCGCGTGAGTAATAAAGCGACCGCCTCGCGGCCGAAGTCTACTCTACGACGTCGTCCCGCCACCTCTCGCCTCAAGCGCAATTGAGCGCGAACTCACTTCGCGCCCCGGCTACATCTATCTCGCCGCCGCCGCCGCCGCTTATAAGCTTCGCTTCACGCGCCGCCTTCCACGTATCACCACCGCCGCCAGCACAAGGCGTCCTCGCCAAGCACCATGCAGCAGACTTCCGTCGGAGATGCTTGCATTGGTTGCCATCCGCGCCGCCAAGGAGGCGAGGATCCCATGGACGACTCACCATTCTCGCGCCGCACCTTAAGCAGATGGCAGAGGTGTGCGGCGATGCCATGGTGGGACGGAGCATCCCACTGGAGCGGGTTTTCCAACAGAACAGGAATGGCGCACTTTCGCCACCAATCTCGCCATCGCCGGCAACCCGAGGCGTGCTTCCGTGAGCAGGCCTCGTCTCGCCCGCTCGTCGATGGTCGCGGCACCGCCGCGCCCGCGCTCGACATGCTGCGCTACGCCGCCGATGCGGGGCATCAACTCGCTTCGTACGTACACGCCCTTGCTCTCTACAGGATGAACACCGGCGCCGATGACGACAACACTGCATGAAAGGTGTTATGGGGATCGGCGGCGACGCAGTGACGGCGGCGACGTGGGGCACCAGTAACTGTGCACGCCTCCGCGCACAGGCAATAGCGGTGTTGAGCGACGAGCTGATGGTGGCGCCGTATCCAGCGGGTTTTCGGTTTCTCCGTCGTCTCCCTGCTCTGGCCCAACCGCCGGTGCCTCGCCAACACGGGCATCTTCGATGCAGCGTGCCGGGCTGTGGCGACATTGCCGGATGGTCGGAGTCGGAGCGTGGAAGTCAACCGTGGGGAGTGTACTGCAGCGAGCAGTGCAGGATCAGCGACGAGTCTACTTTGTTCTTCGTTGATGGCTTGTGGGCATGAGTGTACTTCGTTCTTCCAATGCAGGGGAGTTGGCTCACAGTTGCAGGTGACGCCTAGCTAGATATAACAACTTTTGGTAGCTTTTGGAAGTGTGCACGCGTCGTAGGTGATGCATATATGGTGTGCATATGTTCGATCCTTACCTAGCAGTGATGTTCAAGAAACGTAGATCTGGATGGAACGAAGACCGAGATGTTTTAATTAGTTGTAATATAATCCGTGTTTATAATGCTCACTGCGTTTTCGGTGTCTACCATTAATTCTCGCGCGCGCCACGCAGCCCATGGTCGCCGCGAGCACCCGGCCGGCATATGGCTATAGTTAGCCGCCTCCGGGCTGAACTCTCCCTTCTTTCTTACCTTGCCACCTCGAGGCTCGTCGGCTTGAAGGCGGCGCTATTCTGTCGTGCCGTTGAGGTCACCTTTGAACGCTGCCGTGTCCGCCCGGTTCACACGCCGGCCCGCCGCTTCGAGCTAGCGTTCACCATGACGGCAACAACCCCTCTGCGACCCCCGTCCCGCCTCGACCGAAGTTTTGAAAACCGTTTACGCCGCACTCCCCCGATGCCTCCATATCCCGTCCATGTAACCTCGGCCTGTTCTCTCGGCCGCCGGAGAGTGTCGCCCCCCTTCGCCGCGCGCCCCGCCCGCCAACGTCGGCGTCAAGCTCGCAGTAGGCGGAGCCCATTCAAACCCGCTCATCCGATAGCATAGATAGGAACGCTAGGTTCTCGGGGATCACGGTGTTCGTCCTCCCGCCGCTAGAGACATCATCTCCCGTGTGCCGCGCCATGATGGACTTCTCCTCGAAGGGGTGATTCACCATTGGCGCGGTTTCTAAGACGAGGGAACAGTAGAACGCAAATGATAGAAAAAGATTGATGTTGACACCTGTTATAGTATAATATTACTAGTCAACTAAACTTGGATAAGGGCTTAAAATGAATATCAACATAAGTCTAGGGGTTTAACTAACATAATTCCATGAGTTTTGGTGATTTATATAATTTCGTGGACTTAATAGATAAATGCGTAAAAGAATGGAGAAAGTTCCGAATATACATCCCATACGATGACAAGACTTAACCGTGAAGTAACTCGACCGAAAAGTAGACTAAAACATTCTAGAAGGTACCAGAGGACACCAGAAGAAACAGGAAGCCGACGTGGCATGCTACCCTGGCGGCCGCTAGTGCCAACTAGGCCGGCCGCCGGGCTAGGGCCCTCCCCGTCATCCCTCGGCTTTGTATGTCGGTTTACCACCGACATTGAGGTTGTATCTACACCGTTGCCAAGGTCGGTTTGATCCAATGGTCATCGTTCATTGCCAAGGCCTATATAAGAAGACCCCCTGACCCTAGGGTTGAACCCTAATTCATTCTATCTCATTCTATTCATTATCTCTCAGTTGTAGAGGTGTCCCAATGTAAGGATAACCTCTCTCTGGGATTAGTGAATTAGAAGTAGATTAGAAGAAGATTAGCCATGTAATTAGAAGTAGATTAGACATGTAATTAGAACTAGATTAGATCTAACTTAGATCTAATCAAGAGTAAAGGAGAGTGGAGCTATGCTCTTGTTCTGGAGATGTCTTCAGGGTATGGTATGTCTTTGTATCTTCTCCACAAGACTTATGATTCACATATTTATCTTCTCTATTTACTTCCATGTTTTACATATATGGTTAAGTATAGTTATTATGCTATTGCATGGGATCTCCGCTCGTATTGAGGACTCTAGTTATTCATGGTAGCTAGAGTAGTAATTTATAGTATAGACTTGGTGTCTAGGCTATAGGTTACCTGAGATTGCACCCAACCCCACTGATAGTTTTGTGGCCCCTGGTGGTGACAAACGATGGCCGGCGTATTCCACCACGTTCGGATTGGTGTTTGTAGGACCGTAGTCGGAGCTTCCTAGCCCCCTTCTCATCTCTTTCTGTGGCTAGTGTTCTGATGTCCCAAAGTGTTATGGTGTAATTGCTATCATAGAACCTAAGTAATAGAGAAGTACCCAGGAACCTTGATCTCTCCCTTTGACCTCTTGTTTAGTTTAGTTATTCTTTGACATCTTAGGTAGGTTATTATTTACTTAACCTTTATCAATTACCTCCTCACTTTAGTCTAGTGATTTGCTAAGTCAGTAGATGCATGATTGTGACTTATTAGATACTTTTAGCCAAAGCTTCCCCTGTGGATACGATACTCTAGAATACTCATCCTAGGGAAAAGCTACAATGGTAGGTGTTCTGTGCGCTTGCAGAATCCTTCATATTCTTTTAGCACTTAACAAATGCCAACAAGCTTTTTGGCGCCGTTGCCGGGGAAGCAATTGGCCTAAAGATTCTAATAATGATCATGATGTCTGCTAATTTAGTATATCACTAGCTTTAGTAGGATTACCCTTGTTCTGTTGAGTTGTGGAATAGACAGGACAAAAGATGTCGTTGCGATCTTCCGGCAAGATTCCACAAGAAAAGAAAAATAAAAAAATTGAAGAACCCAGGGTGCCTGATCATTCAAGATTCATCAACATTGGAACCCTGCTATCTCAAAGGTATGTATTTAAATATATATTATTCTAACCATGTATAGATTGGAGAAGAAGTCACCGTCACAAGAATTCAATGCACATATCTCAAGTGACGACATAGAAGCCGCACATCGTGGTAAGTATGATTAAAAGGTGAGAAAGTCTTGCTCATGGACTATAAAATGATTGAGTAGTTATCATTTAATTTCTTGCATTGCATTGCATGTTTACTTGATCAACTCATGTATTCACTCCGCTTAGTTTATGTTTTCTCATAGTAGATCCATTGCATGTTTAGTTCCTTTGCATTCATCCATGTCATTTGCATTAAAAAAAAAAAAATCCTCACCATGATCATACTCTTCCATCTTTGTTTACATCTCTATAGTGATGCAATGCTACCTTTGTTTGCTATAGTATGCTTTGCTTTTGGAAGTGCTTCATATGGGGTACTTCCAAAGGCTTTTAAATTAAGCGTGGTGCTTAGGTTAAATAGCCTTCCTTAATTGAATTAGACATGGAGTCTAGTTTGGTTATTGAACTAAGAATTGCTTGTGTAGACATTGGTTATTGTGTTGGACTAACCCCCTGCAGAAAACTCTCAAATCCAATTGGGGAAAGTCAAGAGGTGAACTCATATCGAGAGATGAAACAAGGCATATAATGAACTTCAACTTTGTGCAAAAGGAGACTCTATTCATTCATCATTGATGGAAGAATTGTAAGTATCAAATATCATTCACTCTATCTTTTGCTACAAGTTATCTTTGTCTTAATCCACATACTAGAGTGCAGCCACAAATAAAATGAGTTATAAAACATGAATAAATAAAATCTGTGCTAAGGTAATCAAAGAACCACCTTTTCATTAGCATAGATAAGATCTTATGAACTTTGGACAATAACCCCTGCATCAACCATGTTGTATATTCCCTCGGGTATATATCCACTAATATCTTGTAGGAAAGAATCTGTGCTATGTCTATTCAATGAAGAAGAGTGCCATACAACACGATCATGAAAAGTAATCACTCAATGTGAAGTGGATGGACAAAGCAATGGGCCACAAGAACATCAAAGACAGGTAAGTGAATATAAATCTCATATTTGTATACAACTTTTGTCTTATGTTCTAAAAAAAAAATAAATATATCGAGCACATGAAGGCTCATGGTAAAAGAAACATGTTCCTAGGACAAGTTCCCTTCGGGTATTCTTGGTCACTAACCTTGCAGGAACAAAGGATGAACAACGTCTAAGGACATGGTGATTGCAACACATGATTAGGGATGGTTCAGCATTCACACTTAAAGTGTCAAGTGACAGGAAGGCTCAAGCGTGGGGGAGGAAGGTCGACTCCTCTAAAGATCATCCGACATTACTCTTCCTCTACTCAAGCTCCCATCACTCGACATGCTGGTTTGCAATCCCTCTACTCACTATTACTTTGTCTCTCTAAGTTTGTTTGGTTAACAAATGACATACATCAAAAATCAAACTTAAGATATAATAAAATTTCCCACTAGAGAAAAAGTAATAGTGAGCACTTGCTAATTAAAATATCCAATCAAAACTTTTTTTAGTAGCTTAGAAGATACCTTTAGCTCCATGACAATTCTACCCTTGTTTACAATTACTTGTATATTCCTTTGGGTATATGTTGTCAAATAATATTGCAAGAATAAAATCATGAGAGGAGCAAAAAGGTCCAAGTGCAATTTAAAGAACAAGAAAGAAAGGATGATGCAATAAAAGGAGACAAGTGTGGAACAAGATACACAAGAGGGCCATAGAAGAAAAGGACCACCACAAGGTGTTACGCCTGTCACACTCCAATAATAAGGTAACATCTTGAGGTAAGTTGTCATTACTTAAGCTTTATTTAAAGTATGGCTTGTTCATAAATAAAGAATAAAACATGTTAGAGTAACAACCTTGTCCTGATCCAACTTCATTCGCTTAACATGTTTTGTTTCTTTAGTTGTTCCTATCACCACTCTCTTGATCTCAAAGTCCTGATGATGAAAGCTAGAATGTTGCACACCTTGCTTTGGAAGAAGATAATCATAATCATGCTTTTGATGTTTAGATAAGAAAAACCCTTCCAAGAGTCAACGAGCTTGATTCGATCTATCGAATGTTTTAATCACAAACAATCATGCTCAATCTTCTAATCTTGTTACCCAAGTTAGGTTTAAGAAAAGTATAATCAACCCTATCTTGTTTGATGTGCCTATGGTTAGAGAAGAATGAATGAAGTTTTGGTTCTGTTGGTGTTTTCCCACCAACAGAGCCCATGCACTTGATCTATACGTTGACTTTGCAAGTAGGACACACTTTGAGCAAAAAGATGAAGAAGCCTATCAGTCTCTCCAAAATTTAACAAGTAAATGTCTTGCAAGCATGCACACAAACAAAGAAGCCGCCACGCTTTCATTCGACTCATAAGACTAGCAAAGAACGTGGGTGACATCGTCCTTCACCATCTCAAGGAGCATAACCGTCAAGATCAAGTAATACGCTCAAGGAAACAATAAGGTAAGAAGTCTCGTTCAGAGGACTTAAAACACTGAATCCTCACCGAAAAGGTAAGATCGGTAGTTATCCATATTTATTTCCTTGCATTGCATAATTATTTTCCTTTAGCATATTTACATTATAGCACTAACCTTGCATTTGAAAAGAAAAATAAATATTTGTTTGTTGCATATACTTTGAAAAACTCTAAGCCCCATGTGAGTAATTTTGTGGTGTGTAACAACCCACAAGGATATTTACTGTGGTGGCATAAAAATAAAATAAATATGCATGCATCATCATTCTTTATTTTGCATAGAAAATCCAAAAAATATTTATGCATTTGAACTACTGTCTTAAAAGAAATAATCTTAATCTTGGCAACAAGAAGCAACGTGGAAAACCCCTAACGCTTAATCAAGTTCCACTAGCTTTGTTGTCTATTTAAGTTCAAGCAGGATCCCAAGGAAGAGAGACATGACACACATGGTGTCCAGCATTAAAGAAGATCAATCAGCCACCATCACTATCTACCTCTACTTCCAACCATCAAGAACATTGAAGACTATGTCAACATCCAGCTTGGGGGAGTGCAACCCCCATGTATCGAATAATAAGTATTCTTATACCTTATTTAATTTTAGCTATATTTGTTTGCTTTATTAGAAAGAAATAAAAAAGTTGCATAACTAAGGAAACGAAATAAAAAGAGTTTATATAGTTTCTATTAAAGAGTCTTAATTAGAGTGTGAGAATAAAATAAACTCGAAGATAATCTCTAGCCTTGGAGATGATGAATAGTTGTCCGTCGTAATTCCTTTCAAGTACCTACCTTTCAAGCTTAATTTCTCTCGAGCTTTTAATGCAATTGATTTGACTTGAGATTTGCTTTGATCCTGAAACCTCGTGGGTAGCAAATGCTTGCTCTAAAGTCTAGGTAATTGACGGATATGATATATGATAGTTTGAGCTGCTATTTGATCTTACTCCTAGTGATACTAGATTTCTGGAGATTTATCTTTTGAAAATTAAAGTGCACATGATAAGTTCCTGTGTGACAAGAGTGTTGAACCTCCTACCACAGCCATATATACATGCTCCTTAGATTAGGAAAACTTTTTGACATATATATATATAGGTCGCTTGCTTTGCATTGAGTTTGTTCAATCTTTGTCGACCCTTAGAAACTTGTCATGCTGATCATGCACACTCCACTCCACCACACTCTATTCCACTCCACTCTACCCCACTTGCATTTATGCTACTTCTACCCTGAAGTACGCATCCACAAAGCATCCACCAAATATTCACAAAATGTTCTACTCCTATCCTAGGAGAGAACAACCAAAAATATTCACTATACCCATCCACTCATTCATTGCTAGCCAATATCTTACAAAAGCTCCATTACATTTATTTACCTCTCACAAGTTATTACAAAAGAGATCTGGGTTGTAGATTAAAAAAAAAAAGAAGAAAGGGAGATGAAAAATGGACAAAAGTCCTACGGGCGAGTAGAGCCTACCTCCCTAAGAAAAAGAAAAAAAAAATAATAAAGATGAAAAATGGACAAGGGTCCGAGGGTGAGTAGAACCCACATCTTTAAAGAGAGGAAATAAAAGACAAAAAGTCTAGGTGAGAAGAGCCCACCTCTCTAAAATAAAAGAAAAATAAAGAAAAAAAAAAATATATACAACCCAGGTTCTCTATAACGTTTCCAAATCCAAAAAGAGAGAAGATTCCTCAAGGAGCAAAAGTAAGATTTCCCATCATCTATTCTATATACCTTACTATATTCCCTACTATCTATATTCTATCCACCATACACATGCACCACTTGATCAGTGTGACTTGTAACTTTGGATCCATTGCTTGAATTTACAATATATGCTTAGTAAGTAGATTTAATCTTCTCCCACCTATGAACTCCAGATATATAAGCCTTAGATATAGGGTGAGAGAGAAGAAGGCATAATGTGCCACTGCCTTAACCAAAAATACTACATATCATGAGAGAAAGGCAACACTACCTTATTGCCTTAGAGAGGATCCACAAATACCACAAATGAGAGATTAGAGAGAGTCATACTAAGGAACTTTGAGTTTTATTTGAAAATCAGCAAAAACTCCAGAAGGACACAGTTGATCAAAAGAGTTTGAGATATAGTGTTTGACTTGATTGTTCTATCTTTCAATTACCCAAGATTAAAGAAAAGAGATATAAGCCCCAAAAGGTAAAAGGTAATATGGGTAAGTTAAAGTTTTAAAAAGTTTATCTTTATCTGGAGAGAAATTTTGTTTGAAAGCATGTGTACTTTTGAGGTGTGAAAGCGTTGCAGCAACTCCTGATCCATTGCTAAGTTTGGCTTTGCTAGGGACTAGCAAAGGGTAAGCTTGGAGGAACTTGTTGACACTGTTATAGTATAATATTACTAGTCAACTAAACTTGGATAAGGGCTTAAATGAATATCAACATAAGTCTAGGGGTTTAACTAACATAATTCCATGAGTTTTGGTGATTTATATAATTTTAGGGACTTAATAGATAAATGCAGAAAAGAATGGAGAAAGTTCCGGAATATACATCCCATACGATGACAAGACTTAACCGTGAAGTAACTCGACCCGAAAAGTGGACTAAAACATTCTAGAAGGTACCAGAGGACACCAGAAGAAACGGGAAGCCGACGTGGCATGCTACCTGGCGGCCCGCAAGCCATTTAGGCCGGCCGCCAGGCTAGGGCCACATGTCAGCCTCAGCTTTGTATGTCGGTTTACCACCGACATTGAGGTTGTATCTACACCGTTGCCAAGGTCGGTTTGATCCAATGGTCATCGTTCATCGCCAAGGCCTATATAAGAAGACCCCCTGACCCCAGGGTTGAACCCTAATTCATTCTATCTCACTCTATTCATTATCTCTCGATTTTGTAGAGGTGTCCCAATGTAAGGATAACCTCTCTCGGGATTAGTGAATTAGAAGTAGATTAGAAGAAGATTAGCCATGTAATTAGAAGTAGATTAGACATGTAATTAGAACTAGATTAGATCTAACTTAGATCTAATCAAGAGTAAAGGAGAGTGGAGCTATGCTCTTGTTCTCGAGATGTCTTGAGGGTATGGTATGTCTTTGTATCTTCTCCATAAGACTTATGATTCACATATTTATCTTCTCTATTTACTTTCATGTTTTACATATATGGTTAAGTATAGTTATTATGCTATTGCATGGGATCTCCGCTCGTATTGAGGACTCTAGTTATTCATGGTAGCTAGAGTAGTAATTTATAGTATAGACTTGGTGTCTAGGCTATAGGTTACCTGAGATTGCACCCAACCCCACGGATAGTTTGTGGTAGCCCTGTGTGGTGACAAACGATGGCCGACGTATTCCACCATGTTCGGGTTGGTGTTTGTAGGACCGTAGTCGGAGCTTCCTAGCCCCCTTCTTATCTCTTTCTGTGGCTAGTGTTCTGATGTCCCGAAGTGTTATGGTGTAATTGCTATCATAGAACCTAAGTAATAGAGAAGTACCCAGGAACCTTGATCTCTCCCTTTGACCTCTTGTTTAGTTTAGTTATTCTTTGACATCTTAGGTAGGTTACTATTTACTTAACCTTTATCAATTACCTCCTCACTTTAGTCTAGTGATTTGCTAAGTCAGTAGATGCATGATTGTGACTTATTAGATTCTTTAGCCAAAGCTTCCCTGTGGATACGATACTCTAGAATACTCATCCTAGGGAAAAGCTACAATGGTAGGTGTTCTGTGCGCTTGCAGAATCCTTCATATTCTTTTAGCACTTAACAAATGCCAACAATTGACACGCATCATATTAATTAAACCGATACAAAGGAAATAGTGTAACCCAAATTAACGAAAAGATAAAGAGGCGCCATGCAATGTGATTAACCAACAACCGATTCCTTAGCAAATTAACCACACGTGATCATTGTATCTTTTACACACATCCACACAAATCAGACAACAGATAAATTAACATAAAAAAGAGAAGAGAACCTAGGCCGCCTTCTGGCCTTCTTGGCCGCCCGCTTGGCGCGGCTTCGGGCGGCCGCCTTCCCGGCCGCCTCCTCCCGTTTGGCCGGTATCCCCTCGGCGAGGGTATCGGCCCGAGATTTGATCCGAGGGCGTAGAAGTTGGCCCTCTCCTCGAGGGGCAAGATTCACCTTTGGCAGGCCAACATCGCCGCCGTGCCCTTTAGCTTGGTGAGGGCGGCGGGAGGCGCCCACACTGAACTTCATCTCCGGAGGTGGCGGCCATGTCGACGATCGTGGGCGGCAAGTCCGGCTTTCCCGTGAGAGGGGCACGAAAGAGAGGTTAGTGTTGGATAACGGGAGGGGGGGGGTATAATGTGGCGTTTCCAAAAACACGGTTGCTCGAAAAACGAATCACCGGCGATTGCGCCCAATGGCCGTCTCCTCGGCACTCAACGGTGATCTGTATTTTCCAAAGCACAACCGACAATTAATTAATTGTTTGTTTTTGACAAATTTTACATTGAACAAGTTAAGATTTAAATCAAATTTAATATAATATATATTTTGTTAATATATACAAACAAAAAAAATAGAACATATATTAAAATGATTAAAAAAAAAGGAAGGCCGCCGGCCTAGTCCTCGTCGCCGCCCCTCCTCCTCCTCCTCCTCCTCGCTGGCGTCGTCCTTCTTGGCCAAGGCCTTGAGGACGATCCCGCCAACTCTTCCACCTTGGGGGCGTAGTGGTTGATCTTTTCATCCAGAGGTCGATCCACCCTTGGAAGAAGACCATGGCCGTCCGCCAGCTCCTTCAGCTTCATGAAGGTAGGCCGGAGACGATCGAGGGTGAAATCCCTCTCGACACCTCCCCGATAGCGGCGCCGATCAGCAAGCTCATCGGCCGCCTGCTCTAGCCGGGAGGCCAGAACCTCCATGCGGTCCCGCTTAGGAGAGGGCGGGACGTAGGAGTCGGTCATCGCCGGAGTCGGACCCACACGCCGGCGCCTCCACCACCGGATCCTTGCCCTTGCCCTCCGCCGCCTCCATCTCCTCCCCGGTGCGCTTGTTGGATCCCCGAGCCGTAGAGGCGACCATGGCTCCGATGATTGCAAAGAGAATGTGGCTGGCTTAGAGACTGAAAAAGGATGAACGCCATGATCGAGAGTGTGTGGTTAAATAGTGAGTTAGCCGGCTGCCTCCACTTCCCCATGATCGAACGCGGCGTCAACGCAACCGATTGGAATTCTAACGATCGAACGCAGTACTTTTTAAATAGCGGGCTAAGGAGCGGTTTACCTCTAAAACAGCTATAGCGGAGCGGCTTAAATTGTACTTACATGAACAGAAATAGCGGCACCCTGCCTCGAAAGGCTATAGCGGGCTATTTAAAACAGGTAGTGTACAGGGCTCAAGAGAACTCTAATTTTCCTTTTTAATCTCTGGTCAAAACTTGTAACTAGTCTTTCTCCCTCATAGTAACTCCAAAATTGATGGTTTTTCTTTCTATTTTTTAAAAAATCATGCTCTATCGAGCGATTGTATTATTATTACTTCTATTACTATTTGTCATGTTTCATCGATAACATTTGAAATTTGAATTTCAAAATTACAACTTCAAACAACATTTTTGGAGCATCTAATGATTTTTGAGAAGAAGTCATGAACATATAAAAGTTGTACAACTTCTTATGATGCACACCTTTTACACTGGTCATCTTCACCGGACGACATCATGGTAACATTGTTCACAAGATTTACACATCCACATAGAGTTTATATGAAACTACGAGAGACATCTCTAAGATTTGTGAACAATGTCTAACACTATGTCGGATAGGGGAAACAACCAAATTAAAATGTAGATCTTGCGCCGGAACGTAATAACTCTCTAGTTGAAAACTTTTTGGTTTGACATTACCTTGTAAAGGAAAATCTAGGTCTCAATTTCAAAAAATGGAAATTGAAATTTAAATGTTTCAAGTGACCTCGGATAGACAAACCACCACCCAAGACGATTGTACGTAGTTCTCAATTATCCATGAAACTTTAAAAGATAAAACATTTTGATTTGGCATCATCTTGTCATGGAGAAACATATGTAATAGTTTGAAAACATTTAGCTTAGAGCGCATTTGGGATAGTTTCGTCTGAAGAAAAGGTGTACGCCCATTTCCTTGACGCTGCGTTCTATCTTCTGACGCAGCGACCGGGATAGTTCGTCTGGGTCCATTTGGCTCGACACCTCCGCCCGAGTGCACCGCCCCACGCCCCTCGCACCGGCTTCGCGACCCGCATTATTGCTGCTCACCAAGTCTTTGCGGCACAAAACATACTATAAGCGCTGGGCCCGAGCTAGTTTCCACCAAAAAAGCTCCCGCCGTGCCGCGCCATGAAAAAAAACTTCCGCCTGACATCCTTGCAGAGACTGTGATTCGTGTCGCCGAGGTCTCAGCGGCTCCCACGGAAGATCCAATGGCCGGCGAGGGTGAGCGCAGCCGCGGCAAGCGATCGGCGGAGGAGCCATCGGTGAACCAGCCGCCGCAGCGCCAGCGTCTCTGCCACCCTGGGTAAGATCGATCTGTTCTTATTGCAGTTATGTTCATCATGGGAGTAACGGTCCTATTACGCCCAGGGGAGACGACCGAGCATCTCGGGAGGGTATCATCAATGGGCTCGTCATCAATCCGACTATCGTCTCCTTCGACTCCGGGGACTCCGACGCCTACATTGATCGCACGCCAGCCGTTTGCTTAGAGAGCTCAACGTGTGCATGGGTGCGTGAGAATGTTGCTTTCGAACAGGTCCAGATCGAGGTGGCCGATATCGTCTTTCGGCTCGGAGTCCGACGCCATGGTTGCGGGTGGGGTTTTTTGACAGGAAATTATTTTCTTGCTTGATCAAACCGCAGCTTTCTGACGTCTACGGTTTTCCTTGATTCTGCCAGCGGCGACAGCGCGTGGTGGAGAACTTTGCCGCTGGTCACGCAATGTCGCCGACACAACGCCGGGCGAAACCATGGAGCTTCGTCTGCGGGGACATCGTCTGCGCCCGGCGTGGGAGTCGCGCACCACGGCGTGCGGCATGGTACGTCCGTCGGCCTGGCGGCTGCACAGGTGCAATCCGGCCACGACCTCACTCGGTGGAGCCATGGTTCCGGTCGTGGTTGTCCCGAGGAGCACGCCTCGTCGGCGGTTCACCGATCACGGCGCAGCGGTGGCTGACAGGACCCCTCCCGACCTTATCCTGAGCCTCCTGTTCTAGAACTACTAGTCTGTACCTGGGGTAGAATAATGGGCGAAAACCATGTTTATATATGTCGATGGTGTTTGCGATTATCATGTTATCTGGATGTAATTCATGTTATGTTCATGTTTGCGATTCTCGCGGCTATGCATGTCCCCTTGACGTTGCGCTGGAACGCTACCGTGTCCGCCGGTTCAGGCCGCCGCCTTCGTTAATTACGTTGTCCGCGACGGCAACCCCTCTCCGACATGTCCCCGCCTGGACGAGGTTCAGGTGAGTACTGTAGTGGCCGTCGCTAGACGGCCGGCTAGACCTCATTTCTTGTGAGACCGGCGCACGCCGGAGTCCCAGGTGGCATGCCTAGCAGAAGGACGCGGTCGTCCACGCGACGAGGCCGCGAGGCTGCTCCGCCGCTTGAACGGCGGGCGTCTTCTGCGGCGGCAGGAGTACAGTATCGGCGAATACCGTATTGGAGGCGTATCTGCGTATCAAGCCAAATCAGGGAAGTATTCGGGGTAACGTACAGAGCTGGTCTGTACAGAATAGGAGTCAGTCCTTCGTCCTCGTCTGGTGCCTCGCCGATAGAGACGGGCATCAGTATCAGTATAATATGATGACACTGCGGCTGCGCCCGATGGCAGACGTGCGCGCGCCCGCGAGCTCTCCACACGATACGCAAAGGATGCACCCACGCAAGGTGTAAATGTTAGAGACGTGCTCTATCAAAAAGCGTTGGCATTCATTATTACGCTACTAACACCGGTCATGTCGTCGCAGGCCTCACGGCCCGCTCCTAAAAAAAGCCTACGTCCCTACGCGGGGAACGCACCCGGCCACCCGTATTATTGCCCTGCTGCTCTCCGACTCCAACTGAGCGCCACACAGCTGCTATTCACCTCCCCGCCACGCTCTTTCGGCCTCGAGGTTCCAACAAAAAAGCCCCCGTCGTGCTCAGCCTCAAGCCATGCTGCAGAACCTTCCGCCGGACATTCTTGTGGAGCTTGCGATGCGCGTCGCCATGCACTCAGATGATCCTATGGATGAGCTCTTCAATCTGCGGGCCACCTGTTCGCAGCTGAAAGCGGCGTGCGGCGACCCCCTGGTGGGACGGAGCATCCCACTAGGCCGATGCTTTGACCAAGCGTGTCGGCTGGCGCGTCGCCGCTGTACTACTCGCGCCGAGTATCGTGGATCTCATCGTACCGGCTTCGCCAAGGTCGGCAACCCGGAGGCGTGCTTCAGAGCAGGCTTGTCTGCCGCGTGTTACCGTGGAAGGCGCGCGACACCGTCTCGCCGTCTCGACATGCCGAAACCAGCCGCCGACTCCGGGACATGCGCTCGCCCGGTATGTTCACGCTCTTACGCTCTGGCGGAACGTCGCCGCCGCCCGATGACGACAGTGCCCGAGAGGTGTTGCGCGGGAGATCGAGCGCGACACGGCGGCGCGATGCTGCCTCGACTTGACGAAACATGAGCGGCCGTGAAGCATCAGACAGGCATTGGAAGTGTTGCGATGATTTCTTGGTGCGTCGTATTCTGTGTGGCAAGATCGTCTGCGCCTCGCCCAACCGGTGCCTCGCCGGGACGACGCGCACAAGTGGAGATTAGAAGACAACACTTGCAGCACCGGCCGAATGGGAGCCAGGATTAGTGTGGCCTGCTGCGGTGGGGTGTCTTGCAGCGAGGAGTAGGATCCGCGAGTGTACTATGTTCTTCCGCATTTTGCAAGGTTGAAATAAGCACACCGGGCGATGATGCTCTCATGCAATGTATGTCTAATATATATGTGTGTCATTTGCTCTAGCTAGATCATCTAGATCGAACAGCTTTTGCTAGCTTTTGGTTGTGTGCATGCATGGATTGGTTGATGTTCGATTGATCCTCCGAGTAGCATGCGTTGATGAACTTGGTGAGATGTTTTAATTCGTTGTACTCTTGTGTTATATTTTTGTATGGGATGGTGTTGTGTTACTCTAATTCATGTCTTTGCGTGGATGTTTGATTAATTGCATCTAAAATGATGAATGAACAGAGTGACAATGGTACAATATATTCATGTTTTGCGATGGTGTATAATTAAGATTCGTGAACAATCACTAGCATGGATGTCGATGGGGAAACAAAGAACCAAATTGAGATTTAATTGTAGATCTTGCTAGGTTATGAAACTTTCTAGTTTAAAAACTTTTTTTTGATTTTTGGCATTATCTTGTAATGGAAAACTAGGTCTGAATTTTTAAAAAATGGAAATTTAAATTTTTGGATGACCTCCGACAAACTACCAATATAAAGGCTGTAGTTCCCAAATATCCATGAAATTTTTGTGCAAAATATCACTTCTTTTGTTGTGGCTTGATTTATTAACAAATGGTATTTAAGAATGACTTAAATTTGACTCTTTTTGTACAAATTTTTTGAATAAGACGACTGGTCAAACTTAGGGTCAAAAAAGTCAAAGGAGCTATAATTTGAAATGGAGGGGCCTTTATATTTGGGATCATCTTGTCATGGAGAAACATGTAACAGTTTGAAAACATTTAGTAGATTACACATACTACACACATTGGGATAGTTTAGTATGAAGAAAGACGCAGGCGCTTGTAGCGGCGCTGCATGCAGTTTTTTTGACGTTTGGCTCACAGGGCGCTTGTGCGCGGCATCGCTGCCTAATTAAGCGTCCGACGCTTGTGCCTGGGCTTGAAGGAAATCCTACCGTGACAAGCTAATTATAGTATTGTTGACTAGTTATTCAGTTAATGAAGCACCTACTACACCGTTGTAGTAATAAAGTAGAAAAAGTTTTACTATGCCTTCAATGTTTAGCATCCCCATTGTACGTGCCCTCATGCCCGTCGCGGGAGGGCACCAGCCATCCCACGTGGAGGTGACTGCGCGGCCTGCACCAAGGATTGGACGGAACGACAGTGGCAGACGTGGCTCCACTGTAACTATAGCGAGGTGTGAAGCATACGCAAAGGATTCGCATGGAAAGGGCGTGGATATGATCAGCACGTGTCACGGGAATAGTCCAGAGAGTACTGTACATGTGTACTACTGATCATTTTTATATTGCCAAAACTTACTTTTACGAGGGGACTCACGCGGCCGGCCAAACGCTTACGGTTCGTTGTCGCGAAGCGTCGGGTTGTTGCCTCCGTTCCTCGGCTGTCCGTCGCTATCATCGTAGACACTTCGAAAGTGCACGGGCTGGCTACTCTAGAGGGCAAGAGCGAGGGCCAGCGCTCGTTGTCAAAGAAGAAGGGCAAGAGGCCGGCAACACAGCCAGACGCGATGGCTTGTACTCGTGACGTAGCTTGTCTTGAAATTAAAATACCCTCCGTTCCACAATACTTGCAATTCTTTGACTCATATAAACTGTGTTTGACCTCTCGTCTTATTCAACTTTTTTTTAATAAATATTACCACTTTTGTTATGACTTATTACATCACTAAAGATATTGTAATGACGTTTTCTTTGTTTTATAATTTACATAAAAATTTGAATAAGACGAGCAGTCAAACACAGTTTATATGAGTCAAAGAATTGCAAGTATTGTGGAACGGAGGGTAGTATCAAGTAATAGGTCACGAAACAACAATAAAAAGATGAAACAACGGTAACTGTTGACAGACGGAACAGGTAGTACGCGTTTGAAGAAAGAAAGAAACTGAACAAATACAGTGAAGAAGCACAAATGCAGAGACCAAGTACTTTATTCAAAGTTTCATCCTGGGTACTCCCTCCGTTCCAAATTATAGTTCACTTTGGCTTTTCTAGATACATTGGTTTTGTTATGCATCTAGTTATACATTATGTCTAGATACATACTAAAAGAAATGGATCTAGAAAAGCCAAAGTGAACTACAATTTGGAACTGAGGGAGTACAAACTAATCCTCAAGGAATTCACCGATAAGAGTTTGAGGATCAAGGAGATCGACTACAAGCCCGGCGGCATGATTGCCGAAACTCCCTCAATCCGGGCTCGGTCCTCCTCGCTGATTGGAGCCCCAACTAAAGCCGGGAGCATGGATACACAAATCTCTGCAGGTTTGGGTTGACAAAAGCCAAACCTGTCGAAGGGCCGAAAAACGCCGTGCGATGAGCGCCGTCACCGAGGAAAAACGCCGCGAGCGTTGCACTAGGGATTCACCTTGTACACATTCGTAGTGATTACTTTGGTTGTGTGAACGCTAGTGTTGTCAATGCATTCTACGGCGAGGTCAAAACTTAATAAAAACTTGTGCTTTTTGAGATGGCTAGTTTTTTATTAAAAATAGGGCCATGTTTTGTAGAATTATTTATTTTTAACACCAACATATTACGTTTTATGAAAATAAATAATTCTACAAAATATGGCCGATTTCATATTTTAATAAAAAACTAGACATCTCAAGGTGCACAAAAAAATTGGTTCACCAAAATTGGAGTTACCAAACTCTAGTTATGAATTTCCAAAAGTGATGAAAGGCTGGATTCCTAACCATTTTTCGTTTTGATTTGAGGCCAGATTCCCAAATTAAAAAAAAAAAAAAATGATGCGATTCTAAGACAAACTTTCTTCAGGGCCAAATTCCTAATTCTCCCAAAGTCCTATTACTCCAAACAATGTTTAACATTTCGAAATACTAGCACTAGCACACAAGTTACAGTCCCCTTTTACATTAACCGTGGGACCATGGTGTCTGCATCGAACACTCTACAGTTGCCACCTCGGATTCCCTCAAATGCTCCATATACTATGGGCAGTTCTCTCTCGCAGTCTCTCGTCTCTTCCTTCTCCCATACTACACACCTACTAGTAGTACTCACACAATACACCGCTCTCTACATTAGGTCAGCCCCGCCTTCGCCTTCGCCTTCGCCTTCGCCTTCGTCTCCATCCTGGGCAGGTGCACCTCTTTATCACATCCATGCAGCTACAAGCTAGATATGGTTTTTCATGTGGTTTTTGAAACAGCAAATACATGAGTTTTTTTTTTTTTTTTGTATGGTTGCAGATCTGGATCGAGTCCCGGCCGTTCAGATCTCGACTTCATGTGGTGTCTGAAGTCCCGGCTGCTCTGATCTCTAGTGTTGGGTTGGGAAGGAGGCCGAAGAAAATGTCGCAAGAGAAGCACATCTGCTTGGGTAAGCATCGAAGTCTAGATTCTAAAGTGCATTATCCTTCCTTTCTTGAAGTGTTTTCTGAATGGATCTAAAACGTTTTGTGTTTGTCTTGCATATCTTTGTGACTCATGCTACCTTCTACAACCCGTAGAGATCACGCGGAGATTATCAAAGGATGAGGAGGACCGGCGTGCACAAAAAAAAAGTGAGCATATTGTTCTCCTCTAATCGACACCACGGCTCAGGGCAGAGACTCAAAACTCTTGCTTGTTTCTTGAGTTGACTTTTGATGAGTGGGGCTCACGGCCGTCAGGACTATAATCTCCCGTGTAGGTCTCGAGCCCCGGTCATGGCCATGGCTAGCGCTTAAGACCTGCTTATTTGGAGATTATAATCGCCACAAGCTCCTCGAGGGTGTCGTCGTCCCTACTCGAGTCGCGGACTCGAGACGCCCATATATGTCTTCATAGCTTAGGTCTTGCTTCCTCTTTTGACAATGTTCGCTTGCTCTTGCTTCATCTTGTTTCAGCTTGTTATGTCTCACGGAATACTATTAAATCGATATTAAAAATCGGCGTTAGCAAAACAACCTGTTCTCCGTAATGTTGTTATATTATCAAAAATTGTTCAAATTTGGAATGCTCGGCTCTCCAAGAATCTGTATCGAACCTGTATTGCTAGTTTGTGCATTGTGGCTCAACAAACAAATTCAGCTTGATAAGAGGCAAATTTTGGCCTTGTGTTGAAACAAATTTGTCATCGAACACTCGCCTCATTCTCTCTCTCTCTCTCGATCGAACAGGCATGTGAAATGACACCATACGTGACCCGTACAGTACACCTACTCTACACAGGTGTTCGGGCATGTCATGATTACGATTCTGAGACCGTCTTTGGAAAAAAGGAGTCTCAGTAGTGCGGGGTGCGAATGACCTTTGTGCGGCCTGCACCAAGGGTGGACGGAACGACGAGTTTTTATATTCCCAAAAAAAAGTTTTGACCAAAACCTTTTCCAACAAATACTACGGGGACTCGCGCGGCCAGCAGAGGCAGAGCCGGCCGGCCGTGGGCCCGTGGCAACGTGAACGCTTCTGGTTCCTTCTCGCACAAGCGTCGGATTAGTACTACTCCTGGTGTAGACGAGAGGCCACCGGCGGGCCCCACAATTTAAAATACCTAAAAATGTTATAACTGACAAACCAAAAATCTAAATTAAGTTCCGATTACGCCATTAAATTTGTTTCAATTAATTCTTCAAAACAAGATATCACATGGATATATTTAGATAAAATTACAAGTGGGCCCACACAAAGGATATAAAGTATATGTATGAATGTATGAGAAACTGGTGTTGTGTGGGCACTATGAGCAAGTTTTTGAATTCCTAACAAATTTTTCGTTTTGAGGCGGATTCCCAAATTCAAAAAAAAATGATGCGATTCCTAAGACAAACTTTTGTCGAGGGCTAAATTTACTCCAAACAAGTTATACAAACTTTGCCGAGGGGCTAAATTAACCGTGGGACCATGGTGTGCATCAAACACTCTGATTGCCACCTCGGATTCCCTCATACGGTATGCTCCATATATAGTGCTATGGGCAGTTTTCTCGCATGATCTCTCGTCTCTTCCTTCTCCCATACTACACCTAGTACTAGTTACTTCTCACCTCCGTCCTGACTTTCCAAACTCATCTCAACCAAACAGGAGTAGAGGCGGTCCGACCACGAGTGCGCCTTTGCCGGGATTGCCCGGCGCCGTCGTCTGTGAAGTCTTGGGCTCTTGGCGCTCTCGATCTGCGGGTGTTTTAGGCGGAGGCCGAAAAAAATGTCGCAAGAGAAGCACATCTTCTTGGGTAAGCACCGAAATCTAGATTGTAAAGTGCATTATCCTTCCTTTTTTTAAGGTTTTTTGAATGGCTCTAAAAGGTTTGCTATCTAGCTTGTAGTACAACATTGCTCAATAATTTTGTTGTCTTATACCTTTTCGATTCATCCTAGGTACAAACACAAAGACCTATGTGGGGAGATTATAAAGGATGGGGGGAGGGAAGAAAATGTCGCAAGAAAAGCACATCTTCTTCAGCTTGGAGATCCTTTTCCACCTCTCTTCTATTTTCCTTCTTGCGGGCTATCGGTGGCCTCGGCCTCATAAGTGAGGTAGCTGTTCATGCGTGCATCTTTGTGCATCTATGCCTTAGCCCCTTTGCTTTTTGATTGGAATGGCATCTTTCGCCTTGGCCGCGCCCTCCCACTCATCCATCTTCCGGAGTAATTTGAAGATAATAGATTTTGCGTTGTGAGCCTGAGAGGTGTGGTGCGGTCCAAGTGAATAGTAGCGATGGCGGTTAGATACTCATTATCCTGTTAACATTGGCGAGTGGCTCGCGACCGTAGGACTATAATCTCGTGTAGGTCTCAAGCCTTAATCATGCCCATGGCTAGAGCTTAAGACTGCTTGTTGGAGATTATAATCTGCCGAGGGCATAGCGTCTCGGCGGTGTTGTTGTACGTACTTTCAGTGCGGACGGGGGAGGCGCCTTCTAAAGCGGATGCTCCCTACCGAACCGTATTGAACTGTATTGCTAGTTTGTGCATTGTGGCTCAACAAAGCGAATTCGGCTTGATTTGTTCCGTAAAGAGGCAAATTGTGGCCTTGTGTAGTTGTGTTGAAACAAATTTGGCATCGAGCGCTCACCTCATTCTCTCTCGATTGATCGAGCAGGCATGTGAAATGACTCCATCGTGACCCACGATGTACGGTACACCCCTCGCGCGGCGGGTACAACGAGCGACATGTGCGCTAGCGTTAACGCTTACGGTTTCCTTCGCACAAGCGTCGGATTAGTACTACTCCTACTAGGCGAGAGGCCACCGGGCGGCCCACAATTTAAAATACCTAAAAATGTTTTAAGCCCGACAAACCAAAAATCTAAATTAAATTCCGATTACACCGTAAATTTGTTTTTGACCGAAACCTTTTCCAACAATCTTGTACTTTTTACGGGGGACTCGCGCGGCCGTCGGGAGAGGCCGGCCGACCGTTACAACGTGCAACGCACGGTTCCTTGTCGCGAAGCGTTGGATTAAATTATAGTGAAAATTTTTTTGTCTCGCGGTTTCCAAGCACGCGAACAGGCCACGTCGGACGAGCTGCGGAGGGGGCGACCCGAGAGAAGAAGCATGCACACCGGCTGGCCCCACAATTTAAAATACCTAAAAAAAATGTTATAGCGACAAACCAAAAGTCTAAATTAAATTCGATTACACCATTAAATTTGTTTTTAATAAATTCTTCAAAACTAGATATCACATGGATATGTTTAGATAAAATTATAAGTAGGCCGCACTAATAATAGTTTTTTTTTTACAAAAGGCACTAATAATAGTTGGTATAGAGTATTAGAGATATAAAGGAGGGAATGAGTGCGGAGAGTCTTGTAAAGAAGGGTGATGACAGGATATATAGAGGAAGTTAAAGAAATTCCTAAATTTGAGAAAATCCGAAAATCTGAAAAAATCCAGATTTCATAAAATTCGTATGCGACATGGGTCATATTTCATAAAGGCATGCGAATTCGGGTCATATTTCTAGCGGCACACAAATAACGGGTTAAATTTCATAATTTTCGTTAATTGTATACATGAAATTGCCGAGGAAGCAATGGTTTAGCGGCTCTGTCATAGTTATATCTTGTTGGCTACTCTACTAAGCAACTCCTTGTCATATTTTTTTCTAGGGCAAAAATGCGGATGAAAAACTTCGATGGTTACACTCCTGCCCACACCTAGGGTGGCCTCGTCATATGTCTTACCAACCTCATCATCTTTGTGGATGCGGACGACCTTGGAGGCAGACCCAACACTTTGGATCTAGCGCGAGCGCTA
This sequence comes from Hyparrhenia diplandra, assembly GCA_015847255.1. Classification (NCBI taxonomy): domain Eukaryota; kingdom Viridiplantae; phylum Streptophyta; class Magnoliopsida; order Poales; family Poaceae; genus Hyparrhenia; species Hyparrhenia diplandra. The sequence continues at coordinate 615,178 of JADLZK010000002.1, forward strand.
GGAACTAGCTAGTCTGTTGTGTCATCTTACAAATTTATGTGACTCATTCTATCTAACTTGTACAAAAATTGTGTTGTCTTAAATACCTTTTGTCGGGTTGATCGTGTACAACCACAAAGAACTAGGCGGAGATTTATGGTGTGTTTGGCGGGGCTTCTCGGAAAGGGCTTCACTAGAGGGCTTGGGAGCCGTTTTGGAGAAGCTCAAATTGGGGCTCCTCCAAAGCTCGGCTCCTCCTTTTTCCACTAAAAACGGCTCCAAACGGCTCCTCCTCTGGACCGTTTGGTAGGGCTCCTGAGGAGGCCGGAGCCAAGAAAAGCCCTGCCAAACATGCCCTATAAAAGGATTAAAGAGAATATCATATCCATCGTCTGTGGTCTTTGGAGCAATTTGAAGATAATACTAGATCTTTGTGGTGCGGCCCAAGTGAATAGTAGTATAGTAGCTGTAGTATGTTGTAGATGGTGCCTTCTAAGCGGATGGTGTGATGATGAATACTCCCTCCGTCCCAAAATCTTTGAACCTATTTTTTTAACAAATTTATTTGAAGATACAAATGTTGCACTTATTTTGTAAAAATCGAGTCAAAGTTGTGACACGAAAACCCGAAAAACGACTAACATTTTGGGACGGAAGTTTGACTATTAAGTATATAGAAAATAATAATATTGATACTTAGATCTCCAAATAAAATTTATTACGGAAGTATGATCGATATCAATCTAATGATACTTATTACATATTGTAAACATGTAGTAGTTTTTCTATACATATGGTCAAAGTTATAAAGGTTTGACTTATCCACAAACTAGCCGTGTGTTTGGTTAGATTTCTCGGAGGCGAGCGGGTTGGGGTTGAACCTCTTTTTTTGGGTGTTTGGATGCGGGAAGGAAAGGAAGAGACCAACCCATGAGAGGAATATTCACGAGGATGCGGGTCGACTTTCCGTCGTCCGGATCGCCTTTCGGCCAGAAGACGGAGGCTCTATGCGAACCCCGTTTCGAAACACGGCGGCCCTAGATCTTGCTTGCCAAACGCTATTTATGTCTTCCTCTCCGATCCATCTCTTGATATTTTCTCTCATAAGCATCGAATAGGCCCCATCGGCCCGACCCCGGTAGGTCATTGTAGTACTTTCTCTCACGGGGATCGGCTTGGCCAAACTCTCATCTCTTCTCTCTCTCTATCGCGTCTCTTGTCTCTTCCTTCTCCCATAATGCATCGACAGGCCTGTCAAATGACTCAATATGTGACCCTACGGGCCGGTCATTGTAATCACGCCTTCTACAAACCCGTCTTTGGTGGAAAAAATGGAAAAAGGAGTTACGTAGGATCGGTGCAGGTGCGGATGACAGCGCATGCGGCCTGCACCATCCCGATGGACGGAACAACGATGGCGGCGTGGGCCCTATTGTACTCAAAGGAGCAGCGTATACGGCATCGGCATATGGCCCCAGGGGCCCCGGCCTGTATACTCCATGGGCCAAAAAGAAAAAAAAGAAAAAAGGAAAAAAAAAGAAAAATGATTTTCTATTTTTATTAAGGGTCAGTGCCAAAAGCCTACAACAGATTACTACTGGAAATTGATTATATCGAATCTGTTAATGATTTTGGCTGATTGAATAGTGATACGTGAGAGAATAAGCTGAAATAAGATAAGCCAAGTTATTTTTTTTCGTTTTTGCAAAAAATCCAAGGATGGCAAACTAGTTTAGCAAACTCTTGTAGATGCTATGTCATTTTACTGTTAAATGTATACGTGAAACTGCTAGGAAGCAATATTTTTGTTGGCTATTCTATTTTTTAGGGTGTAAAACTGGATGCTAAGACTCTCCACAGCGTTACCGGTGCTCAAAACGATCAAACCTCGCAACGGTAGAGTTGGTGTAGAGTTGGTGTGCCTCCTTCGCCGGGCGGTCCAGTCCAAGTCAATAGTAGTATATCAGTTGTAGTTGGTACTCATTGTCCCTGTTAACATCGACGAGAAACATCGGCGACGAGGGGCTCGCGGCCGTAGGACTATAATCTCCCGTGTAAGTCTCAAGGGGTCATGCACATGGCTGGCGTTTAAGACCTATTTGGAGATTATAAATCCGCCGAGAGCAAAGCGTCTCAATGGTCCGCCCCTCGTTCGTTTATCGATCTTTGGTTGGCTGGTGCCGATTTGTTCTGAGAGAAAGGTACTGCCGACCGGGCGTCTTTGTGAGAGAAAATACTTTTGTTGAATGACGGTCGATAAGCTTTTGGTAGTCCAAACGAACAGAGCGGTGTTGTTATCCCTATTCGAGTCTGGACCCGAGGGACGTCCATATTTGTCTTCGTAGCTTAGGTCTGTTTTTCTTTCTTCAGCAATGTTTGCTTGTTCTTGCTTCATCTTGTTTCATCTTATTCTGTCTCATAGGATATATACTACTAAATCAGCCAAAATGATGTTAGCGAGAACACACCGTCTCTTTGCAATATTATTATCAAAAAAATTTGTTCAAATTTGGAATGCTCTAGCTCTCCAAGAATCTTGAAACAAATAACTTAAGATAGAGGGAGTATGTAACTATACAAAATTTGGCAAATTTCCTGATTTGAATACATTTTGAAGTCCAACCCAAGCCTCGTTTAGTTGGCAAATACTATTTCTAAGCCAACTTCCAAATTTTTAGACTCTCTCCATCACATCACATTAAATACACCAAAAACATATGTTCGGAGCAAAGTAAATGTTGGTTAAAAATAACTAATTACACGTTTTTGTTCTAAAATGACAAGACAAATCTTTTTGAGCCTATTTAGTCCATGATTGGACAATGTTTACCAAATACAAACGAAAGTGCTACAGGAGTTCTAACAGTGCTTTTCCAACTATTTTGCCACTAGCCCCACACTCACTACAAAACTCATTCGGTACAGGAACAAGTGCCCCCTGCTGGAAGTGAAATGAAACAAACTACTCTTGCTTTCTCCACTCTCCTCCCGCCCTCCGCTCAAAATTGAAATTCGGGCGAGCACGGCGCCAATGTCCTCGGCTCCTCGCTATCCCTTCACAAAAAAAAACCCGATTTCTATTTTTAATCTGGGAGTGCCGCCAAAAGCCTAAGTCTGTTTCAAATTCGAAATACTAGTACTACTGTAGTAGTACACAAGTTACAGTCGCCCTGCAAACTTGCGTCAGAAACCTGGGTGCCCGTGGGGCCATGGTGTCTGTCTCTCGCTGTCTCTCGTCACTTCCTTCTCCCATCTCCCATAGTACCCCTAGTAGTAGTACCCTCTTCTCGCCTCTTCGCCGACTTCCAAACTCTTCTCACCCAACAAAGAGTAGAGAGCGGTCCGACACGGCGCCCTCGCCCTCGGCGCTCGCATCTCCATCCTTGGCAGGTGCACCTCTTTATCACACCCATGGAGCTAGATATGATTCTTTCGTGGTGGTTTTTGAAATAGCAAATAATACAGTTTTGTTTTTTGGTGGTTGCAGATCTGGGGTCCATCGCAGGGCCTCCGTGGCCCTGGTGGCGTCCGGTGGCGGCTTACGGGCGAGGTCGCGTCATCGTCTTGACTTCCCCGACCGGGGATCCCGGCCGGGCGGGAGCCGGGCGAGAACGAGGCGTTATCGCAGCTGCTCGGGACAGATTGCCGACGCACGCCGTCGGGCGGGTCCCGGCCGCCGATCTCTCCGGTGTTGGGGGGTCCGCTGTTGGCGGTCATTATCGAGTATATTATACCGCCAACTTATATCCAATTCATGAGAAAGGGGCAAACTTATGTTACATATACCTTATTTTCTAACCTAGTTCCACTTGTATTCATAGAAATTATGTCTTGCGTGTATAAAAGTGGAAACAGGTACAAAGTTGCCAAATAAATTAGAAAGCGTATTGAATAAAAGACGCCAAGGAGTGGATCAATCAAGAGGACTAAACCCAGCAGACAATTTGGCCCATGCACCACCATAGGCCCAACATGTGAATGACAAAACGCGGCGAGGACAGAAAAAGGGCGGGGGCCGGGAGGTCAGCCCAGGGGCGGCGGCCATTTGGCGGCGGCCGGCGCATTATTTCGGCCAAAGTTCCCGCCTTTTTCTCGGGCGGTTTGGAGCGATCTTCAAGCTGGCGGTTGCATGCGGTGCAAAGTTTCGCTCCCCGCCAAGAATAGCTCGAAGCAAGGAGAGCCCTCCATTCCCTCCTCCTCTCCACTATATAAAGAGAGGCACTCCACACACACACAAAACACACAACACACTACACATCACATTGTTACATTCTCACCTTGAGCACCACTCTCTCCCCTTCATTAGTTTAGTGTTAGTATTTGAGTTAGGCGAGCTTCATGGAGGGCTTGTCTCCTTGGAAGGATCTTTTGGTAATTTACTATGAAGTTCTTTTCCTTTATTCAAGTCTCATTATTTATATCGCAATGCATATGAACTAGAGTATAGTTATCCTTATGTTATATTCATATTATGCCAACTAGAGTATAGCTAGTATAATGTGATAATTAACATGACTAACTTTAGGCTAATTGAATCATATTTTATTCTTGGAACGTAGTAGAACTAAGTTCGAAAGTGATGGTCCGTGTACCTTCGGGTTTACCTTTACTCTTGCCCTGTCGATCCGTAGGGTCGGGGTACCGAGGGGGTTTAGGTAGTTTTCTATAAACGTAAGCGTGGTGCTTAGGTCTATAGAGAATCATGGGAAATGCCGGCATCCCACGGTAGTGAGGTAGGCGGCGAGAGGGTGACAACTCTGTTCGCCCTTCGCACTCCTCCACGTCCCGGTGTCGGGTTGAGTCTTATCAAGTGTCACCGGGCGGGTATATACCACCAGCGGGCATCTCCTCATCACTTTAGCCCATCTCTCGCTATGAACCATGAATGACGTATGTAGACTATAGTCCGACGCATTGGCGATATTAGAATAGCCAACTCAACATAGATTTTCCCTTTTAATGTTATTTTCTATTTATTCCTTCTAGTGCTCAAGAAGTGTGTGTGTCACCACTATCTCCAATATTATTGTCACTTACCCCTGTACATGATTAGTGGCCATCCATACATACATTGTGGGCTATCATCATCATATTAAAACTAAACCCGCCTTCCCATGGGAAAATATAAATGAACGATAACCGAATACTCACGGTTGAAATGCTACGATGATAGATACGTACGCTTGCGGGTTGACCCTTGCAATATTCAATTTATCTATCACCCGACACTCTCTCGACGTTATCATTAAGGATAATATTTATTCTTAGTGATTGCGTTAGGAAATGTCGACAAGCATTTCCGGGCGCCGTTGCCGGGGATGGGTTCTAAACCTGTTTCTAGTAATTGCACTAAGAAACGCCAACATGCGCCGAAGAAAATGTCGGAAGAGAAGCACATCTTGTTGGGTAAAGACCTACAGGCCCTAGATTCTAGAATCGATAGTCAGGATTGTAAAAATCGAGAATCAGCCCAAGAGCGATTTTACCTAATTTTGCCCATTCACATGCCTACAACCATAAAAATCTTTTTTCTAGAATCCAGATATCCAAACACAACATTCAGATTTTGTCTAAAATCTAGATTCTAGAAATCTAGCTAATCAAGATTTTGAGAATCCAAAATCTGATCCAAAGGGTTTTGTTTTGTCTTGCATATCCTCATGCTATCTGTCTTAAATACTTTTTTCCGATTGATTCTAGGTACAATCACAAAGACCTATGCGGGAGATTATAAATAGGCTGTTTGGTTGCCTGCATCCCGTTGAACTAGGCTGGCCGGATGCAGGGTGATGTGCGCTGTTCAGCTTGTGCAGGGTGGTTGTTGTTGTTTGGCTATGGCTGCCTCTCTACTCTGCTCATTTAACAGTGTCCAGGACCTCCACGTGTCCTCTTCCACATCAGAATGTCAAGCGCCAGCGACTTCATACAGAAAGGTTGGGGTCCGAGAAGCAAAATCTAGCTAGTTGAACTGCTACTGCTGCAGAGCACGGAAACTAGTCAAGATGATAGATGAGCTCGGCAATGTGAGGTCCAAGTGAACACGTATCTTGTCTGTTACAAATTTATGTGACACCTGGTATCTAACTTGTACACAAATTGTGTTGTCTTAAATACCTTTTTCGGGTTGATCCTAGGTACAACCACAAAGAACTACGTGGGAGATTTTAAAAGGATCAAAGAGAAGATCATATACACATCTATCTATCCCGCCGGAGCAATTTGAAGATAATAGATCTTGTGTTGTTGGCCCAAGGTGTGGTGCGGTCCAAGTGAATATACAGTAGCAGTAGTTGTAATAGGTACTCATTAAGAGAGGGGCTCGTGGCCGTAGGACTATAATCTCCCGTGTAGGTCTCGAGCCCTGGTCATGGCCATGGCTAGCGCTTAAGACCTGCGTTGGAGATTAGAATCCTGCCGAGGGCCGCAAGCGCCTCTCGCGGTGTTGTCATCGTCCCTATTCGAGTCTAGACCTGTGGGACGTCCATATTTGTCTTCCTAGCTTAGGTCTTTCTTTCTTTGACAATGTTTGCTTGTTCTTGCTTCATCTTGTTCTGTCTCGCATGATACTATTAAATCAGCCGTTCGCAGAACAACCCATTTGTCGATGTTTTTACCGAGAGCCTGCCACGGGGGTGAACCAGGGACAGTTTGTTCGGGCCTCGACGAACACGGAGCTCGGGCGGTTTGTTGCGCGGTGACATGGAGAGTGGGGTTTTTTTATCTTTGGTTCGGGCCCTCGATCAAGGATCGAGTAAAGACCTTTACGTCCAGTCGGCGTGAGCCTGTTTTTGATTGATGGGGTTAGCTTAGGGAATGGGCCGTGAAGCTTTACGGCGCTTGGTCGTAGCCAAGCTTGTGTTTAAATCAGACGTGCGTTACCCCCCTCTCTACGAGGTGTTCCTTGGCCGCCTTTTATAGTCCAAGGGGCCAAGGAACTCGCTACGATCCTAGTCGGATATAGAGAGGGTTGTCCGTAGAGGAACCGAACACCCAATCCCTTTACAAGGTAACGACTAGTGTTCTATCCTAGTTACAAGCGAAGTCACCGTAGCTATGCTTCCATTGCCTTAAGGGGAGTTGTTTGTGGCCGCAGGCTTGGATAGAACCCCGCGCACAACTTCGGTAGAGTTCTTTGGTGATCATGTATCCACAAGCCCCCGAGCATCTCAAGGTCGAGTCTTGAGGGTTGTCTTGCTCTTTCTCGATGAGGCCTTGATATGGTCTTCAAGATCATCTTACGGAAAGTGCAATTTTGAAAAAGTGCACCCGTAGGGTGTAGCCCCCGAGCTTCTTGCTTTTTTTGGTACAAAGAGCCTGGAAGGTCTTTGAGTTCTTCTCTGTCTTCGAGTTCTTCGCCGTCGGGGGGCTCTTCTTTCTTCGATAGGAGAGTCCTGCTCTCCGCTAGCCCCGAGTGTCTCGAGGTTTGAATCATGAGAGCCGCTTTGCTCTTTCGGGTGCAGTCTTGATGCGGTCTCGTCGCTTTTTCATACGGTGTGCACTTTCTTTGAAAAAGTGCACCCGTAGGGTGTAGCCCCCGAGCTTCTTGCTTTTTGGCACAAAATTTTGGAAGGTCTTTGAGTTCTTCACCTCCGTCTTCGAGTTCTTCTCATTGTCGGAGCTCTTTTGAAAAAATCTTGCCCTGTGTATCCTGTAGCCCCCGAGCGTCTTGGAGCTCTTTTCGCAGATGGAGCTCCTAGAGGTTCTTCATTTTTTCTAGGATTTTGACCGTTTCTCTTTTTTTCCGTGCAGTCCACGGAGTCACAAAGGCGCTTTTATCGTGCTCGTTTTTTCCGGAAACGTCGGTGCATGGCGATCATTGCCATAAATTCCCTCTGCGTGATTTGAGGTGACCGCTCCTTTTTTGGTGGTTGCCTCGTCTTCTGTGGACTTGGTCTATAGGCGTGCTGGTTCCGCCTATAAATATGGCCCGTTTTGCTTCAGTGATGATCCAGAGTATCTCCTTTCTTCTCTGCTTCTTCTTCCTCTAGATAGTCTCCTTCTCGTAGAAAAAAAGCTTCGTTCGAGCTTGGATCCATGGCGGTGCCTTTGAGTGAGTTGGATCAGCCCCCGGGCGTCCTCTTTAGCCTTTCTAGGGTTCTTCTGTGAGTGAGGGATGTCTTGTGATCGGGAATAGCGGCAGGCTATTCCCGCAGTAGTTCCACACCGGGAGAGTTTGAGGGGTGAGTGCGGGATGTCTTGTGACCTAAGATGATCTCCTCTCCTCCTTCATTTTTTCTTGGTGTGGGTCAGGTAGGGTTCTTCTTGGTTCCCCTCTTGATCCTCTTTGGTGTACCTCCTTGCTACTTGGGTAGACATATGCCGGCTTCTCAACCGGCATTGGTCGCCGCTCGTCTTCGAGGAAGGTTGTGCCTTTTGAGGAATTGCTGAAGATGGTGCTCTTTGGGGGCGCTTCCTTCTACTCTTTGTGGAGTTGAGCGCTCCCTTCGGGCTCTTTTCATCCTGCTGCGACATGGTGAACTCCGGAGCCTTCTGCAGAGGGTTCTTTTCTTCGCCAGGTCGCTTATCTTGATCTTGGGGCTCATTCGCTGCCATCGTCGGGATTCTTCGAGCTCCAGATGTTTATGGACATGGGCGCAAGGGTCTTGACTTCGAAGTAGCCCTGAGTTGTTGATATTCAGGCTCTTGGGGTTCAGATACAGGTCCGAGCGCTCCATCTTCTTCGCCGTTGGATGCCGGTTTCTTCTGCCTGCAGTATTGTACTCTTTAGGGTTATAGTCCCCCGGATCTTCTTTGTATCTTGTACGCGGGAGTTCTTGTTGGGCTCCCCGTGCATCTGAGTCTTCTTTGTATCTTGTAGGGAGTTGTTTCCCATGTAACTTGTAATCTTCAAGATGTTGAATAAAGAGATCTGTCCCTTTATCTGTCTTGTACTTGTACTTTTTGTATGACTCGATGCCGCCGTGCGGACTTGTTGCGATTTGTTGTCCTCTCGCTTGTCGTTTGTTGTCTTCGAGTTCTTCTTCTTCGGATGACTTGATGTGATTGCGCCTTTAGAGTTCTTCCTTAGGCTTAGGCTCTTATGTCCTTTTTGTGTAGGTTCGTGACGAGTTGTTTGTAGTCCCTCGTAGTGACATCAGCGTTGTTAGGTTGATGACCCGGCTTGCCTTTTCTGTAGACTTTTCTTTGTTCATAGTGTTGAAGTCTTGCTTCTAGTTGCCGAGGGGTTGTTCTCCCGTTGGTCGGCTTGTCTTCTTGTAGATCTCTTTGAGGGGTATCGTAGGTTCTTGTCCTTGTGTGTCTTTTGGGTTGTTTCTCCTCGTGGCGTCGGCTAGCTTTGTTCATAGGTCTTGCCGTAGTAGGTTGGAGCCTTGTTTCAGTCCTTTAGAGTTTTTTTTTTCTTCCGAGGGGATCAGCTTGCCTATTTCTCGTAGACTTGGCCGGGTGATAGTCTCCGAAGTTCTCCCGAAATCGATCTTGTCTTTCTGGATTGTCGACCCGCCTTTTCTCGTAGACTTGGTTGGAGATATTTGCGGACTCTTGCTCGGTTTTGTCGGGATTGTTTTCTTCGACAAATGACTTCGTCTTCTTTCGAGACTTGTCATGATGATTGGAGGTTTGCTCTTGAATTCGAGTTCTTCTTTTCTGGAGTATCATCTCGTCTTCTCTGTAGATTTGCTGATAATAGTTGTAGAGGTTGCTCCTGGTCTTTAGAGTTGTTCTTCTGAACATTCAGCTCATCCTTTCTGTAGGCTTGCTGAGAGTAGTTATGGAGTCTTGCTCCGGTCTTGAGTTGTTTTTACGAAGATTCAGCTTGTCCTTTCCGTAGACTTGCCGAGTAGTTGTGGAGTCTTGCCCCTGGTCTTCGGAGTTGTTCTTCCGAAGATTCAGCTTGTCCTTTCCGTAGACTTGTTGAAGGTAGTTGTGCTACGGATGCGTAGTCTATCCGTATGCCACAATCTTGTGCCCAATCTTCGAATCCCCGCTACCGCGTGAGCGGCGATCCGAGGTCGGTGATGATCCTGTTGGGCATCCCAAATCTGTGCATGATCTCTTGGATGAACTCGACTGCTTTGGTTGAGCTGAAGGTGACCAATGGCTTGTATTCTATCCACTTGGTGAATTTGTCGATGGCGACGTAGATGTACTCATATCCTCCCTTGGCTCTCTTGAGTGGTCCGACTTGATCCAGTCCCCAGCACGAGAAAGGCCATGATGGTGGTATGCAGATCAGATTGTGTGCTGGCACATGCGCTTGTCTTGCGAACATCTGGCATCCTTTGCATTTTCTGACGAGTTCTTCTGCGTCTTTGAGGGCTGTTGGCCAGTAGTATCCTGTTCTGAATGCTTTTCCCACGAGGGTTCTTGACGCTGCGTGGTTCCCACAGCATCCAGAGTGGATTTCTTGGAGGATGTCCTTTCCTTCTTCGGAGCTTATGCATTTGAGAAGTACTCCTGATGATGCTGCTCTTTTATAATGTTTGTCTTTGATGAGCACGTAGTTCTTGCTTCTTCTCAAGATCCTGGTTGCTTCAGCTTTGTCTTCGGGTAGTGTCTTGTTCTTGATGAAGTTTATGATGTCTTCGATCCAGGGAGTTGTTCTTCGACCTGGAGAGATTATCATTACTCCGTTTAGAGCTGATTGCTCCATGTTGTCTTCTTCTGGGTTCTCCTTGATAGATGGTTTCAAGAGCTCTTCGACGAATACTCCTGGTGGGACTTGGGCTCTGTCAGATCTGAGTTTGGCTAGCACGTCTGCCGCCACGTTCGCATCTCTGAGCACGTGTAGGATCTCAAGGCCTTGGAAGTTCTTTTCCAGCTTGCGTACTTCTGCGCAATAGAGGCCCATATTGTCCTTTGTGCAGTCCCAGTCCTTGTTGACTTGATTGATGACAACCGCGGAGTCGCCGTATACTTGTAGTCTCTTGATTCCCAGAGTTCTTGCTATCTTGAGGCCATGGATGAGTGCTTCATATTCTGCCTCGTTGTTTGTAGCTTGCCACATGATCTGCAGCACGTACTTGAGTTGTCTTCCTTATGGAGATATGAATAAAATCCCGGCTCCTGCTCCCCCTAGCTTCAACGATCCATCGAAGTACATGTTCCAATGTTTCTTGATGTCGTCGGATATGGGTTGTTGGAGCTCCGTCCACTCGCAATGAAGTCCGGTGGCGCTGGGGGATTTGATTGCTCTTCTTGGGGTGAACTCAGATTTAATGCTCCGAGTTCTACCGCCCATTTTTGATATGCGGCTTTGTTGAATCTCTCGTTCCTCGAGGATGTCACCCAGTGGTGAGTCCGTTACCACTGTTATCTTGTGATTTGTCAGTAGTGTCGTAGCTTCCTTGATGTGATCGAGTATGGTATAGAGTAGTTTTTGTGCGTGAGGGTATCAAGCCTTGGACTCGGATAGAACTTCGCCACGTAGTAAACTGGCCTCTGGACCTTGTTAGGGTGCTTTCGGGCTCTTCTCTTTCCATGATGATTCTTGAGCTGACCATTTGTATTCGTTCTTTGCTATGTATAGCAAGTAGTTCTTCTTGATCCTTTGGAGGTGTTAGGATTTGGAGCTGTTGTAAGGTACTTGTTTGAGTTCTTCAAATGCTTTGTCGACCTCCTCTCGTCCATTTGAATTCTCCTTTTGTCTTGATAAGTTTGAAGAAGGGTAGCCCTTTCTCTCCAAGCTTGGATATGAATCTGTTGAGTGCCGCCATGCACCTGTGAGCTTCGAACGTCCTTGACGCGGGGTTGTGTCATCTCGTTGATGGCCTTGATGCGCTTGGTGCTGGCTTCAATGCCTCTGTTGCTGACCAAGAATCGATGGCTATCCCAAAGGCACTCTAAAGGCGCATTTTGTTGGGTTGAGCTTCCACTTCCACTTGTTGAGGTTCTTGAAAGTCTCTTCGGATCTTGAATCAAAGTTTCGGTTCTCTAGTCTTCACCACCACGTCGTCTACATAAGCTTCGGCGTTTTTTGCCAATCTGCTCTCCCAAACAAGTCACGTATCGCTCTTTGATACGTTGCTCGGCGTTCTTCAATCCGAAGGACATTGTTTTTGTAGCATTAGGCACCAAGGGGGGTGATGAAAGAGGTCTTGCTCACGATCTTCTTTCTTGGTGCAATGCGGTGATATCCTAAGTAGCAATCCAAGAATGATAGTAGAGCTGATCTGGCGTGGAGTCCACTATTTGGTCAATCCTTGGTAGCCCGAAGGGGTCCTTAGGGCAATGCTTATTCAGATCTGTGTAGTCCACACACATTCGCCAACTCGAGGTGTTCTTCTTCGAACGAGAACCGGGTTGGCTAGCGATCGAGGATGTAGGATTTCTCGATGAATCCTGCTACGAGTAATTTTGCAATCTCCTTTTTGATGGCTTCCTTCTTTTGGTGAAAACCTCCTTAGTCTTTGCTTGATGGGTTTGGATCCCATATTGATGTCAATTCGCGTGCTCGGCCCGGCTCCTTGGTATTCGGGCATGTCCGCGGTTTCGTGCAAATATATCTTTGTGTTGCCTTAGGAAGCTGGTGAGTGCGAATTCCCATTTTGGAGATAGGTGGGCGCTGATGATCGCCGTCTTGGATGGATCGCCCGTTTGTAGATCAATGTGCTTGACGTCGGCCTCTTCTGGTGGGATCAGAATTGCTTGCTTCTTGGTAGGTATCTCGAGTTCTTCCGGATTTGTATCCTCCGCCATCGGTTGAGTTCCTTTTTCTCCAAGAGCTCCCTTGTCTTGTTTTGCGATTTCCACGGCTTGTACGTCACACTCGAAAGCTTTCTTGAGGTCTCCTTTGATGGAAAGAACCCCAAAAGGTGCCGGCATCTTTAGTAGAAGATACGGGTAGTGCGGAATAGCCATGAATTTTGCAATAGCGGGTCTTCCCATAATGGCGTGGTATGGTGACTCGAGATGATGCCAATTCGAACTTGATGTACTCTGTCCGGTAATTTGATGGTGATCCAAATGTAACTGGCAAGGTGACTTGTCCGACTAGAATAGCTGCTCGTCCGGGTACTATTCCATAGAAAGGAGTGTTCGAAGGAGCGATAAGTCCGAGAGAGGTCAGTCCCATCTTGTCCGGTGTTTCGGAGAATATGATGTTCAAGCTAGCTCCTCCGTCGATCAACACCTTGGTAACGGTCACCCCGGCTATTGTGGGTTCTAGTACCAAAGGATATAGGCCGGCGTTGCCCACACTTGTCCATTGATCCTCCCTAGTGAACTGAATCGGGTATTGGGACCAATTGAGGTAGCGCGGTACTGCGGGTTCGCTGCCATGATTGATCGGAGTGCCGGCTTGTCTTTGTCTCTTGCTCTTTGATCCGGTACTCCAGAGAATATGACGTTCAAGGATCTCGTTGCTTTCGAAAATCCCCCCGTCTTTGGCTCTTCAATGGCTTCTTCTCTGTTTTCTTGATTGTTTCCTTCCGGAAGCGAGTTGTTTCCTCCCTTGTACTTCTCCTGAACGCGTGGTGCGGTTTACGAGTGTGTGTGCGGAGCTCCGGGGGTGGTAGATGCAGGGGTAGATCTTCTAGCTTGATGTTGCTTCGTTCCTGTCGCCATTGTTGTTGTTGTTGAACCTCTGTTTGTAAGGTTTCTTTGATTTCTCCGCCATTGTGGCGGTATTATGCGGTCCTCGCTTCTTTTCTTTGTTGAGAGTTGTTACGATCTTTCTTCGGGGCTTCGAGTTCTTTCTTTACGAAAGCGATATCGAGTTCTTTCTTACGCTCCGATCATCTTCTCGACAGTAAGCTTGAACTCTTTCGTTAGTCCTCGGGTTGTCCTTGTAGAAATCGAGAACTGCCATCTTGAGAAAATTCCATTGCGAAGGCGTCTATCACTTCTCTTTCGGTGATGTCGTGTACTTGGGATCTCATCTCCCCAAATCTTCGGTAGTAATCTCTCGGGATTCTCGGCTTACGCTTGAGGCTTTTCAACTCGGCTGAGTAATAGGATGGGTGATGATTCTGCTGAAGTTGCTACTGAGAATGCTTTTTTCGTAAGTCTTCCCGATGTCGGATTGAGCCCTCTTCGACCTTGTCGAACCATTGGAGCGGTAGAGCTGTAGGGCCATGGGAAAGAAAAACGGCTTTTGCGTCATCATCTCCTCCGGCCCAGCTCAATGGATTGTGAGTAGACTCGAGCCATTGTGCGAAGGCTCTGTTTTCCCATTGTATTTTGAGTGGTTTGAGGGCTTGAACTTTGGGGGTAGCTTGACTTTCTGCAATCTTTTCAAATGGAAGCAAGGAAACTGTCGTAGCTTTCCGTCGTTCTTTCTTCAAGTCCTCCTAAGGTTCTTCCTCCTCTTGGATGAGTTCGGTAGAGGTCGATATGTTGATTCGCGACTTCTTCTCGTCGACTTAGTCTTGGTGCGGGGCTTTCCCTCGGGGTCTCTCGTACCGTCGCCGCCATCTCGAGGCGGCGGGAGTTGTTGGAACCCTCCGGCCTTCCCAGCCTTTTCAAAGATGTTGGATCGACTTCTTGGAACATGAGAGCCATTTGCCTTTGGCTGCGACGTCTTGGGGTCTCTTTCTCGGACAGCCTTTTGTAACGCCTCCTTGATGAGCTTCTCCTCGTCGTTCAGGTCTATAGCAGTCTTGAGGCGGTCAATCAACCCTTGTAGTCTCTCGGGTTGCCCTCTACGGTCATCCTCGGCTTCTCTTTCGGATTTCAGCCTCTCGTATTCGTGTAGATCGGCGATATTTGTTCGAGCTTGCATACGGCGCATTTGCCCCGATTCGGCGTCCCCCTTTTCGGCTTGTTTCTTCTTAGCCTTTCTTGGCGTTGGTGTTCTCCTTCGTCGTTGAGGGTTCTTTCGTCGTAGAGATGTTGGATAGGCCGTCGGTGGACCTGATGTCGGGGCCTACGGGCGGTTAAGCGGAGCTCGGGCTGTAGCCACCATGAAGACTTTCTTTGCATTTTGTAGCTTTGGGCGCCACTCCTTCCGCTTTGGGATGGACCTTATGAAGATGGACCTCCACAATGCGTCCCCGTTGCTTGGCGATCGGCTTTCTTTGAGGGTTCTTGGCCGGATGGATGATGCACTCCTGCGGGGTTCTTGTCAATATATGAGCCCTCTTTGCGCCCTCCAAAGGAATCTCAATCTTCTCTTGAGTAGTCCCGCGCTCCTTGAATACTGGCGTGTCTGCGCGTTGCGTAATCTGTAGGAAATTGAAAAGGTAATGCGAATTTGGTGTCGGGGTTATATCGAACTTCGCCTCCTTTCCCGAGTTGGAAAAGTATTGGTTGAAAAAAGTTTCCGAGTTGGGTAGCTTCCCTTATCCAAGCGGAGTTGGAGTCGTGCCGAGTTGCCAGGAGTCCGTACTCGAGCCACGGTTGTATACTTTCCCGAGCTGGTTTGGGTTGGGCCCTTCCGTGTTGGTTCTCGAGCAAGCTTCGAGTTTGTTCTCCGTCTTGAGGCGGCCGGCAATCGTCGATTCTTTGGAGCTTCTCGACGAGTTCGGTTCTTCGGTTTTGGAGTCCTCGATGATGCAGCTTCGAGTCTTGTCGTCGTCGTCGATCTCGCAAGCCCATGAAGCGAAGATGATCGTCTTCCTCGTCGATGTACTCATGATGTCGTGGTCCACCAGGACTCTCGTGCTGAAATTCAGCGGCGAGCCCCTAGCGCCCGGTATCGATGTTTTACTTATAGAGTGCACGCCACGGGTGAACTGGCGGTTTGTTCGGGCCTCGGCGAACTGGAGCCCGCGGTTTTTTGTTGCGCGGTGACATGGAGAGCGGGGTTTTTATATTGGTTCGGGCCTCGATCAGGATCGAGTAAAGACCTTTCGTCGGGCGTGAGCCTGTTTTTGATTGATGGGGTTAGCCAGGAATCGGCCGTGAAGCTTACGGCGCTTGGTCGTAGCCAAGCTTGTGTAGTGTAATGCGTGCGCACCCGCCCTCCTCTGAGGTGTTCCTTGGCCGCCTTTTATAGTCCAAGGGGCCAAGGAACTCGCTCACGATCCTAGTCGGATATAGAGAGGGTTGTCAGGTAGAGGAACTGAACACACAATCCTTTACAAGGTAAACGACTAGTGTTCTATCTAGTTACAAGCGTAAGTCACCGTAGCTATGCTTCCATTGCCTTAAAGGAGTTGTTTGTGGCCGCAGTGCTTGGATAGAACCCTCGTACAACTCGGTAGAGTTCTTTGGTGATCCCTGTATCCACACCGCTTTCTCTACGTTATTATTATCAAAATTTTGTTCAAATTTGGAATGCTCTAGCTCTCCAAGAATCTTGAAATAAATAACTTAAGTGGAGAATTTATCTATACAAAATTTGGCAATTTTTCTGATTTGAATACATTTTGAATTCCAACCCACGCTCACTACAATAACTTATTCGGTGTAGTGTCCCTATTTGGAAGTGAAACGAAACAAAACTACTCTCGCTTTCTCCACTCTCCTCCGCCCTCCGCTCAAAATTGAAATTCGGTCAAGCGCTGGCGCCAATCAATCAATCGGCGGATCGGATCGCTTCACGGAGAAGGCCTGTCCGGGACGAGGCGAGGCGAGCAGCCGAGATGCCGTCGAGATGGCCCGTGGGTTGCCGTTCGCGGTGGACACGTGGACCCGACACCGTCGGCGACGCCACCGCTTCCTCACGCCGCCCATCGGGACCACCTCGCCCGACATCGCCGCCCTGCGCGCCGTCTCCCGGTCTACACCTCCCTTCACCATCCTCATCGCCCTCGCATCTTCCCCGGCTTGGCCAGCGGCGCGTTGTCGTCGAGCTGACGTTAGCGACCGCCAGCTGGCGTCCCCGGACCCCGTGGCGACTTATTTGTCACGCGCTCGGCGCCCTTGCTTTGCCAGTCAGCTCGCCCGTCCCTCCTCTTTCCTCATGTCCCTCGTCGATTCGGATAACCGGCCATTCTCATCCATTCCCTTTTAACATGGGACCGGGCGCCGTGATGATGTTCTGTTCGAGGGCCTACGGCCGCCCGTCGTCCTGCACACCCGGCGCTAGCGACTCCGACTGCCTCGGCGCCTGACATCTTGCGCACCGCCGCGCCCGCATAGACTACCTCTTCCTCGACTACACCTTGCGCGGTGCGCTCTGCGGTTCCCGGTAAGGAGGACTCCATCCGCCCGGTGATCAGCGCGTGGAAGCTTACCGGCCGGGTGGTGTACCCTTCGTCTGCGACATGCTAGAGGCGGGGAGGACATCCTCGTGAGGGGTGTCAAGGCGTTCGGGTCCAAGATCTCGTCGGCCAGGGAGAAAACTTTGGCGCCACGGATGCTCACGGACGTCGTGGCGGAGATCCTCGCCCGCCGATGGCAGCGCCGCCTCCACCCGCTTCCATGTCATCCCGCCGTTCGTTCCGCCGCCGGAGTGGGCCCGCGGAGATCGTCGCCGCGCGGCGCCCGCGCGCCCGGCCGAGCCCTCATCATCCGGCCTTCCCGCGGTGGTACAACCACAACTCACGATCCACGCCCTTGGAGGGCGCCGTCAACGCGGCGGCCAGGCCGAGCGCCGGCGGGGCGTGCGCGGTGAGTCGGGGTCCGCACGCGCGCGATGTCGATGTACGTCCGCGGGGCGAGCTAGAGCAGCGCCGGGGATCCTCAAGCCCAAATGGGTCATCTCCACCACACCGCCGTATAAGGCGGTGGACCTCGGCTTACGTCAGGAAGCACTTGCTCCCTGTCGGTTTAGCCCCCGACGATCCCCCTATGGAAGTTGCTCGGGATATATCGATGGAATGTCTATCGTCACCGGCTCGCCCGGCAGATCTTTGCTAATGGCAGGAGCTGCCCAGAAGGGCGAAAGGAAGTGTTCAATTCTTGTGTTGATGAGTTTGGCTCGATGATGGCGGTCGGGTAGTAGAAGAGGCTGCGAAGCGGCAGTGGTTGATTTTGAGATCGAGTTGAGCAAAATTGCCACGCTTTTTGGAAGAGCAAGATTCGGATTATCACAACACGAACCTGAACTGTTGTTGAGCTGCGGGAGTATTTGAGTGCTGAGATCATTGGTGATGTTGAGCTTCAAACCAATGATTCTCGCTGCTGAAGTCACGGGTTTTATAGCAACAACAAGCTTATCAAGTAGGTGAGTTAAGCGGAAGCCGCAACAAAGGAGCAGAATTTAGTTTTCGAACTGGGTGTTGTGGCAATAGCAAGCTGTTGAAGTAGTTGAGTTAAATGAAACCGATGGAAGGAAAGAGTTGAATTTGAGTGCGAGACTGAACTTTGTAAATATGACAAAGGGAATGGAAAAAATTTGGCAGGGGGCTCAAGAACGTAATCTGAATGTTCGAGCTAGTTTGATGGAAGTTTGCAGGCATAAGGTGAGCGAAGGTAAAAGGCGTAATGCAAGTGAATAAAGAGATCTCGGTGTGCATGTTACAGTTTCAACTACCGAGGATGACCCCATTACTACATCATCAAGAATTGAGAAGAACTCGATCAATTACGACGAAGGGTGAGCGATTCTTCAACCGTTGTTGGATCATCAAAGGGCCTTAATGTGAAGGTGAGGAGGTTGTGCAGGTCCATGAACCTCGCGGTTCCACGCCCCCCGCCATCTCTCGTCCAGCTCATGGCCGCCTCAAGCGACCTAGAGGTTGTCCAAGCGGTTTCTAGCAGCTTCACTCTTTACATTCTTTGTAAAATTAAATCTCTATCGAACCTGTATTGCTAGTTTGTGCGGCCTCACCAAGGATGGACAGAACGGTGGGTATTTTTTTACAATCCTCGGGTATGATCTGATGGTGCTACTTAAGAAAAATAGCTAGAGAATTGAGATATATCTACTGATCCAAGAATGATATCTTCTCTATTTATCGGTTTAATTTGGAGATATATCTCTTGATCCAAGAATTGGAGATATATCTACCGATCCAAGAACCTGTATTGTTTTTCGAACCACGGAAGAAGGGCAGGTTATTATTTATAGAAATGCGGTTTCTAGTGGAAGTGATCGAAGAGATCTTTTTTTAAAAAAAAAAGAGTTTCATTAAACTTCGCTTTTAAGAAAAAGACAATTACAAGATAATACTACACGGGGTTACCGGTTACAAGATTAAGCAAAAGAAAGACAACAAAGCTGTTCAAACCCACTACATAACCTCAAGGTCTAAAGCTCTATTACATCAGTTGAAACTAAATTTATTGGAACGAAAGCCTTCTCACCAGCTTAGAATCTCCTCCTTCACATGCTCGACGTGCTCTCCTGTCTTTATTCTTGAGTAGGATCATCCACATTTGCATAAAAAGATATTGCAAGATATACAACATCGAGTGGGTGAGTTGGGATATTTCTTTTCAATAGCCATTTTATTCCTGTTAATCCAAAGCGCCCATGCAAGGCTAGCAAAAACAAAAAACACAACTCTAGTTGGTAATGACCCTACCTTTCACGCTAAACCATCTTTCAAGAAAGTCATCCAATAAATTGGGAGGTTCTATCTCGCCAAATCTCTTTAACCATTTGCCAAATAAATCTCGCCACATGACAGGTTGAAAAAAACATGATCAATAAACTCAAGACCATCATCCGGACAACACTTTTCGGATCCCTTCCACCCTCTTTTGAGCAAGATCGTGTAACTTGTAGCTTGTTGTTAAACATTTGCCATAGGAAAAACTTAACCTTCGAGGAGATGCGTAGTTCGCAGTCTTGCCCTTCGGGGAACCCCTCCACCCGTGAGGTCCGCCGCTGTAATCGCCTCAACTCCGGTAGTGCAGCGGCGCACGCAAGCAAGAAACGGATTAGGAAAACCGCATAAGCACAAGGGCAATCAAGCGACTCATCGGCGAGTAGGGGCGGCCTTCTCCGCCGGATGCGACGGAGCTCCGCGATCTTGCTTAATAGCGGCATAGGCGAACTTTTGGTCCTAGAGAAGGAGCTCCGGCGGAGCGGGAAGAGGAGGAGGCGGAGCCGAGCACGTGGAGGGGGAGCCTGGCAGGGTCGGGTCCCGGGCGGCGGCGGCGGGGGGAGCCGAGGGCGGTGACGGACGCCCGGACCCCAGCTCGGCTCCAATCAGTAGAACCACCCTCCATCGTGCTCACAAGTAGGAGTGTGGTACAAGATGAGGGGTGTGGAAGAGGAATGCAGACGTAAGAGTGGAGTGAACCCCAGATGTATGCGGGGGAGGGGGCAAAGCCTGAACTCTTCCCCTCCCTTTTCGAAAAAAAAAAACCAAAAGGTGTGGCGAGGACCGTCGGAAAAAACCCTTCCCCTCCTCCCTTCCAGCGGTTGGCGGTCGATTTTGCCGCCGCACTCTCATCCGTGGCCTCCTAGAATATGTATTTATTCTTCTAAAAAAAAAAATATATATATATATATATATATATATATATATATATATATATATATATTGGTTCTAAGAAAAAAGAAGATATATTTATTCATGCTTGTAATATTGTTCAAACATGTCGGGTTGTCACGATTTGTTCATGTAAAATATTGTTCTATGGGAGATGGGGACTCGAATCTAACCTAGGACGTGACGGGGTTGAGATTTGTTTGAGGTGTCCAACAAAAAAACGCCAATTCTTTGACTTTTTAAAATCTAATTTGACCAAATTTGCTATATTTTTTTTGACCCGTAGCGTGCCGTCCCACTACACCACAACCCTTAATCAGCGACTTGCGATCCGTTGCTATATGGGGGTACTGGCGACTTTCAGTTCGTGGCAAAAACTTACGGCGACAGACCCCTGCGGATGCTAATGAAGCCGTGGTTAAATGTATACAGCGACGGACCCTCCTTTAGCCACGGACCATCCAACGATAAAGCTTTAGCAGCGGATAACCAGTCGAGCCTTTAGCAACGGATGGTCCATGGCAAAATTGAACTTATAGCAGCCCGACAATCCATCGACCTCAATTGAATATGTGAAAAAAAATAATCCACATATATTTAAAACTAGATCACATTCAAAACAAATACAATATTGAATAACATACACAAATGGCATTAATCATACTCTCATTCATTCATATCAAATGAGTACATGTATAATCATGTCACTAGCTTAAGCTTCTTGCCATCAAGGCAACCCATACAAGCATATAGTAGCTGAATACAAAATCTAGCTAAGTCATCATGGCAACAAATAAACATATATAGCTGGATACAAATCTAGCTAAGTCATCAAGTCGTTAAGTATTGTTATCCTGTTGGCGAGAAGTCATCATCCAAAAGCATTGTTATCCTCTTGGTTCTTGACTGCAGACCTTCATTTGTAACAAGTATCATAATTAGAAGCGTAGACCACATATAAAAAAGAATAGAATTAAGTGGACGTTACTCAATTAAATGGCCAAGCAACCGACATCTTTACAAAGATCGCCTAAAGTCATGATTTCAGCATGAGGCGTGGCTACTATGGTTATTACTTAAGATTTATATTTAAGATTTGAACTTCAATTGGAACTGGTTAAAACTAATACGGATTGCATTTTCTAAATGGAAAGCATGCTAGTGCTATGTTATTACTACTAGACTACAACTACAGATTCCATGTTTGTGCTATGTTATTACTACTAGTCTACTACGAGATAACTTGAATACAACATCTGAATTCTATTGCAAATTTGCACTTTCATCTAGCCATCAGTCATGAAACGTGTAGGAAGAGTCATGAGCCTTTGATCCTGCTGCAACTAAAAGTCCAAGCAATGGCATTCCACAAGTATTTATATTTTTTACTACCATCAACCGATGCTACCATCAACCATCTACGTGTGAACACAAATTACTCAATGCGTCTTGATGCTAATTGGCAAATGTGATCTGTCTAAAGAGTTAGGACCAAACCATACTTACCAAGCTTTGTCCCTACAAGAATTATTGGCACACCAGGTGCATAATGCTTCAGTTCAAGTATCCACGAAAATAGAAGAGTTTGAGTCACCAAACAAGAAGTTTGGGAGCCATCTCGTATTAATAACCCTATTCAAAAATTGATTTTTGGTGATACGTTTTCAAAGTACAATTTATAGTATCTGTAATTGATTTCTTTGAGGAAAAAATAATCAATCAGAATATGATCAAGCTAGAAGCAATGAATTTATCACATAATCAGCTAAATGAAGACTATCGGTATGAGATAAAAACAAGCATGCCCGAGAGAACTTTGGGATAGAGTGACATGTAGAGCAAACAAAACCAAATGTAGAACATAAGAATTAGTGTCTTGCCTTCTCAAAACATTCTCATAGCAGGCCTTCTTGATCGGTGAGAAAGCCCAAGAAAAGAAAAACATCAACTCCACGATAGCTCGGTGGTCTCGGTCATTGTAATCCTCTTGACACATTGCAGTAGAAAAGATGGAAGTTTAACCATTTTGATTTGATGAACAAGGAAAAAGATATGCACAAGGAGAGAAAAAAAGAGTATCATAAGTAGCAAAACAGGGACAGACACGGCTAGTGGCGTGCGGTGTCGAGGCCAAGGTTGGCGGTGCTACCATCAACCACCTAATTGCTTCCGGCATCCTTATTAATTCTTCTTGATCAAATTTCTATGGTTTGGTGAGTTCAAACAAAATAAAAGAACTTAGGTTCATTCTCAATCCATGTCTTATCCATAGACCTTATTTGGTTTTCATTCATCATATCTATTAAACAAAACCAACATGTAATTCATCAACTTTGCATTCATGCTAAATGAAAATGGTGGGTGGCTAGCAAGGAGTACTCCTAGATGATTTCTGACATGTCAAAGCATCCATCCTACATTCCTACCAATGCTTTACATGCGACACTAATATTTGAGTGAACTTTATTCCTACCAATTAGTTTCATACACGGCATGTAACAAATTCATATCACGGGGTCAATTGCCCCCAAATAGGTAACACAGTTAGGACATATAGCTCGATTATTTCAAGGTGACCTTGGGATGCTTCCGAGTGAATCGATTAGCCTGAGAGAAAGCGTAACAAGAGAAAACATATCATTCAACACACGCGACCACTCATTCAACACACGAGACACTCATTCAAATCTACCTTCCCGGCCTTTGAAAAATCTGCCTTTCATCGTAACCATGGACAACACTTCCTCTTTCACAAACATGCTGAACTCTGCATTCACAAGTGTAGATCCAGGAGAAACAAGTTAGTCAACAGCGGCATTTCCCTCACCCCTGACATCATTTCCCCTCATCCCGGTACCACTGTGAGTACCCCTCGTGAGCTATCCACCCACACAATTTCCTCCAAGTTTCCAACCCCCATATCTGAGGAGTATTTAATCCTTTTGGAGTCCACTCAAATTACCCACAATTTCCAGTCACACAAAGGAATCATGACCAAAAATAGCACAAGGGAATCATGGCCAAAAATAACACAAGGGGAAGGCACATGCATACCAGGCGTCATCCATGGCCAAAAAATAACACAAGGGAACATTGGTGGGTGAGGCGTGGCGTCTACATCTCCTTCCTCTTCTCATGGCGTCTGCCGCGGCCAAGATCTCGTGGGAAGCACCCAAAGGCGTCATCCATGGACACTCAAACACCTCAGCGTCATGGTCTCGCCACATGCAAGGCGGGCAGCGTCGGCTCTGGCTCACCTCCTCGGCGTTCTCCTCGCATCCCAACTCACCGCTGCCTTCTCTGTCGGGCGTGCCCCTCTTGCACCCCCACCACCTTTTGATGATGCGGATCCGAGTAAAGGAGCACCTAGAGTTGCAAGATCTAAGAAGGGAAGCTTTGATTTAGGAGTATGGAAATCGATTTGGGGATTTTGCTTCTTTTACGGAAGAGCGAGAGCGGTGGGGAGGTGGTGTCGGAGGAAAGGGATCCAGCCGGCGGAGGAGGGGCTTGAGTTCAGTCATGCCTGGGGTCTACAAGGAAGGTGGTGGTGTCGGAGGAAAGGGATGAGGGGAGGCGATGGGATGGTCGGGAGTCAGGGTCTGCGGGCGTGGAGGCGGGTGCGCTGCGTCGTGCGGCGGCGGGCTTGAGGAGAAGGCAGCAGCATGCGGGGGTGGGAACGAAGTGGCGGGGGGTTGGGGTATTCTCGGTGAGGGGACTTAGGGTTTGGAACGTTTTGGGCCAAAGTTCTAGCGAAACCGGCCCAAAAACACTGCCCAACTCGGAAATTTGTTTAGCAGCGGACCATCGGTCTACGTTAGGATCTATACCAGCGGATGACCCAACTCAAAAGCAAAATATTTCTGACAGCGGACAATCCATCACCATATCTGAGATTAGCAACGGGCGATGCGTGACAAACCTTTAGCAACCCACCATCCAATGCTAATTAAAACTTTTAGCAAGCGCACTTTCGATTCTT
The DNA here is from genome assembly GCA_015847255.1 of Hyparrhenia diplandra. Taxonomy (NCBI): domain Eukaryota; kingdom Viridiplantae; phylum Streptophyta; class Magnoliopsida; order Poales; family Poaceae; genus Hyparrhenia; species Hyparrhenia diplandra. The sequence goes on from JADLZK010000002.1 coordinate 639,361, forward strand.
TGTATAAGTGTTGTGGTGTAGTGGTCTATCCCAATTTTTTGGACCGAGAGGATCGAGGGTTCAATAACTCTTGACATTTTTTTATACTTCGGACCCGTGTTGGATACATGCTTTTTGTAAAATACCCAGCGTCGTAGCCTATCGTCTTTGCTTCAACTCCTTCCTCCCCTCTTCCCTCCACTCTGCTTCAACTCCTTCACTTCCCACCCCACGCGTGCATTTGCTGCGCTCCTAGCCTCTTCCCGCCCCGCCACGGCGCCGCGCCTCCGTTCCTCCTCGCCCTCTCCCCCCCCCGCTGCCGTCAAAGATGAAGTGGGCGAGGGGAGAGGGACCTAAAACGGGAGGTTCGCCCCGGTTCCTCGCCCCGGGCGATGTCGACCGGAGGTGAAGACGGAGGTGACGCATACCGCCAAGGTTCAACAAAGGCGTCAGAGCGCTTCCACGGGGGTACAACAAAAGCGGGCATATGTGCCGCCTTCGTCCTTGTCTCTGTGGAAGACTAGAAACTCCGTGGCCACTCGAGATCCATCAAACCCCTAGCGACGCGGGATGATGGAGAGGCGAAGCGGCATGCAGGCGATGGCGTTGGAGGAGTTGCGCTCGCAACATCGGAGTTGAGGCGCCCCAGGGGCACGACATATTGACTGATGCGGCGGCGCGGACGCCGCTACCGTTCCGGAGGCCTTGTACTTTGCCTTCGGACAGTGGCGTCATTGAGGCGGCTAGCGGCGAAAGCTGGCGGAGGCGTAGGGCGAGGAGAAGTCCTCGCAGCGCGTGTCGCAGGCAAGCGGTGAGGAGGCTGGCGGCGAGGCGGCGCCAAGGAGAAGGAAGCGAGCTCGTCGTTGGCGCGGGTAATAATGCCTCGTTTAAAACTTTTTCCACTCGGGGATGACCCCATTTCCTTTACTTTTGATTACGGAAACACAAGCATTCATTAGAAGTTTTTGCGTAAGAGAAGCTACAAAAAGCGAGGACATGCCTAAGAGACTCTACTAAGCTTAAAACTGAACACACAAGCGTAACCTCCCTTGAACCCATATATCATGGGCAAGCAGGACAACGACGGCCGAGTTCAAGCGGTAACAGCAAACACCAAAAGTAGACTAAGCCCTCTACCGAGCACCCGAAACTTAGCATAACAACTCCGGCTTCTAATCATCTAGCCTATTAACATGGCCTCACGTCATATATATAGATTATAGACCTTTTCGATTCTTTTGAGAACATGTTACTTGCGGTATCCTCATGATTTCGGATCTCCTTTTCTGAGCACTTCTCGGTCTTCCATCCCGCCATCTTCATATATATATATATATACTTGTTTAAAACTTAAAATTGTGGAAACCAATAGCTATTTTGGCATATATATATAGTTACGTGAATAGTGCGTAGTAGTTCTCTAGCCACCAGTTTTGGCATAGTTCACTTTTCTTCATCATTTGCGGTTTACGAACGTGATTTAATTTGAGGATTGTGATTTGTTTTTGTTGACACGATCTCATACGGACCCCGCATATAATTGTTTCTTGCATATATATATGTAGTGCACGGAGGTGGTGGTTGTGAAACCCATCATGCGGAAGCTCGGGGAAGTTTCGGGGCTATTGAGGATCTCAACAAAGGGGAAGGCTGGGAAGGAGAGGCTCATGATGCAAAGGCTCGATCAAGTCTTCGGTTTGTCATTGAGTCTTATTTTGTTGAGTCTGAGCGTGAATGAAGAATTAAAAAGGCTGAGAAGGTACCATGCTCAGGACAGGGTGCAGGGGTGCCATTAGATCAATGTTGACACCACACTAATTAATGTGATCGATCTTATCTTTGTCTTGACCACTTTTGGTGATGATGTACTATCTACCTAAGCTAGTATTAAAAGTATGTGTGATGATCGATGCAAACTTCGATGACTCCTTGCTCAATTTGATAAAATATATGATGCTAGTAGCTTGTTAGGTACAAATTGTTGACCACACATACATATGCTTGAGACCCGTGCTAGATCTGATAGGTATTTGTAAAATCGTATATATTATTATATTGAATTGAACTTGTTGCCCGTGGGACCATCTTATGCGTAATGCGCATCCCAACTCCACTACTGCTTTCTGCGTGGGGGTGGGCCGAACAATACCGGCGCTTTGTTGTGAATAGTTCAAGTGCACGGGCCAACTTGGGTTGTGCATTCTTAGCCGGAGGGCTGCGGGCGCTTAAGAATCGAGGGCGACCTTAGCGGTCGATCAAATCGGACGACCCGCGGTCGTGATGTTGCAAAAATATCGCGCCACCGCCCGGTTTCTACCCATGAGGAAACCTAGTCTTGTACTACTAGAGCTGTCAAGAAAGAAAGCGGCAAAGCGGTTTCGCAAATAGATAGATCGGTATGAAGAAACCTAGGTTGCGAGAAATGGCGAGTCATCCTACCAGATCCATCAAAACCAGCTTCAAACCCTACCGCTAGCTCCGTCTTATCGGCAACCTCCCGGGCGACATTCTCACCACCATCATCTCCCTCCTACCGGTAAGCGGCGGCGCGGGGCGCAAAGTATTATCCACGGTGGCGCCCCTATGGCGGAACTCTCGCTCAACCTCTGCTGGCGACATCAAGCTCATCAAGCACAAAGCGCGAAAGCGCCAGCGCCCGACCTATATTTGGCGTCGTCTGTCATGGTATCTCGGATCATCTCAATCATTGGGTAATTTCCGCCTGGCTGTGCCTTGGTTGTCAAAGCATAGGCGACATCTATCGGATCTCACAGTCTGGCTTCAATCCCCTAAATCGATAGCCTTGAGCATCACGCGAGCTTTGGAGCGCATTCACATATCGGTGCGGGGCCGCCCGCCCAATTACGTCATCCTCCTCCCTTTGCTCTCTCACCATCGCGGGATGATAGACACGGACCTAGACTACACCATGAGTGCGCCAAGTTTCGGTGCTGATTTAGATAGTTTACATTTCGCCAATATGAAAGAGCTTACCATCGGGCGCATGGCTATCGGGGACAAAATGCTCCATACGCTCCTCTCCAAATGTCCTATACTACGAGTTTGGTGCTTGTCGGAAATGTCGGGACTTTCTTGCATCCGCATAACTAATTGTACACTTAGGTCGTTGGTCTTTCCGGCGAAGAATATTACGATGCGAGCAAAGTGCGAAAGAAGTGGTGATTGAGGATGCTCCTCTTTTAGAAAAGCTATTCATTGAAGCGCCACCATTACTCTGCCCCCCCCGACTTACATTGAGCCCGGTCACAATTTTGCACATTAAGCATCAAATGGCTCCAAAGCTTCAGTTCTTGGGGGGCCCTCAATTCGACCCCTACGATATTTGAGTTTGGTATTTGTAAGGTGTGTAGTGTGTAAGTTCACCATGCCATTACTTGATTTACTTTATTATTTATACATTATGTCAATACATTATAACCAAAGTTTTGCTTTGTGAGATGTCTATACCTCTGGCATTCCCATATCGATGGGAGCTATTAAAGTTTTTGGTTGTGTCCATGCCATCTCGACATTAATGATCTTTTGTTAGTCTTTGAATTGTTTCCTCTGCCTCCAAAAGCTCTATGTGAAGGTAACTAACATTTGGATCAAAAAATTTATATGTACCTTACATTCCACATTTAGTTTCTAGCTTATATTGCTTGATGAGATTTTTTTACACACTCAAATGTAGCTGATATTTCATGATATTTATGAATTGAATTGTTTATGTGTAATCGAATTATGTGAATAAATGTTCATTTAGTCAAATTGTGCAATCGTTGTCACCGTTTTTGCGAGGTGTTCAGCTCAGGACATTTTTTTTTTTGTTTCATTTTCAGGTCTCTTTGAAGGCCAGGTCAAAAAGGGTGAAGCACCATTATGCCCTTGATCATCTTGATTGTCTTCAAAGCCACCTTAAGAAACTAGAAATGCTTGTTAGATTACAAGGGAAGGAAGAGAGATGTGGAATTTGTCAACTTCTTTATTCAAAGCGCCAAAGTTACGGAGAAAATAGTATTTTTGGGCGGGCGTGAAATGCGATTATGAATATTAGCAGCGGCAATGGCAAAAACTAATGTTCAGTGCTTCCAAGGACATAAAAGTAGCATTTAAGCCCCTTGTCTGCGGTCTCCACCTTGACCTTGTGCACATCGAGGGGATATGCATGATAGGAGTATTGTTGATCTTTATGAGCATGCGTTGTGTGTGACCGAGCATTATGACCAACATTGCTTGTAAACTCTTTGTGTCATTATATTGTACATTGTCGAGAGTTTACAATGGATGGAACTAGAGTTTCGACTGAATTGAGATATAGAGCTGACTCGAGTGGAATTGGGATGTTAGAAGGCTATCCAACGGTGAATTTGTGGTGAATATGCCTTCTAAAGCTATCCTAAATCTGCTTGTTAAGATGAAAACAGATCAAATTCATTACCTCGGATATTTGTTGCTGTGGTAGAGGAGTATGATGGAGATCGAGTCTTTTTAAAACCTTGAAAACAGTTTGGATTAAAGCCTATGGTATACGATATTGCAAGAACAGAGTTTGCTGTACTTGAACTAGCAAAATTGGTGGGGGCTCGAGAAAAAGTGCACAAACCATAACTAAAATGGAAATCGGTGTGGATACAAATCTCTTGCAAGAATCCCTATGAGATCAAAGGTGCCTTAGAAGTGTTCATAAATACCAAAGGGAGGAAAATTCTTTGGTTTTACTCGATAAACTGCCACAAGTACCTCCCAACCAACGATGATGATGACTTTGATCTAGAAGATGATGAGGTAACAGAGATGAAGATGAGCTGAATCGGGAATTCAATTTTGCTTCCAACCAATCACCTCCAAAAGAATCGGTCAGGGCTCTGGAACATCTAATCATGGAAAGAAAGTAACAATGACTTTTTTTAGAGATATTGGGATATGAAATTGAAAATAGTGGGAATCAGGAAGCAATACCAAGTAAGGTGGGAGAAGATCTGAGAATCTTGTGAATGTATGGGTACGATTACGAGCGAGGTCCACAACCCCCGATACCCACCAAGGATTAGGACCTTGCTATCCTAGGGTTTTGGACACTTGAAGAGGAATTATACGAGAACAAAGACATTGGCAATGAAGTTATTGCTGAAGGCGGTTAGCAAAGAGGTAGACAATATGACTTCAACCAATAAAGATGTAGAAGACCAACTGGAGATAGGAAGGTGTTGAAGCGGTCGCGGACAACAAAACACACTAATAGAGTTAAGGATCTTTGAGGTCAGGGTGGAAGACAAAGCTAAAGCAAAGAAGTCTGCAAGCATGATGCAAGGGGCGATGTGGACCATATGGAAGACACTTCAACAACATGGCCATCAACAAGAAGTTGGTGTCCTCTCCTAAAGGGATTATCTACAAGGCGATGCTGCTGATCAAGACACGGAAGCCACTCTTGAAGACCAAGATGAAGCCCGGTGTGACGAAGAGATGATTCAGCTTTTTGTCCTCAAGCGCCCGTGATCAGTTCTTTTTGGCATTATTTGAATGTACGTAAGCATAGGAGGTGTGATGAGTACTGGGTTGGGCTGTCTTTTGCATGCCTTCGTGCTGCAAAATAAGAAAAACTTGTGCTATGTTGCGTGCCTTCGGAGCGCATAGGAGGTTAAACTTTTGAGCTGCGTGCCGTCGTGCGCGCAAAAATGTTGGTCGAGTTATCATTTGAACTCTGTTTAGTGGTATTATGAAGTAGAGTTATGGTAGAAGTTGAGTTGAGTGCGGTGCAGCACTACTGAGTGCTTTTGTCTTTGTAAATCGGGTAACCCGGGGCAAGGCCATGGGTGTTCGTTAAGCTTTCAATAAAGCCGGGTGAATACCTTTGGTCTAAAACAATGGATGGAACTTCTACTCATGTGTCAAATTTGATTGTGTGAGCGTCTACCTTGTCATCTTTTTCTTTTGTCATATTTTAAAAATTGAGATGCTAACTTCATAAGACTAATGACAGAACTTTTTTGTTTCTTTGTGGCACTTTCATTTGCCGCGGTTGATAGTGCACTTTTTATGGTTTATTGAAACTTTGCTTTCAAGATATTTGCTTGTGGTGTGGAACTGATTTCTTTGTGTACACATCCATAGTGATTACTTTGGTTGTGTGAAGGCTAGTGTTATCGATGCATTCTGGCATTAATGCGTGTCTGGATTGAGCTTTATCATGGCAATGAATCAAGACTGGAATGGAAGGGTCATTCGGAAGTTTTTTTTTGTTTCCCCACACTCGAGGACAAGCACTGCAAAACTGGAGGCTACCTATGCTGAATTGCAGATGCTTGTGGATTGGATTAGCAGATGCTTGTGGATTGGATTACAATGAAATGAAGCAAAGGCGTAAAGCCTCGTCTTTGTGAGTTTGTGGATGATGAGGAACAGATTTTGTTGGGCTATCCTTCTAGATGGAGGATGAATTTGGAGCCCAACAAAGCAGCCTATACGGCGACAAGCCCGGTGCTTGTGCAACCGTTGATCTCGGTTGGATTCAGCGGTTGAGATTGCTTCTTGGGAAGCATGTATGGGGTAAGGAAAAACCCTAGCCTCCATTCAACAGAGAAACTATGCCGCCTCCGGATGCGTGACGGCGTGCTTTCATTTGCATTTGCGGAGGACTGCTCGGCGAAGATCCTCGGCTGCATCCAACGGAGGAACAACTTCCAACTTGGAGCCTCGTCACGTGCGCGCGCAGTTCGGCAGTGCCCGACACCAAGGAGGCGATCAAATATAGTATATAGCAAGCGTGGCGTAGCAAATCAATCATCAACGATTATATAGGCTGCCGTCCATGCGTGGCGCTCCTCGCTCCCCATTTGCCCCACCCCTGCGGTGTGCCGCCACCACCGGAAGAGAGATGGTGTTGAAGTGTGTGGCAGCGCATTATATATATATATTTATATAATAATATGTCAGCGGTGTTATAATAACCAATGAAAAACGGCCCAAATTCGTTCTACCACAAGAAAACGGGCCTAACATGCTGATTCAAATTCAGGGCCCAAAGGAAGGCGGCCTGCTTACGGCGGAGGCCCGTTCAAACTTGGATGCAGGCCCAGCCAAAATTGATTCGAAATACGGTAGCGTGTCAACATCCATCGTCTCTCTAGCGGGGCGGTATGTATAAGACTCGAGACAAATACAGCGTGCGCCTCTGCGGCGTACGCTCCATCGACATGCCTGCAACGCCGCACACCAGCGACACTGTGGACTACGGCAGCAACGCGCGCATCGCAACATCGGCGATTCCAGACACGGCGCACTGCGGCGTTTGTTCGCGAGTGTCCGCCAATACCGGCAAAAAACAGCAGGCAATTGGGGAGACAACACTGCGTGCGTAAATGCCCGTAGCGTTGGTAGCGGTTGCGACATGTACGGACACCTGCTAACACATCTCGTCACGAAATAAACAGCAGCGTCGGTAGTGGATCGCGACACCTGCTAACACAACAATGCGAAACCAGCGTTGGTAGGACTGCGACATGTCTGGACACACGCTAACACAACTTCGTCTGAAAATAAGCGTAAAGATCGGTAGTGGTTGTGACATGTACAAACACACCTAACACAACTTCGTCCCGAAAATAAACGTGGCGTCGGTAGTGGTTGCGACATGTACGTGGACACCTCCTAACACAACTTCAAATGCGAGAATAAACGCTGACTTTAATTTAAGTGACCGTTATAGACCCTTGTATGTTCAAAAGCGTCGTTATCTGCGGCGATGCGTAGAATGCGGTGTCAAGCAACACGGACGGTTCGACCCGCGCGAGTCGTGAATCGCGCGCGCGTCTGTAATACTTCGTAGCGATGCAGGGGCGGGCGCTGAAAAAGGGTATGCGTAAGCAAAAATGTTATGCAATTAGGGTTGCATCCCACGGTCGATCGGTCTCCGAAAATCTTTGTGATGAAACAGCGCGGTGCGAAGTCACGTTGAATTCGCGCACACTTTCGGTTTCAAAAAGCGTCTGCCGTAGCCGCAGCGTGCAGGCTGTGCCCGACCAACGAAAATCGTGCGGATTAAGCGGACGTTACATGAACGATGTATGCGTAATGACCTCCCCAATCTTGATGCGTATTGGTCTTGTGGGACCATCCATTAAGCCTAATGCCCGGCCTTCGCCCGACCGTAGCGTCGGTAATGTCTTCTTCTGAGATGCTCGTTATTAGCGGCGTCTCTGGGCTCACCGGGCGGTTATTAGCCTTTTTACATAGTGGCTTGCTTCTTTGAGCTCCTAGTTCCTAAGGCGTTGCACCCTTCTCTTACGGCTCTTCCTTGAAATCACGGAGGGCTACCACTTTGTCCCTTCTTCCATGTATATTCTTGAGGAGACTCGGATCATCTTGGTCTTCATAGTCTTCAAAGTCGCTATTGCGCTGGTGCGGCAACCCTCTTCTTTGCTATGAGACCTGTTGCTCTCTATTTTAGATGTCAATCATCCTCACGGGAAACATGCCCCGATCTTTCTGGATAGGGGCGGTTGACTTGTGCTTACTGTATCCATGATCGCATTCCGCGCATTGAGGTGATTATTTCTAGCAGTGACTTTAAGCCTTCATTCGGCAATGTCGGAAGAAAGGACAATCCCAATGAGATTCCTCTCGTTCTCTCATGTACTCCTCTTGTTCGGGTGATACTTCTCTTCCTCATTACCTACGCTACTCTTACGCAAGCCCGTGATCTCTGCGATCTTGCTTCTCTTCTTTGTCTTTGCCATTTGTTCATCAATTATCACGAGAGGTAACCCTGGACTTGGAAGTCTCTCCCCTTTCTGTTCGGCTATTTAGAAACCGAACACTGCGCTCTTGGAGCTCTACTCCAGTTACTTGCCGACTAGGGTCTACTGAGCCACTTTGATTTGCCCTTTCAGAAGTCATCACTTTTATCGGTCCCTTGCCCTTGGGATCATTTGCAGATACCATGTTTGTAGAGAAAGAAACCATGCCTGCTGGGAAAGGCTGTTTGTCCACCTTCATGTTGTTGGTGAACTTCAAGAGACCCTGCTGTATAGCCCTTTGGATTTCTTTGCACGAATATTTACTTGATCATTGATAGAGTGAGAGCTTGTATCATGGAGGCCACAGTACCTTCCACTCTTTATCCTATCAGGACGCTTCATAGAATGGTTCTCTGGTAGCTTGATGCGCCCTTCCTTGACCAAGAATTCAAAGAGCTTGTCAGATTTGGAGGCATCGAAGTCGTGTGCCCCTTGATTGTTTTCTTCCAGCGTTGATTAACCTGGACAGGCTCCTTGCCCTAGACAAATTCAGCAGCAGCAATGTCTTCTTGGTTGTCATCGTCTTCTGCCCCCTCCAGAAAGTGTTGATATGCTTCATAGGCCACGTTGCCCCCTTTCTGGTAGCGGGTATCCTTCTCGATGCTCTAAAACTGATTGGCCATGATTGCCAAATGTCTTCAGAGCTGCCCAAGGTCCTCAAACTCCATGCCGACCAGCTTCTCTCTGATAGCTGGATGCATACCGCGTATAGCTACGGCCGGCAACTGATGGTCTAGCGGTCAGAGAATAGCAGAAGTTTTTAGTCTCTCTGTGTCAACCCCATCAAGTCAACAAGCTCTTTCTCATTGGAACCCGAAGAAATATGAGTGGAACTTTTGCTCGGTTACGCCAAAGGTTCCAATTCGGCAATGTGGTAAACCCGGATTTAAAGCCGGCCCTGTGAGGGATGTAGGGAAGTAGCGAATCCTCCATGCTTCATCATTAGCAAGCTCTCCTAGCTGGATCAAGCAGCGACTAATATGCTCGATGGTGGAAGTGTCATCGTCACGAAAACTTGGTGGTCGGTAGGGAGGCTTCGATCTTGAAGGAAGTGCAACTTTGTTGTACGGTCCGGATATGGTGCCCGATACATATAGGGTAGATTCTTGGGCTTCAACCCAAGCTGGTTTTGCATCATATCGGCCATCCTCGCTAGGAGCATATCCACACTTGATTTCTGGGGTCCATATGGTATCACGGTATCAAAAGAGGAGGTGCGTACCGAGGATTCGGGCGAGTATTGATAGTGGAGTAATCAGAGAACTCTGCATAACCAGGACCAAAGGGATTTCTCTGTAACCCACTGGCCATTGGAGAAATTGTATAAGAATTGTATGCTGGAGGATTCCCATATGTACCGAATGCTAGATCTCCAAATGTAGAAGGTGCCTTTCCAACCTCCTTGGCTTTGGACATCTCTGGCTTCTCTGGTGTTTTATTCTCTCCTCCAGCTTCTTCATTTGCAGCTCCTTTCTTTGGTTGCAATTTCGGCATATGGAAGTATGTTGGGCCGAAATCTCAACGAACCACTCTTCAAAGTGCTTGTCGACCTACGGTCCAAAGCTACTCCTCATGATGTGGCGGGAAAGTGTTGAGGAAAACCGCATTGTGGTTAGTCATTGCTTTTCCTACGGCTCCTTGGACAATCTCTTCCTCACCAGGCATCACGATCTTTGGAAGATCTATCTTCTAGAAAACATTGCCGCTCTTGTTCTTGGAGAAGCATGACAAGCACTTTTGCGCAAAAGCTTCACACAAGTCTCTCACCATAACTTCTAAGTCCACTGGTAAGTCATCCAGACTAAGCGTGATGACTGCGCCTTTGTCTAGGTCTTCAGGCATCTTGTCTTGATCTTGATTTGTGCCACCGAGCGTGCCAAAAAGTGTGTTGACACAAAATCCGTCTCCTGTGCCGCATACACTGACAAGCTGAAGTAGCTAGCTTAACTTGGGAACCCGGGCGTGATCCGGTGGCGTGCCAGTCAATTTGACCTATAATTGACAATGAGATAAACGTGAGATCAGGAGGCGTGCCTAGTGAGACCAAGGCGGTTCCACAATGTGCGGCCCGAAGCCACTATTTACGACATATAGCTATAGAAGCTATCGTCCCACAGGTTCATGAGCGTGTTGGTAAGCATAAACAAAACAGGTAAGAGTCGGTTACGAGCGGGCATGATAAGACATGTTTGAACAAAGTAAATCGATCATCAAGATATGATATCATAAAACTCATGGCATAGATGAATCAATTGACAACATGATAGACAAAGAAGGTAAATCATAAATATAAATCTAATCTAAATAACACATGCATAGGTTTCACCCAACTAGTCTGCGCATGACGTCTAGGTCTCCTAAAAAGTCGTCCGGCTTAAACCATCACAAGCTAATCCTTCGCATGATACGACTTTTTTACGGATCCAAACCACTTCTCACAACTAGATCAATCTACCACATGATACAATCTAACCATGACAAGCTAAAAGCATGCATACATCTAAATAGATCTACAAATACTCATTACTCATTGAAGCGTATATGCATAAACAAAGTAAAGTACATGTGTAGGTCTGATCTAATGATAAAGACAGAGATCTATTCCTATTAGTCCGCCGCACGACTGATCATCCTAAACCCTTTTAATCCTAACAGCAATCCACCGCATGGTACACTGTAAGACTAGATGTTAACAGTAGACAAACCTACACATGCAAGCTACACGTATATGCATAACCGTATTCGGCAAGCTTGCCGAATCGGGGTCCATGAAGAAGGAACTCGCACGCAAAACCTATCAGATTAAACTGATCTCTAGTCCACCGGAACACTAGCTCTAGAGTAACCCAAAGACCTGCATCTACGCCGCGGTACCCAGTCTGTCAAGACTAAACGATACGCGAACCAAGAACATGTAACAACTTAGATTGATCTAAGCTCGGCTATGATATGCAAATAGATCTAGTGGCGCGATAAGATGAACATTGAAAGCATTAAAGACAACTAGATCTTATAAAAGATGAAGTTGAGCCCTATCAATCTAAATTGGGCAAAAGTGTGTGCAAACATAATAAAGATAATGAATAAGAGCATGCACCACATGGTAACTTAATGAATTCTCTAGATTTGCCAAATCTAATGAAGCCGATAACTAGCTCCAAGCTAGATCTTAGCCTTGCTGCACGACTCATGATCTAACAAAAGAACCCTCTTGCTCCATGACCTAAATCTGCGCCGCGATACTAGACATGGTACAAGGTTGCCGGTACTACGAGAGGTCGACGGGTCGATGTATCCTCTCTCATGATAGATCGGCGACCACGACTTGGACTCGAAAGGGGTGGCATGGAGCCGGGTTTGTTGTATTGATTGGGTTGATCTATTACGGTTGCCATGGGTTGTGACAGAGCTGACCAATTTATAAGAAATCAAGTATAATTCGCAATTACGAAGCAATCGCGATCTACACTTGAGTCCATATAAACCCGGTATTCCGAAATCTCCGAAAGTGATTTCAAACTCATCAACAACACAACAAGGATCGTTGAGCTCAGTAGTTCAAATCCGCGGTATCTTAAACCAAATTTAATATATTATGATCAGAGTGCGATGAACACATTTGTTTTACAAAGTAGTTAGTGAGTGCGGAAGCAATAGATTTCGAAAACCAAATAGCCGCATACGGAAATAAATTAAGATAGTGCCAACATAGTGTCAACCCTATAGTAGCACAAGATGGGAAATATGGAGATTGCCATGCCTAGGCATTATTCTTCAACCCAAAGCACATCACAACTGGATCGAATCATGCTAGGCGGAGTCACACGCAACATCGAGAATTAACCCGTGAGTACTCAATTGTACTCGCAAGACTTACCCGTCTTAAACCGAGAAAATAAGGAAAAGACTCCAAGGAACATGCTTGGCTTTAGCTGGAGCTGGCTGACTCACGTTTAATTTCAGAAAATAAGGTTGATTAGTGAGCCTACACATACTACTTGAATTCTTTCAAGTTAAAAGGTTATTTATTATATACATAACCATAGATCTGTATAGTCAAGGTTAAAGACATATGCTCGATAATATAAATAACAAAGATAAGTAACTTGATCAACATTTTAACAAAGTGGCGGCATGATAATATAACATATATTGTAATATTAAGACTACGATGTCGTGGACGCAACCCGGGTTCTCACTGACCAGGAGAGATGGCGATTCGAATCGATTGCAAACTAGCTGGTGAATACCCCGTCATAAACCGGATCCACGTCTCGTTTGCGGACCTGATCACTCTTGGGACGTTACGGGGCGTAAAGTCTCGGTCTTGCCGGCTACCCCTCCTTCTCGGGTACCAAGTGAGCGAAACAACGAGGGACGGCGCCATCGTGCACATCTTCTTGTACCCAATTAAATCCCCCATCTACCATCACCAAAGGAGCGATAAAGCGAGCACGGTAGCCCCTAACATTCCCACGAGCTTCGTGGCTCACGACCCGCGGAGCCTACTATATGAACAGGTGCGTTCAACTTCCGACCACATTCCGACAAAGAGTAAGTCCTTAATCGATCGGATGGAAAGACCACAATATCTATCCAATCTAAGCATGTTTTATTAAGCGAGGTTCTCAAGAAGCAACTTGTTAGTCACCCATGTGACTAACCACAAACATCCTCTCAAGTGACCGGAATCACATCTCACGCAATCACCATACCGAGCATTGATAACCTAGACCTCTAAATAGGATAGGATAACAATTTCAACAAGGATATCTGTGCATCAACGGTTTCAACCACTTTCCTAAACTTAATGCATCAACATATATAAAGGACGCAAATCAATTTAGTTAGAAAGCATAGGAAAGGGCAGCATGCACCGGGGCTTGCCTTGGAGAAGAGGGTTAGAAGGTGCCTTGGGCACTTCAGCAGCTTGGACGAAGTGTCCTGCTTCTTCGGGACTTCCTCTTGCTGCACTTCTAGCTGTGTACCTCTCCTTTCCGCTGCTCCTTGATCTCCTCGTGCTCTCATTCTTTCGATCCAATATGAATGTGTATGCGAGTATGAATATTAAGGAATGCATAATTGACGAGGAATGGATGAATGCATTATGATGTATGATAATAGTAAGTGTATATCTCTTCCGTAAAAGCATGAATGTAACTGTTGACGGTCACCAACGACATATTTTTTTTCCGTCAACTTACTACCATAAAGGGAGTAAAACTATACCTTTTTATACTCATATACATTTATTACTAACATATTTCCACTTGTAGCATCCAAATTATTATTGTGCAGATTTCTAAAAGAAACAAGTGGAAAATATACCAAAAAGGCGCCTCCACGAAAGCGCATTCCTGAAGAACATCAAGCCCAAGGGAGAAATGGACCAAACACGCAGAACTGGGCCGAGCCAACGCCGCCCTACAACTTTTCAGGCCCAACAACGCCACCCTGCCGAAGCCCGAGCCAGGCCGGCCCCAGCAGGGTGCGCGCAAGCTTCCCACCTGCGGCCGCTGGCGCAGGGTGGAGGCTAGGGCCCAGCACCGAGGGAGGCGGTTCATTACCTTCCAAAACGGGCACTACCGACGTTGGATGGTCGGTTTGGCAGATTTAGAAGGTATTCCTAGGTCGGTTTTGCTCCTTCCATGTGGGGATGGGAATCTTCCAAAGAGCCCCCTCTCCTCTACCTATAAAAGGAGGCTCTCTCCCCTCATTCAACACACACCATTCCAAGGAAGAGTCTCTCCCTCTCCTCTAAGAGCTCTCCCCTCTACTCTACCCCTTCACTCCAATGGGCTTAGGCCCTCATTAGTAGTAGTAGAGATGGCGGAGGAGAGATGTGAAGGGCTGAGGCGGGGAAGCGCCCGGACTTGTCGGTGTCTCCCCAACCTTTGTACCTCGGTGGATCAGACTTGGCTCCTTAACGGGATCTTGGCTAAGTAAGCTTCCACGGTTCTGATAATCTTTATTGTCTTTTTGTTTATCCACGATTTATCTACTTGTTTTGCGGGATCGATAGTCGATCCTTGGGGTGGGACTCTAGTGGTGGAACCCTTTGACCAGGGAACCGGCAAACACTGGAGTGATAATCACTAAGCGTAGGCGTGGTGTTTGGGCTAGCGGTTTTCTATCTTTTTGCGGTGCATCCCACGGTTGAGGGGGTAGGCGGCTTGGTCGTGACAAGCCTTGTCCATCCCTTGAAATCCCCCACGTCGGGCCGTGTCGTAGAGCTAGTGCCTAGGACTGCCTGGTCGGATGGGCGGGCGGTGCCGAAGTGAACAAGTAGCTCGGAGACTGGCTAATCATAGACATTAAAGGTGTAGGGATCCTTCTCGCTAATCCTCCCCATCTTTGGTGGGGTGTGTGTCCTTGGGCAAACTAGTTAGAGAGAGTACATCCGTTCCACGTGGAAAATACGATACCCTGAATATTTCCGGGTGAAAGCTACAACGACGATTCCGTGCGCTTGCGGATTTATCTGTGTGCATTAAGAAACGTCAACAGTAACTATGCAAGAGACACAAATAAACTGCATCAAGCAAACACCCTATTTCACTATTACCCTGAAAATGGCAGCAAGACATGCTGTTACTAAAAACAGTCACACGAGGGAGTTCTATAACTCCAAATGCAAAAAAACAAATACTGGTTGGAAAGCTAACAAAAATATCTACAAAATATTCCATACCAACCCGACTTGATTCTATTATCTACAGCCTCAAAAACAGCAAAAACAGAGGCTCTGATTTCAGGCAAACTCTCACTTTGAACACTCCAAATAAATTACTCAAGCATGCACTTCATCTAAAATTTTTCCAGCAACCATGGCAAGCTATAAACTACCAAATAAACCTACTGGAGAGTCCAAAAGATAAATTAATACATATGAAATGACAGTCCCTAAACAACACTACACATGCACACTTTAAATATAAAAGCTAGAATTAAACTAGTTTACCAAAAACACAAGACTACCAAACTAAGAATATCAACAGGTCCTATTCATGTTAAGAACATACAATAAAATTATCAACACACATTACCTTAACATAAACATGCATTTCTAGGCTATTTTCCATGCAACATAAATACGATAAATATGCAAACACCTTAGAAAAAATCTACAAAAATTACCAGAGCATCCTACTGTTCTAACAAGGCTACCATAAAAAAATCTCATGGCACGATCATGCATATACTGTCCTACACAAAAATAACATGCTAGCACTCAAACTAGGCATGAAAATACTTTTGTACTATAAAAAGTGTCGGACAACAGATTTTTGAGTATGACAAGCTACTAAAACCTATCAAAACCAAGCACACCAAGTCTCACATCCAAAACCCTAGTAATTATTTTTTCTATGAATTTCCTAAGAAAGCATGGTAAATAGCACATAAATCAAAAATGGTATTTCCACCATAGAACCTAGGGTCAACATAATTTTCCCATGCTGTACATCACAAAACATGAACATTTCACCACAGGGGACCACTATTTTATCATGCGCCAAAAGAAAGATACACATTTATCTATTTCCATGGCAATTACTAGCATAAATATAAATAAATATAAAAACTACCAGAAACTACCACCTCATATTTTTCTAGCATAGAGCAGATCATAACAAGCATGAAAAAAAAAATTGTCTCACTCAATTTGGAGCTAAAATGACCAAGTTATGGAATTTACAAGCTATGCATGCAAAATCGGAAAATAAAAACAATAAAGGATATTCATCGGCAATTTGGGGCCAGCGCGTCATAGGCACTGAAACGAGGGGGACGGCGCGGCGGCGGATCTTCGCCATCGTTGTGTTCTCCGGTGAATCCATGGGCACCTACGGACCGTCTCGGCGATGCGGATCGATTGGTGGCCGTGGCGCAGCTACGGTGGAGGGAAGCGGCCGGCGGGCGGCGAGCGGCAGCGGCGTGGCGATGTCGTCGGCCCGGCGAGCCGTTTCCGCAACGGCGGCGGCGAGGTGAGCATGGGCTTCCTGGGGTTGAGGTGGACGGATCTGCTGATTGGCGGCGGGGGGGCGCAAGCGGTGGCGTTTGGCGGCGTGGGCCCGGCGGCGGCGGCCGCGGCAGCAACGGCGGAGCGCCAGCGTTTCGGCGGTGGGGCCACCATGGCTCCAACCGGCTACGGTTTCACCACCAGGGCGGCGAGGCGGACCCGGGGGCCTTGCGCTGCCGGATGGACGGAGGGGCTCGGGCTGGGCTGCCCGCGGCAGAAGAGAGCTCCGCCGGGCTCTCGGCGGTGGCGCAGTGCGGGAACGCCGGTCGGCCCCGTCAGCGTTGATTTGGTCGGTGAGGTGGTCGGACGGTGGTTCACGGTGTGGTGAAGCCGTATCTTGCGCGAGAATCGGGCGTGATGCGGTAGTTGGTGCGTCACGTGGCGGCGGAGCTCGGTCCGCCGGGTTTTCCGGAAGTCGAGAATCCGCGCGATGCGCGCGTTCTACGGCTCCCTTGGCTCGGTGGGCGGGCGGCAAGGTGGAGGGGACGATGGCAGCGTTGTAGGCGAGTTTTGGGAGGCTGGGGCGTGGGACGTGAGCGAACGGCGGGGCGGCGTGGCCATGGCCATGGCGGCTAAGGCCCGCCACTTTGTTGTCGATGAGAGAGGGGGCCAAGGAGAGGAGGGGGTGGAGTACGACGCAAAGGGACACTGGCTCCTGTCTTGGAGGTGTGGGCGTGAGCAGGGACAGCAGGAGGCGCGACACGCGGCGTGCGTGACGGCGCATCCCGACAACGGTGGCCGGCCGGGTTTTCAGTGACGGCCCAAACATCAAGCGTCACTAAAAATTGATTTGAAACCCTAATTCAAACTGTTTTGCCCTAAACCTTGAGATACGTGCAAAACTAGCCAAAGCTCATATTGAATGAAATGTTCCTTACAAAATTGTGAACATTTCACCTATACAAACTTTTTCCTAATTCGGTCTAGATTGGAAACTGCGATCGATCGAAGCACGGTTACTCCAAAAGTCAAACAAACCCTAATTTGTATTCAAAACAAACTATTTTCGACTTTTCGAGCACGATCCACTCACTTTCATGAAACGATCCTGTAACACCTTTTGTTCTACACTAAATTACCTACACTTTTCATGAAGAGTGCACACACATGCATAAACCCTAGATATGACTTTTAAGCAAAACGGGACAAAGCACTCACAAGGTCAAATTAGGTCAAACCAAGCCAAACTACTATTATAAAACATAATTAGATGACATGACCAACATCAACCTTGCTCTAAAACATCTCATAAACATAGATAAGAGTAAATAAATATTAAACAACTAATTAAGCAAGCAATTCATACATGAAATGATAAGACCAAGCATAGCAAGCAAATTTAATGCAATTAAGCATGCAAATGACATGTATCATTTCATGTGCATGAATGCATATGATTAAATGATGATTATGCTCATGAAATGCAGATGCTAATGACATGGTTAACACCAGGGGTGTTACAAATCTTCCCCCTTAAAGAAATCTCGTCCCGAGATTTGGCGTTTTAGCACTTGTTTGAAAATAGGGTTAATCTCACGTAAATACTCTTCTACTCACTACAACACCTTTGTCCCTATTGTTATTCCAATAGTTTTGCACAACTCCACAATCTCGTCACAAGCCGCTCTTTCTCTGACATCCAAACTTGGATTGGTTCTTCAAAATAAGTCAAGTTGATGTTGACTTGAATTTTCTCCGGCTTGAATACGGTTTTCAAGTACTCTCCAACATCTCTCCGGTTGTAACCATGAAGGAACTGAAACTTGTCTTCATTCATCTAGGTAAGCGCACTTGCTAAACTAGTTGTCCTAGATAGGGACCTATCAACCTCGGTGCTAACCTTCTTTCGATTTCAAGCCTTCAATTTCTCTTCATGGTTGATGCTTGATATAATCATAACCTCTATCTTGGAATCCAAAGATATTCTGTGCTTGGTCGGTATGACCTTTCTAACGTGTTGGAGCTTCTTGGCTAACACTTCAGGGATATCTCAACCATTATCATCTTTTACGGACTTGTGAGATTTTGAAACTAACATCTGATTGAGATAATTAATGTTGATCCTTATTTGCCTTGCAAACTGTTCACACCATGAGCATTGGGTGCTCTCTTTGATTTAATAAAAGCGACACATGTCCATAAAAGGTGACACTACCCATGGAGATGGTCAACAACTTCCCTTTGTCTATCTCTTCTTGTAGTCTGTTAATGTTGATGTCAGTGACCTGTTCTTCCAAAAATCATCTTATTTGCCATTCCAAGGCAAAGCTCAAATTCAAGGATTGTATAAAGATCTTCAACAGGATATAGAATAGACGATCAAGGAAAGTATCTGTAGAAACAACACACTAGTGTAGTTTTGACAATGAGTCATGACTAGTAACGACGATACCAGCGCGTGCCGAGCAGCACAACTTATGTCGGCCGACCACAAGAGGCTCCCGGTTTCGTCGCGGCACCATCAGTTATAAATCACAACACCATAGCAATTCTACAACCAATGTGATATTTTACATGATTGACGGACCTTGCATGGACAAGCATCACGTGCAAGTTGGGGTTAAGACAACAAGAAGTATCACATGATTCAAAGGCAAAAGAATGATTTTTGGAAGATTGATCTCTGAGCTCTCTTATCCTTATTCATAACATGACGGTCATCAATCATTGAGTAAAATTTTCTTAAATCTTGAAATGGGCTCTCATTGTTTGTTTGAGTCTCGATTGATGAAAGAATTGCTTACGTCTATCTTCATGTCCTTGCTTATCCGCCTTTCAAGGAGATCAGATACCAAACATTATGCACATTGGAGGGTGCATCAAGTTGAGTTCTCTTCTAGCAATGGGTTGTCAAGGGTGCACGATGCCTTCGGACTCTAGGCGTCTACATTGTGACAACGTTCACCATGCACGGATGGTAAAAAGCACTTCCAATTTGTCCTAAGATACCAACTCTAACTATCTTCTTTGTCTCGTCTTTTAGCACATCTCAAGCGAAGGTTTAAGGAAGACTCTTGTAGTTGGCATAAACACGACACACATCCGAGTAGGTTAGGGGCACAAATCCATCGGGTATGCACTTATAGCCGCAATTTCTCATTCTGTGTTGGGTAATTCACCTTAAATTTCCTTAGTTGCCACGAAGCATAATAATTACCCATCTTTATTGTATAAGTGCACATCAAAACTTGTACCATAGACATCACAAACACATCAAAAGGTTCTTCCATGTCGATGACGTACAAACACTAAAGCGATTGCTAACAACTCTTGTAGAAATACAAAAGTCGTTTCACATTGCGGTGTTTACACAATTTTCTATCCTTTTACAACAACGTTGTCATGGATTCGGGAATCTTAGGTCGGTTATAATGAATAACTGACTAAACTTAAGAAAACTCAAACCATAGTGACACACGTTATTGTCTCCAAATTCGTAGTCACTTTCGGACTATATTTGGATCCACAACAATATCGTCTTCAGGTAAGACATGTCCAAGGAACTACACTTTCTCCACTAAATTTTCTACTTGCTGGAACTTAGCATAGCGTTGGTGTTCTCTGAAGTTGGTCATCATTATTCTCAGGGTTTCTACATGGTCTTCATTATTTCTGAATATACCACAATGTTATCGATAAACACGACCACGAAGTTATAACTTAGGCGTGAATACCAATTTCGTTGGGTACATAAAATAATTTGGAGCAATTGTCAGGTCAAAGGACATGACAAATTACTCATACAACCCATATCTTGTAGAGGAGCGGTCCTCGGAGAATGTCTTGTGGTCGAACCTTGAATTAGTGGTAACCTAGATGAAGATCGATCTATTTAGCATCCGACAATTCGACCAAGAGAATGTCAATGCCGGGAAAGCGAATATTTATTCATATCTGCTACCGCATTGAGTGATCGGTAATCCAAACACATTGTAAGGATTGATCCAATAAATCTTGCACTTGTAGCTTCAATTCGGCTAACTCATTTGATGGTATCCTATATAGCCTTCTAGAAACAGTTGTTATTCCTGGTACTAATCCCGATGTAACCTTCACACCTTTATCTGAGGTATTCCTGACAACTTTTCAGGAAAAACATTCGGAACTTAACATACCACGATCTATGCCCGATGTACCGGTAACTTGCAACATAACGAAGATAGGCAATTGGTGCATGATTATCCGGGTTCTTTTTCATCTCGAAGTCTCTCAAGATAGTTGCTCATCTCAAAGTGTCCATAATTGCTCCCCATTATATTCATCCGGCTTAATTCCAAAATGGCATCCTAACTCCAACGGAACAATACTATCAGAGAAGTTAGGATTTTCTTAACTCTCCATCTTAATCCTGGTATTGCTCATTATCTGCGCACTAAGCTGATCAATCTCCGCCAACTAACATGATATCCAAGTTCCAATTCAATCATCTATCCATGATGCTCTTGTATATATGTTCGACTCATAAACGAATGTAAAGATTCGAGGTCAAACAAAACAATAGCATTAAAATTGTTGATTAGGCACGTATTGATGGTTACGGCCCTTCTTCTTGGATTTCTTCTGCATTGGCGCAATGAGCTTGCTCAAGCTCGATTTGTGGGTCTCGTTCCTCCTTGGGTGAGGACAAAAATCTCAAAAAGTGCCCAAACTTCTCACGGTCATTGCACGGTTGTTGCCCCCAAAGGGTCTCGTACCTAGTATCTAAGTCATCTTTCTCTTCTACGTTGGAGTGGCATAGGATTTCTTGTACAAGGTTTCCATATTGTGACTCCTTCGGTGGTGCATACTGAAATCTTGCAACTAGCCAAAGATAGCCGATTCATGGTAGTGGAAGTGTCTTTCTAAGCTAAGCTATCTTCAGAAGGGGCTTCTTCTTGATCTTAGTGGTAGAACAAGTGTTGTTATTATTGTTGTCCTCTCGATGCAGGGCAAGGAAGGTCTTCTATACGAAATTCCAATGTTATTTTGTACCTTGACTCCGAGTCCTTTCTGAAACAAACTAACTCATTAGCTTTAGAATTCCCGTACCCTAGGGTATAGCAAGATAAATTGTTGAAGGCTTGTAGGTACCAAATTATTGTTTTGGCACTCTACATTGCCCTCATAAGTTCATCCGCTACATAGTGATCCCACTGATGCACTTATAAGCCTCACAAAAGTTTGTGTGGCCCAGTCCAGGTAATAGAAGTATTAACTGGAAATAAGGCACAATGGTGAGAACACCATATTTCCTACTTAGTCCATCCAACAGGTGGGTGGTATACTCGATCTTCGATATTTCATCAAACCAAAGTAAGCCAAACTTGCTTTCCAAGGTCCAGTTACTCGTTAGCTTCTCTGAGGCAGAAGGGGTTTGGTATCTGTGAAATCTTTTGGGGTGTTGCCCTGATTACTTCACTCTCATGGTGTCCACAACACCCTACATGGTGTTAGGCAATATACTGCGTACTCTCCCGAGAGCTAGTTAAAGAACAGCTCCTGGTTAATGAGAGAGGGTGGTGGTAACTGCGGTTCTCTTCTCTAGCCCATTGCGAGGATCACGAGGCATCTCCACATGTCCTTGATGGCGAGTACAAGTCGATAATTTCGATAGTGAATATGGATATTAAATTAAAGCTACACTGAATTTATTGAGAAGTCAACAAATAAAAGGTAACCATAATTTAATCATCATATCACCACAACACTAATACACCAAAATTGTGTATGGTGCACGCGTAATGCACAAAACTTTCATGGAGCTTGTATCCTTCATTAAATCCATCGAGGTTTGTAGTTCAGTTAACGAAGTGCGAGTTAATCCATTACTTCACTTCCAAAGGATCCGTAATTGATATAAGTCTCATAAGAAGGATTAAGCTAATGATAAAGCTAAGATACATTTCTCAACCAGGATCACGTGAGAAACTTAACATCTAACGTACATCTATGGAAACGAAGCATAGCTATGGACATCTAATGAAGCGTTCGATATGTTACCTCCATCATTAGCATCGTCTTCATGGTGCGTGAGGATAGTGTGCATTGAACAACCGATAACACTCCTTTCCTTGTAGCGATATTGTATCTCATAAATCCTTTACACACCTCCTAATTCGCTGCCTCAAGCGATCGTTCGACATCTCATTTCGAAGTCATGTGTCAGAAAAGAAAAGACATCGTTCCTGCTCTTCACTCGTACTCCAAGCACTGATAGGTTGGTCTCCTTATAGGTTGGGCTAGCTAACCTTGGCTCTAGGTCCAACACGCATTTTAGCGTTATCGTGGGGGTACTATAGGTTAGTCTTTCGAGGGGTCGAGCTAATCATTGGCGCTACAGGTCCAACAATCATTTGCTCGAGTTGGATTCTTCTTTTTCTCCCAATTCGTGGTGTCTCAATCATTCCGACATCTTGTGCGTAGCTTGCAACCTTCGAGTTGCTACTCTGATTTATTTCGCATTCTCTAAGGCTGCACAGTTGATAGTGGTTGCTTGTGAAGCATACTAACATTCTGGCCGCTAGCACTTCTTGTATTGATCTGCTCTCACCCTAATCTTGTTGGTCACTTCCATAGCATTTCGGCACTAGTGCTCCTTGTCATCAATGATCCAAAGTGTGACGAACATGAGACTCCTAGTCTTGTGGGAGCTACCATGCCCTTCCTCCCAGTTGTACCCTTCGAGGCTTTGGGATTTCTTCGTCAAGAGTCTCCTTAGTGAAACAGCCACTACTAGTTATTCGGTGCAAGGGCTATCGGTAACAAGGTTGGGTGATTTTTGGTGAGAGTAAGGCTTAAGTTGATCACTTTTATCAAAAAGGGACGAGTACCTTAACAAGGGACGACCAGAGAAGAAAAGGAAAGAGAGAGGATATATTTCCATTTTATTTATGGGAATGCATGAATGCGATAACCATTACAAACATGACGCATGAGCGTAACTTACGTCCTCATAGAATTAGAGAAGATTAGTTACTACTCGTTATAAGTGGTGGCACAACCAACGTCCTCTCAAAAGAAAACAATTCGCAACTAGTCGATCTACTCGTTTTGCGTGGTTAGTGTACCTGCAATTCATTTCGGCCCACAATATATATTTATGCAATGCAAGAATTTAAATTGCATATACCTGCTTCGTCAGGTCCACCCGACGGCATCGCATACCTTGCGGAAAAACACATTTTACACCCAGCACACCTGTGTACCCATACACAAGTCTACGAGGGGGCAATACGGAGACCATGGAGCTCTCAAAACATTTTATTTTTACCCCCTAGACCGGCGTTTGTCCGATCATGCTCTCACAGCTCACATCTTACCTTGGGCGTAGAAGCATTGAACATCATTTACCTGAGGCGTAGAGGTATTTCGATCCATTCATGACTACTCAAGTGAGTAGCCCCGTACTACTGGCCGCACGGCAACCTAGCACAAACAACAAAATATGATGCAATAACCCATCCCAAGTTAGTAAACCCACGACTATCCTTAATTGGGCATAAAGGGTATGACCATGGCACTATTAATTTTGCAAATCTTTTACTCACACCAGCGAAAAGATTTTGTTTTCGCAAAATTTTCACAAAAAGATTAGTGGTTCATTTTAACTTAAATACCGGTCGGATTGTTAAGAAATACTGAACTAAGCTCGATGCCGGTTGTGACAGAGCCGAGCCAATTTATAAGAAATCAAGTATAATTCGCAATTACAGAAAGCAATCGCAGTCTACACTTGAGTCCATATAAACCCGGTATTAGGAAATCTCAGTGATTTCAAACTCATCAACAACACAACAAGGATCGTTGAGCTCATTAGTTCAAATCCGCGGTATCTTAAACCAAATTTAATATATTATGATCGAGTGCGATGAACACATTTGTTTACAAAGTAGTTGAGTGCGGAAGCAATAGATTTCGAAAACCAAATAGCTGTACAGCGGAAATAAATTAAGATAGTGCCAACATAGTGTCAACCCTATAGTAGCACAAGACAGGGAAATATGGAGATTGCCATGCCCTAGGCATTATTCTTCAACCACAGCACATCACAACTGGATCGAATCATGCTAGACGGAGTCACCTGCAACATCGGGAATTAACCCTTGAGTACTCAATTGTACTCCGCAAGACTTACCCGTCTTAAACCGAGAAAATAAGGAAAAGACTCCAAGGAACATGCTTGGCTTTAGCTGGAGTTGGTGACTCACGTTTAATTTCGAGAAAATAAGGTTGATTAGTGAGCCTACACATACTACTTGAATTCTTTCAAGTTAAAAGGTTATTTATTATATACATAACCATAGATCCTGTATAGTCAAGGTTAAAGACATATGCTCAGTAATATAAATAACAGCATAAGTAACTTGATCAACATTTTAACGGAAGCGACATGATAATATAACATATATTGTAATATTAAGACTACGATGTCGTGGACGCAACCCGGGTTCTCACCGACCCGGGAGAGATGGCGGTCGAATCGATTGCAAACCCGGTGGCGAATACCTGTCATAAAACCAGATCCACGTCCATCGCCGCAGGACCGATCACTCTTGGGGCGTTACGGGGACGTAAAGTCTCGGTCTTGCCGGCTACCCCCTCCTTCTTGGGTACCAAGTGAGCGAAACAACGGGGACGACGCCATCATGCGCATCTTCTTGTACCCAATTAAATCCCCCATCTACCATCACCAAAGGAGGAGCGATAAAGCGAGCACGGCCGGCCCCTAACATTCCCACGAGCCGTGGCTCACGACCCGCGGAGCATCCTACTGTTCGAACAAGGCTACCATAAAAATCTCATGGCAAGATCATGCATATCTTGTCCTACACAAAAATAACATGCTAGCACTCAAACTAGGCATGAAAATACTTTGTACTATGAAAAGTGTCGGACAACAGATTTCTGAGTATGACAAGCTACTAAAACCTATCAAAACCAAGCACACCAAGTCTCACATCCAAAACCCTAGTAATTATTTTTCTATGAATTTCCTAAGAAAGCATGGTAAATAGCACATAAATCAAAAATGGTATTTCCACCACAGAACCTAGGGTCAACATATTTTTCCATGCTGTACATCACAAAACATGAACATTTCACATAGGGACCACTATTTTATCATGCGCCAAAAGAAAGATACACATTTATCTATTTCCATGGCAATTACTAGCATAAATATAAATAAATATAAAAACTACCAGAAACTACCACCGCATATTTTTCTAGCATAGAGCAGATCATAACAAGCATGACAAAATTTGTCTCACTCAATTTGGAGGTAAAATGACCAAGTTATGGAATTTACAAGCTATGCATGCAAATCGGAAAATAAAAACAATAAAGGATATTCATCGACATTTGGGGCCCGCGTCGTCATAGGCACAGAACAGGGACGGCGCGGCGAGTGGCGGATCTTCGCCGTCGTTGCGTCTCCGGTGAATCCATAGGCACCTACGGACCCGTCTCGACGATGCGGATCGATTGGTGGCCGTTCGCGAGCTACGGTGGTGGAGCGCCGGCCGGCGGCGGCGGCGGGCGGCGTGGCGGTCGTCGGCGGCGGCGGGCGTTCCGGCGGCAGGGCGGCGGGCGAGGTGAGCATGGGCTTCCTGGGGTTGAGGCGGGCCGGATCTGCGATTGGCGGCCGAGGGGGCGATGAAGCGGTGGCGTTGGCAGCGCGGAGGCCGGCGCGGCGCGCGGCAACGGCGCGAGCGACGTTTCGGCGAGGTGGGGCCACCATGGCTCCAACCGGCTACGGTTTCACCACCGAGGGCGCGAGGCGGACCCGGGCGCACGCTAGGATGGGATGGACGGAGGGGCTCGGGGCTGGGCGCTGGCGGCCCGGCGAAGCTCGCCGGGCTCGGCGGCGGCGCGGTGCTTGAGCGACCGGTCCCGGCCCGTCGCCGTCGATTTGGTCGGTGAGGTGGTCCGGACGGTGGTTCACGGTGTGGTGAAGCCGTATGCGCGTGGGAATCGGGCGTTGGTGCGGCAGTTGGTGCGGCCACGCAGCGGCGGCGGAAGCCGGTTCGGCCGGTTTTCCGAAGTCGAGAATCCACAGCGATGCGCGCGTTCTACGGCTCCCCTTGGCTCGGTGGCTTGGGCGGCAAGGTGGAGGGACGATGGTGGCGTTGTAGCCGAGTTTTGGGAGGTGGGGCGCGGGACACGCGAGGAGGCGGCGGGGCGGCATGATGGGCGGCCATGGCGGTGGCTGCGGCTGCCAGCTGGCTGGCTGCTCATGGCGAGAGGGGGGGCCAAGGAGAGGGAGGGGGGTGGAGTACGACGCAGGGACAGCGGCTCCCTGCCTTGGAGGCGTGGGCGCGGCGGGGACAGCAGGGGGGGCGACACGCCGGCGTGCGTGACGGCGCATCCCGACAACGGTGGCCGGTAGGGTTTTCGGTGGACGCCCAAACATCAAGCATCACTAAAAATTGATTTGAAACCCTAATTCAAACTGTTTTGCCCTAAACCTTGAGATACGTGCAAAACTAGCCAAAGCTCATATTGAATGAAATGTTCCTTACAAAATTTTGAACATTTCACCTATACAAAGTTTTCCTAATTCAGTCTAGATTGGAAACTGCGATCGATCGAGCTGCGGTTACTCAAAAGTCAAACAAACCCTAATTTGTATTCAAAACAAATTATTTTCGACTTTTCGAAACACGATCCGCTCACTTTCATGAAACGATCCTGTAACACCTTTTGTTCTACACTAGATTACCTACACTTTTCATGAAGAGTGCACACACATGCATAAACCCTATATATGATTTTTTAAGCAAAACGGGACAAAGCACTCACAAGGTCAAATTAGGTCAAACCAAGCCAAACTACTATTATAAAACATAATTAGATGGCGTGACCAACATCAACCTTGCTCTAAAACATCTCATAAACATAGATAAGAGTAAATAAATATTAAACAACTAATTAAGCAAGCAATTCATACATGAAATGATAAGACCAAGCATAGCAAGCAAATTTAATGCAATTAAGCATGCAAATGACATGTATCATTTCATGTGCATGAATGCATATGATTAAATGATGATTATGCTCATGAAATGCAGATGCTAATGACATGGTTAACACCAGGGTGTTACAAATCCGCCGCTTCGCCGCGTCTCCGGTGAATCCATGGGCACCTACGGACCCGTCTCGGCGATGCGGATCGATTGGTGGCCGTTGCGCGGCTACGGTGGACTGTAGCGCGACCGACGGCGGCGGCGGCGGGCGGCGCGGTGGTCGTCGGCGCGAGGCCGTTTCCGGCGGCGCAGGCGGCGGCGAGGCGAGCATGGGCTTCCTGGGGGGTTGAGCGGGGACGGATCTGGCGATTAGCGGCCGGGGGACGACGAAGCGGTGGCGTTTGGCGGCGTGGAGGCCGACGCGGCGGCGCGGCGCAACGGGCGGAGCGGCCGCGTTCCGGCGAAGTGGGGCCACCATGGCTCCAGCCGGCTACGGTTTCACCACCAGGGCGATGGGGGCGGACCGGGGCGCATGCTGGGATGGACGGAGGGGCTCGGGGCTGGGCTAGCCACGGCGAGCGGCGAAGCTCACCCGGGGGCTCTCGGTGGCGCGCGGTGCGGGGCGGCCCGATTCGGCCCTGTCGCCGTCGATTTGGTGGTGAGGTGGTCGGACGGTGGTTCGCGGTGTGGTGAAGCCTTATCGCCGCGCGCGGTCGGGTGTTGGTGCGGTGAGTTGGTGCATCACGCGGCGGCGGGCTCGGTCGGCGGTTTTCGGCGTCGAGAATGCGCTGCGCGATGGCGTTCTACGGCTCCCTTGGCTCGGTGGCGGACGGCAAGGTGGAGGGGATGATGGCGACGGCAGAGCGGCGAGTTTTTGGGAGGCGGGGCACGAGGGGGCGCGGAGCGGCGGGGCGGCGCGATGGGCGACCATGGCGGTGCCCTGCTTCTTCTTTGTTCGCGAGAGGGGGCCAAGGAGAGGGAGGGGGTGGAGTACGACGCAAGGGACACTGGCTCCTGTCTTGGAGGCGTGGGCACGGCCGGGGGACAGCGGGAGGGCGCGACACGCGTGCGTGACGGGCGCATCCCGACAACGGTGGCCGGCCGGGTTTTTCGGTGGCGCCCAAACATCAAGCGTCACTAAAAATTGATTTGAAACCCTAATTCAAACTGTTTTGCCCTAAACCTCGAGATACGTGCAAAACTAGCCAAAGCTCATATTGAATGAAATGTTCCTTACAAAATTCTGAACATTTCACCTATACAAACTTTTCCTAATTCGGTCTAGATTGGAAACTGCAATCGATCGAAGCACGAGTTACTCAAAAAGTCAAACAAACCTAATTTGTATTCAAAACAAATTATTTTCGACTTTTAGAGCACGATCCACTCACTTTCATGAAACGATCCTGTAACACCTTTTGTTCTACACTAAATTACCTACACTTTTCATGAAGAGTGCACACACATGCATAAACCCTAGATATGACTTTTAAGCAAAACGGGACAAAGCACTCACAAGGTCAAATTAGGTCAAACCAAGCCAAACTACTATTATAAAACATAATTAGATGACTTGACCAACATCAACCTTGCTCTAAAACATCTCATAAACATAGATAAGAGTAAATAAATATTAAACAACTAATTAAGCAAGCAATTCATACATGAAATGATAAGACCAAGCATAGCAAGCAAATTTAATGCAATTAAGCATGCAAATGACATGTATCATTTCATGTGCATGAATGCATATGATTAAATGATGATTATGCTCATGAAATGCAGATGCTAATGACATGGTTAACACCAGGGGGTGTTACATGGGTCTTATATTTATACCATGGACTTGATACGAATCCTAACCGATCACGATTACAATAAAGGAAAATCTAGCTAAGGATAACTTTTTTTACTCCAAGTCTTCTCCAGTCGTTGATTACGTGCATAGCATAGGCTCTCCTCCCTGGATAGTTTGTTCCAATGTCCCTCGGCTTGCCGAATCATCCTTGGTATCCAAAACACTCAAAATCTTTCCGATCGTATAGCTCGGTAGAATGCTCTGAGTTCTCTTGAATGGGTTGCTCACCGAATGACCCCTAGCCCGAATGCTTCCTATTAGCATCTTACACGGCTTTTATTAGCACCTTGCACTAGCCTTTATTAGCATGTTGCACCGGCCTTTATTAGCATCTTGCACTGGCCAGCTCACTATCTGGGCTTCACCAAATTTCGGTGTTAACGGGCTTATGTATAGCTCATAGGAGTGGCACTCTTAAAATAATATTGCATATCTGCAAAGGATATATCTACAATTCAAACAATGGATCCATAGAGAGTTCAGCCAGTCAAAACAGTTATATCATGTGTATAGAATATGGTGGATAGGTGTATATTTGGTGGCTAAAACTAATTCTACTTTTACTCCTTTGATGATATAACAAATCTCTATTTTGAAACTTGGAAACTTTTTGAGAACCTTGGGTTGCATACTTTTCTTTTCTTTCTTTCTTTTCCTTTTTTTTTTTTTTTAGAGAGGCGGGCATCTAAGTACCCATTGTTTTATGTGGACACTTGTCCTTTTTTACTCTCTTTCTCTATCCCTTTTTAGCAGCAACCCAACTCTCTTCCCTTCGATAAACTTTTGAGAGATATCAATAAAGATATTTGGAGTAAATACACATGGGCTTCCTGTAGTTTCATGGGGTGTTTATTCCCAGTGTAGGAATTAAATAAGTAAATGGATGTATATATGGAAAAAGCATGGTATTGCAATCACTCCGAGTGTAGGAATAATGCACAAATATATAAGTGGAAGGTGTGTAGATAGAAACTTGTCTTTTCATGACTGAACTCTCACGGGTGTGGGGGGGATAAACCCCTATCCCCTCACGGGTCACTTCGGGCTAGGCCTTTCGGGCCGGCCCAGGACGACGGACTGAAGCCCTCGGCGCTAGAAGACCGCAATTATCGGAGATCATGGCCTAAACTTGGTCGCCAAGATAGTTTCCTAGTATAACTCTATCTTAATCACTACATACTTTCCTATTGTAACCGACCGGGATAGATCTTGTCGGACCGGATCCGACTGTAACCCCGCTCCCGGACTATATAATGTGAGCAGGGATCCGCCCCGAGGGACAAAATATTCTCAATCAATCAATACAAACTAAGCAGGACGTAGGTTTTACGTCATCAAGGCGGGCCGAACACAGGTAAAACCCGTGTGTTTTGTCCTTCGCCCGTTACGCTTAGCGTCTCGTTAGCCGTCTGGCGCACCTCTACCGCTCAATCTACTAGCCCGGGCATACCCCCGCTAGACTATCACCGATAAACCGGACGGACGGTTGGCACGCCCGGGTAGGGGGGTGTGCGCGAAGACGCCATGGCTAATAGGATGGTAATCTTCCCTGAATCCATGGCGGTCGACCCGATGGAGGACATCCAGTTTGGGACGCTCGTCTGGAACAACGGCACTGTTCCCGGCGTCAACAATTCTGTGCCGGCTCAGATCAATCTGCGTCGGCATCTGCTACGGCACCGACACAGGCTCCGACTATTGAGGGCGGGGCCGCTCGGACTTCCGATCGGGCTCACCCACCCGTTCGTACCGGCACGCGGCGCTTCGTCCCACAGCGTCGACAACCTACTCGGCGACCGATGGGCTCAGTTGGTATGGGTGAGTCTTCCCCTTTGGTTGACTTCGGTACTGCGTTGCTTTACGCTTAACGGGGACAACATCGACTACAACATGGGCTGCCCGACGCACCTTTGAGGGGAAACTGATCTGGTCGAGGGTTTTTCCCTTGGCCGGGGAGTCTGGTCGTCACCGCCACTCTGAAGGATGGGTTGTCGCTTCTCGCCGAATCCCGCGCGGTGACCGGGCTTGAGTTTGGGCTCTGGGGACCGGTCGGAGGGCCGTCCTGGACCCAACGACTTCATCGACGCCAGCCGACGTACCATGAAGGCGCCCGTCGTCGACACGCGACAACATCTGCATGGCCAAGCTCTCCCCCGATCACGGAAGGGGGGGGAGGAGGGCCACCGAGTCTCGTGACGGGCGCACCGCTTCTCTGTCTCCATCGGCGCTACCACTACCATCCTCCAGGGGCCGATGGGCGGAGATCGGCTACGACTCCCGCTGTTCGACCCGGGTACCGCTCCCTGGGAGATGTGGTGGAGGGGTCTTCGTCGGCAGCGACTCGGCACCCACTGGAAGCGAAGAAGCGGCGCATTACTCGAGAAGAGCGCAACGCCGTCGTGCACGTCGCCGACGAGGCGGAAGCGGGATGCGGCTGCTCGGAGGCTCGGCCGGGGGCATCGGCTGCAGCTGCCCGGCTCGCCGGAATCTACAAGCTCGGTTCGACGGTGTGGCGGTATCCCGGTTCACAAGACGGAAGGCGCGAGAACATCGCCCAGCGGCCGCAACTCTCTGTTGCGGGAGAGCGTTACTATTGATGAGGTGCGTGGGTGCGTCTACACCACCCACGCTCGGCTCAACCCAGTCTCGGGTTCGTCTACGCCCTCGCGCCGGTCATCCGTCGGCGCCACCGCCCAGAAGGAGTCCACGTCAACCAAGGCGAGGAAGAGGCATCCTCCATGCCAAGAGGGCAAATCGGTCCCAGCGCGGCGACGCCGAATCCCGTCCCGCGGCCCGCCCGGCGGGGCGGGTGCGGGCGGGAAGGTCGGCGGTCGGAGCGCGGGGCGGGCGTGGTGCTCGGCCGGTGGCGCGGGTGGTCAACCACCGCGTCTGGTCGGGATGGAAGCCGGCGTCCCCAGACCTCCGCGGCACCATCGACATGGCTCGAGGCGCCCGCTACCGCATCACCGCTAGCCCGGCCCGGGCTCGCGGGGGCGCGGAGATCCAGCGGCGTGAGGAATACAACATCTGTACGGGAACCCAACTGGGAACCTCATGATCACTACGATCGGCCCCACCCGGATCTCCGCCTGAGTCCGATGGCCTCTGGGCTTCAAAGACACTAACACCCTCTCGAAGTACTCCGACCAAGATCGAGGCTGGGTCATGATTCTGAGGATCGCAATCGGATCGGCGGAGGCGGGGAGGATGTCATGGCGAACTACTTCCCAATCGGCCTCGACCAGGCGGCCAATCGCTGGCTCTGGCCCTCCTGGAAGGAAGACTGCGCACATGGAACGACGTCAAGGAGATCTTCATCAGCACCTACAAGTCCACGTGCAAGCAATCGGGCACAAAGTATGACTGGAGAGGTTGCGCCTCGGCCGCAACGAGCCACTCCGAGTGTACATCCGCCGTTTCTCGAGGAGGTGCGCCTGACAATCCCGGATATCACCGACGAGGAGTGCGTCGGCGCATTCACCAAGGGCCTTGTCTCCAACGGCAACGCCGCAGCCCAGGAGCTGCGGAAGAAGCTTCACAGGTCCAAAATCACAACCATGTCCAAACTACTAGATGTGGCGCAGAGGTTTGCCGGGCAAGATGAGGCCGAGTACGTCTTCCATAAGGATTACGGCTACTCTACCCGCCGAGAGTACTCCCCCCGGCGTGATGCCCCCCGCGATGATAAGCGACGCGACAAGCGTCACGATAACCGCCGCCCTGACGACTCCCGCGACGTGAGTCGCCGGGAAGAAGGTCGCGGCAACTATCACGAGCACCGTCGTGATCGGAACCGTCGGGGAGGTGGCGTCAATAACGTCAAAGCTGGTGGCAAGAAGAAAATGCTCAACTGGCAAGATCCGATCAAGAAGCTCCTACACGGCAAGTGTCCCCGACACCCAGACTTGAATCATAGTTTGGCAGAATGTCGGCACTTTAACGCCGAGTATGAAAGCGAGCGCAAGAAGCTCAAGATCACCGATGAGCAGCTGGAAGAAGCGCCTAAGGTTGCCCGCAACAACCAGGAAGAAGACCCAGACGATGACGCCGATCCCAGGCACCGCTACCGTGCTGAAGACGGTGTCATCCACATGATCATGGGCGGCCACTACGGTTGCGAGGTGGGACGGGATCGCAAGATCTCCGCCCGCAATGTCCTGACCGTCAAAGACTTCAGCGAGGGGGTCACGGACCCGATATGGCCCACTTTCTCCGAGCGGGTCATAACCTTCAGCCGCGACGACCAGTGGTGCAACAACCCATACCCCGGGCGATTCCTACTCGTCCTGGATCCGGTGATCGGGCGTCTGCGGTTCGAGAAGGTCCTCATCGACGGAGGGAGTGCCCTCAACATGTTGTTCCGGAACTCGATGAAAGCTTTGGACATCACGAAGGGCG
The DNA here is from genome assembly GCA_015847255.1 of Hyparrhenia diplandra. NCBI lineage: Eukaryota > Viridiplantae > Streptophyta > Magnoliopsida > Poales > Poaceae > Hyparrhenia > Hyparrhenia diplandra. The sequence goes on from JADLZK010000002.1 coordinate 673,360, forward strand.
ACCTCAAGCCATACGACCACCCGTTTCGGGGAATCCTGCGGGGAGTCTTGATCCCTCTCGGGTAGGTTACGCTCGCGTGCGATTCGGCGGCGTAAGCATCATCGCATCCAGTACATGAACTTCGTTGTCGCCGACTTCGAGTCATCGTACCACGCCATTATTGGGCGGCCTGGACTCACCAGGCTTATGGCGGTCCCGCACTATGGCTACCTCATCCTCAAGATCCCCACGGAGAAGGGGGTCCTTACATGCAGGGCCAACATGCACATGGCCTATGTCTGCGAAAAGGAGGGCCTCGACAAGCGGGAGTTCATCCTCTAGTCGATACGGCAGGAGGAGGTCATCAAGAACGCAAAGAAGCTAAACCCCTCCGACCTCGAGATACCCGAGGAGGAGCGGACGAAGAAGACCACCAAGCCACCGGATACCAAGGAAATCCAGCTGGTGAAGGGCGACGCGCCCAAGACGACCAAGATAGGCATCACCCTCGACCCAAAATAGGAAGACGGCGCCGTCAGGTTCTTGAGGGAGAACTTGAGCATTTTCGCGTGGAAACCGGCGGACATGCCCGAGTACCTCGGAGCCGGATCGAGCACCGCCTACGTGTCAAGCCGACTACCCGGCCGATCATCTAGAAAATGCATCATTTTAATAAAGTAAAATCAGCTGCTATTAAAGCAGAAGTAACTAGGCTCCTAGCTGCTGGTTTTATTCGTGAGGTGTATCATCCTTTGGATAGCTAATCCGGTCCTTGTAAAAAGAAGAATCAGGAATGGAGGATGTGCGTTGATTATACCAATCTCAATAGGGCTTGCCCTAAGGACCCTTTCGGTCTTCCACGTATCGATCAGGTTGTCGACTCTACTGCAGGTTGCGAGCTACTTAGCTTCCTGGACTGCTACTCGGGCTATCATCAGATTGCCCTTGCGGTCGAAGATCAGGAGAAGACTTCCTTCATTACTCCGTTCGGCACCTACTGCTACAACACCATGTCGTTCGGGTTAAAGAACGCCGGAGCCACCTACCAGCGGGCTATACAGGGCTGCTTAGGGAACCTTATCCCTGATCTCGCTCAGGCTTATGTCGACGATGTCGTGGTGAAGACCCAGAACGCCCTTTCCCTGGTCGACGACCTGACAAGGGTGTTCGCCAAACTAAACGAGTACCAGTGGAAACTAAACCCGGGAAAGTGTGTTTTTGGCGTCCCCTCCGGCAACTTGCTCGGCAACATCGTTAGCAGGCGAGGCATTGAGCCAAACCCAGAAAAAATCAGCGCTATCATGCGTATGAAACCGCCCCAAAACGTTAAAGACGTCCAGAAGCTGACTGGATGCTTGGCGGCCTTGAGTCGTTTCGTCGCACGGCTCGGCGAAAAGGGACTGCCTTTCTTCAAGCTCCTTCATGCAGGAGGAGCTGGGTGGACCAATGAGGCTCAAGAGGCCTTCAACGGCTTCAAGAAGTTTCTTACCACACCACCGGTCTTTGGTGGCCCAACGACGACGGGGAGGAGATACTGCTCTACATCGCAGCGACCAACCGGGTAGTTAGCACTGCCCTGGTTGTCGAGCGTGCGGAGGAAGGGCACGTATACCCCGTCCAGCGGCCGGTCTACTTCATCAGCGAGGTACTTAACGATTCCAAACATAGGTACTTGCATATTCAAAAGTTGCTCTATGCGATTTTGATTACGCCCGAAAATTACGGCATTACTTCGACTTTCACCAAATCATCATGGTATCTGATTACCCATAGGGCGACGTCTTGCGCAACAAGGATGCCAATGAGCGAATATGCAAGTGGGCGATCGAGCTCAGCCTGTTTACTATTGAGTACAAGAACAGGAGTACAATCAAGTCGCAAGCATTGGCAGATTTCGTCTGCGAGTGGACAGATCTGGAGACTCCCCTCGAAGACACCAGTAGAGAGCGCTGGATGATGTACTTCGACGGCTCGCTCAACATCATATCGCCCTCACGGGGATACGCCCGGTATGTTCTCGGGATCCACTTCCCGGCATCTAACAATGCCGCGAATATGAGGCTGCCCTTCATGGCCTCCGTATCGCCGTCTAGCTTGGGATTCGTAGACTGCAGGTATTCGGGGACTCGGCGTTGGTAATCAAGCAGGTCAACAAAAGATTGGGATTGCAAGAGCGAGAAGATGGATGCGTATGTGGCAGCTATAAGAAAGTTGGAAGGCAAGTTCTACGGCCTCGGTTTCGATCACGTGGTTTGGGATTACAATCAAGCCGCCGACGAACTTTCAAGCTCGGTTCCTCTCGGGCAAAGATACCAGCAGGCGTCTTCGTCGAAGATCTTTGGAAACCAACCATCGGTGATCCTGCGCCGGGGGCTCCACTTGAGACGGACCGACCACATTGTCGCCACATTATCCAATACCGTCGATGAAGACTGGCGGGTCCCGATAATCAAATATCTGCAGGAAGCCCTCGCCCCCCGAAGATAGAACAGAGCAAGAGCGCCTCATCCGGCGAAGCAAGAATTACGTCCTAGTCGATGGCTTCCTCATGCGGAAAAGTCTAGGAGACCGGGTCCTGCAGAAGTGCATCTCCGAGGAAGATGGTATAAAGCTGCTCGACGAAATTCATGGCGAATTTGCGGCAATCATCTTTGCCTCTCGTACTCTGGTCGGCAAGGCTTTCAGCGCTAGGATTTTATTGGCCGACGGCGGTTGCCGATGCGAGAACACTGCACGCCATTGCACGAATTATCAATTCTTCGCAAAGCAGACACAAGTACCAGCACATGAACTCTAGACTATACCGGCAGCATGGCCTTTCTCGTGCTGGGGACTTGACGCCATAGGGCCTTTCAAGGCAGCTCCCGGTGGTTTCAAGTGGATTTTCATCATGGTCGACAAGTTCTCCAAGTGGATTGAGTACCTCCCGTTGGTCGACGCTAATCAGCATAAAGCCGTCGAGATGCTAGATGAGGTGATCCATCGTTTTGGCATCCCGAGCCCCATAATCACAGATCTTGGCAGCACTTTCACCGGCAGTCACTTTTGGGACTTCTGCGAAGACAAAGGCATTCGGGTGAAATATGTAATGTCTGTCGTCCACCCTCGCGCCAACGGGCAGGCCGAGCGAGCAAACGACATGATATTAGAGGCATTGAGGAAGCGACTCTTCCGACCAGACGGGAAATACCCTGGTCGCTGGCTCAAGGAGCTACCTGCCGTCGTCTGGGGACTCCGTACCCAGCCTAGCCGCAGCACAGGCGTATCTCCATATTTCATGGTGTTTGGCTCTGAAGCAGTCCTCCCGACCGATATCGCCTTTCGCTCTCCCTGGGTAGAGAACTATAATGAAGAAGTATCAGACGCAACTCGGGAAGATGAGCTTGTCGCGCTCGAGGAAACCCGCCTGCAATGTTGCACGCGGAACGCTAAATACCTCGAAGGCGTTCGACGATATTACAATCGCAATGTGCGAGGAAGAGCCTTTGCGGTTGGCGACCTAGTCCTTCGAAGGAAGCAGAAGAGTGTTCACAAGCTGGGATCTCATTGGGAAGGCCCCTTCAAAGTTAAGGAAGTCACCCGACCAGGAGCTTACCGGTTGACGACCATGGAGGATATCGACATCCCTAACTCCTGGAACATCGAGGACTCTGTAAGCCAGCTTATATCATCTTTTACCTTCTGTTGTCGCATAAATTAATAAAGTTTATTTGAGTACGTTGACATGGTTATATTTTCTTCGGCCAACGTAACACTTTATTTCCATGCTTGACCACACTCTAACGTCCTTTGGACCCCCTAGAGCCGTCTGCATTTCTGGTCGTTTCGCAGTATGTGTGACTGGTGTACTCCCCACATAGACTGGCAACTGGCAGATGACTCCTTAGCGTAGTCGAACAGCCCAATAGCTTGCCTGAGCATCGTGTCTCCTTGCTGCGGCTATACTGGCGCGTTAAGGCTAGGACTGGTGTCTACCATAAGTGACATCTTTTCTGCTACGACCTACATGATAACATATTATCGTCGACCATAATCGTATGCATGCTAAAACGATTATGAAATAAAAAACAAAGTACTAGCTATTAAAATGCCACCCACATCCGGGCGTGGCTCGGCTCAAAACCATGTGTTTTTCACTGTTTTTTCACCAATAAAAGTTTCTTGCTACGGCCAAGGAAACAAAATGTTTTGCCTGGGGCAACTTCACCCAGGTCTTCCACTTCATCAGCTCACAGGAGGGGGTTCATCTCGTCGGCAAGCTGTGTCGCCACCTCGTCGGCCTCCTGGCGCAGGATCAGAGCGGCGGCCTCCGTTGTCCCGTGTGCGTAGCCTAAGCGGACGCGCTGAAACTCCACAACGGGATAATGGGAGCGTGCCACCGCCAGAGCATGTTGAGCAGTCTCGCGGGTCGCCTAGCGGGTGAACTCCATGAAGTTCTCCCAGGCCACCGCGCTGCGCTGCTCCACGTTCTGGGCGTCTGTTGGCGGCGCTTCCTCCGGATTGGCCCCGCCGACCGCGTAGCCATGGATGGCATTGAGGATTGGCCCGACACCTTGCAGCAGGCTTTGTGTGTGACCCCTCCAGAGTGCACTCTCGACTTCCAGATCACGGATTTGCATCCTGGAGGTAGCTCGTCCAGCTGCAAGCAACATACACAGTAAGTTCAGCACATTTCATTACTCTAAAGTGTTGAACAGGTATTTGAACGGGTATCAAAGAAACATACCGTCACGCTCGGCGGCGGTGTTCCGGAGCTCCTCGCGCACCACGTCTAGCTGCTCGTTCGCCAACACGAGCTGCTGCTGGAGGGTCTCCACGGACGACTCATATTCTACAAAGGTATCATCAAAACAGAATGTAAATTCCATTACTACTAACTACTCTTGCCAAAGATTTCTACAGCAACACCGATCGACTAATGAAGAAAACTTACCAAGCACATGCTCTGGGCCGGCGGCGCACCCTCAACTCCAGCGTGGCGGCCTCCTCGTGCTCCTCCTCGGCAGTTTGCGTCGGCGGCCAGCTGCGGCGCTCTGCGTCAGCGCTTCATGGCTCGCGGCGGCCCGGCCGGCCTCGCTCTAGCGGAAGCAGCTCGACCTCTAGCAGCTCGGCTCGGTTGCGGGGATGCCCTCTCTGTGCAAGGCACGCCGCTGGCGCTACCATTGCCGGCCAACGGGCGGTCCCTCTCGGCTGGGCTCTGCTCGCTCGTGCTTGGCGGTCGCGCTCTGGGAGAACTCATCCAGCGCCTGTTTGGCCTCCCGCAGGGCCTCCCGGCACTCCTCAAGCTCCTCCTGCAATCAGCGGGTCTCCTCGGTTCGCATATGCTACCAGAGCGCAAGGTTACACCAATACGAGATACAAGAGACAAGCATATGACGATCGGCGAAGTACTTACGCGCAGGCGGCTGGCTCCCTCCTCGAGCTGGCGTGCTAGACGCGTCGGTTCGTCCTCCTCTTCGACGTCGGGCCACTCCTCATCTGGCTGCTGCGGTGCGTCCTCGCCGCCTCGTACCAGCCCTCGTCTTCGTCCATCTCCGATTTTGCCCTCCATTTGGATGTAATCCAAGGGAGATTCTGGCCGATTAAGGGCTGGGGTCTTGAGGTCTTGGCGCGTGGCCGCCTTTGGGCGTCTTCGGCCGGCATCCGATGCCCAGGCACTTCCTGCGCCTGTGGTGGAGCAACCAACTGGTCACGATGATGAGCATCTGTGCTGCCCACCGGCTGAGATGGTTCGGTCACAGGCCCCCTGCATCAACAAACATCATTCATGCACCTTCACACCAACAATGTGCATACTCTGGTTGGGACGGCCGAATTTGTTTACTCTACGGGTTGGCGGCGAAGACCACGGATGCGGCCTCTGAGCTTCCGCGGCTGTGGCCACCTCCGCCGCGGCGCCGACACACCGCCGTGGGGACCGGTAGACACGCCGGGCGTTCTCTCCTCTCCCGGGCGCTGCATAACAAGTACCGACCGTCACTCAACAGAAGCTAACTCGGGGACTCGAGAACACTTGAGAAATACTTACAAATCTTTGTAGAATCAACACGGACGTCCTCTTCTTCGTCGGACAACACAACTGCCCCTTGTGGGTGAGCTTCCCCGACTTGGTGGCGGCGGGCGGGCGTCCGCCGTCTTTCCTCCTGATGACTCCGGACCCGGATGGGTTCTCGAGGGGCGCTGCCGCTGGCCCGGTCCTGTTCTTTGCCTCACCCTCTTGTCTCCTCGGCGCTATGGGTGCGGTGGCGGCGGCATCTGGACAGCACGATGGCGCGCGCGGCGGCTTCCTCGGGAGACAAGCTGAAGTAACGGCTCGCGACATACGTGAATCTACACAAATGCACGACAATGGATACAATCATAATCTGCGAATGCGGGAAGCAATCAATCAATACAACACAAGTGATACTTACCAGCGGTGGTGGGTTCCGGCATTGAACGACACCTCTTGCGGCGGATCGTGGGGTGCCCGGCTGTCGGCCAGGATCTTCGACACCCAGTTGCGCACCTCCGCCGATGGCAGCCACTCCGCCGACTCCCGGGTGCCGTCATTCAGTCCAGTATACTGGAACCCAGGATGATCCCTCCGCTTGAGTGGCTACGTCCGGCGCTCCACGAAGGTGCGCGCGATGTCGATGCCGTCCACGTGCAGATCATTGATCATCTCCACCAGTTCCATCACCCGTTGCATGTCGTTGGTGGGGCTCCTCGTTCTAGCTTGGTCGCCTAACCGGCACACGGGTCGGATCAGCCGGTATTGGCACCTCCGATTGTGGCGGGTAGAACCAGCGCGTGAACAAATAAGTTAACGTTTGATGGCAGCGGCGTGGTGGGGAACTGGCCCGCTCGGTTCCCCCGAAGCTTCACATACCCGCCACCCGCGATGCGCGACTGTTGACACCTATTATAGCATAAATATATAGGCTTTTCAAAAATGAAATAAGGGCTTAAAATGAATATCAACATAGTATAGGGGGCCTTCTTGCATAATTCCATGAGTTTTGGTGATTTATATATTTTCAGGGATTAAACAGAAAACGCCCAAGAGTTTGCAAGCCCTACGACATAAAAGACGTATCCGTGAAGCAATCCAACTTGAAACCCACGTAAGAACGTTCGGAAGACACCGGAAGGCACGAGCCACAAATGGGGGCCCACGGCAAGGTGTGCCGGGCGGCGCCTCTAGTAGCGGCGGCGGCCGCCGCCGTGGGGCCCACTGTCGACCTGTTTCGAAGGTCGGTTCACAACCGCCATTAAGAAGAGATCTACACCGTTGCTCAAGGTCGGTTTGATCCAAGGGCTGTCGTGCATCGCCTAGGGCTATATAAGGAGACCCCCCGCCCCTGTGGTGAAACCCTAATGCATTCCATTCATTATCTCTTGACCTGTTGGTCTTGGAGGTGTCCCAATGTGAGGACAACCTCTCCACTAGAGAATTAGGGCTAGACTCTCCAATGTAGTAGATTAGCAACTAGAGAGTTAGGGAGAGCGGAGTTATGCTCCGGTTCTGGAGGTGATATGACCACGCCAGCAATGGCAACCTCATCAGCAGCATCTCCGATCAATATGTCAACCAATGTCTTTGATGGATTGATTACAAAATTCCAATACAAGGTGCACGCGCTACTTTATGAGTTTCAACTCAATACCAAAGATAACTTTATGCTACCTAAGTCTTGTATATTGATACTACTCAGGTACATTGAAGAGAATCATCAAGATGAAGGCCACGAAGCTGGAATCGGCAAAAATCCTCGTCATTCGGCAAGTCCATTCGGCAAGGACATTTCAGCAAGAGTCATTCGGCAAGGCCATTCGGCAACTTCCTGAAGCAGAAGTTCGAGCATTAAACTGTACCAATCTACGAAGTTTCACATAGCATGCTATACACCGTTGGAAAGCTTATCGAGTTAGCTTTCCAACGCATCCAGCCCCACGTCATTTGAAGATTCCTAGAAGAAGTTATGATCGAAACAATGAAGTCTGGTCAGAAGTCAAACAGTCACGCGGAAACAACTCAGAAGGCCATCTCGGGAGATCCTTTCACATTGGCGACGTATTCAGTTTGTTTTCGTGTTTCCACCCACCTAGGAGGGTTGTTCCTAGTATAAATACCCCCCCATATGTAAGCTATCGACAACTTTTGATGAATTGAGATTATTCAGTGATATTGCAGCCGAGCTGCCCTGAGTTGCTTACTCAACCCTTGTTCTTCCTCGTTCCTCTTGGACTTGTGAAGAGATCTCTGAGATCCACCAATTCGTGCTCTACGGGTTCGATGCGGCTGCCCGTCTTGTGTGGATTGGCTCGGTTGTGGTTCTCGCGGTCGTTCGAGATCGAGTCGAAGTCTTCAGCGGTTTCGGTGCCTCTCTCCCCGTCGCTTGGTCGCATCCAACCTTGGCCAGGTATAAAGCTAGTTATCCTTGCTGTTCTTCAGTGAAGTTATCTCGTTCTTGTTGTTGCCTTGCAACAAATTATGAATCCTACTTCCGCTACCTCATCGCCGTTCTTCAAGATTTAAGACCTACTGCCGTGAAGATCGGGCCATCCTTGTTCTAACGCCTGGTTAGAACCTATCAGCTGGTATCAAAGCTTTTCGTTGACACGGTAGGTCAATTTACCAATTCACATATTTATCCTTATTTGATTTGCTACATATATCTGTTTTAACCTATAGTCCAAAGCCAAAAAAAAAAAAATACCTATAGCCCTTTTGTCGGTACTGTTACCTTGTGTTCTTGTGTTCTTAAGTTGCTAGTCACCACTGTTATATTAATAGAACAAGTTGTTTCAGTTATAATCTGCTGTTAGTGTTAAAAAAAAAGAGTCAAAAAAAAGAAGAAAAAAAAAGAAAAAAAAAAAAAAGATCCAAAAAAAAAAAAAGAGCAAAAGAAGATAAGTATTAGAGGAATTGTGTTGCGGTGGTTGCTGAAATTTTCAGATTACATAATCAAGTGGTGGAAATCTTTTGTTGCTGCAACTTTACATCTTTTGAGCACATCAAACCACTTGGTTTTCAGTACCGTAAGCCCTCCTTGTTAGCCACCTATAGCTCCACTTAAAACCTAAACCGGGACATTCGATTCGTAATCCTTACGACCTCTCTACCACCTCCGTTGAAGCTGCCCACACCAGCACAATCACAGTCCTTGAGGACAGGAGGACTTGGGTAAGTAAGAGGTGAGATTGAGTGTTTCCACAAATATTTTTCCACTCCATTTTTCTCGCTGCCCCTAACATGCCATGATCAAATTTGAGAGTTCATCGTGATCGTCATCTAGAAGAAGCTCCTGCTACACGGGCTGAGTTGCGTCAATTTGAAAACTCACTAGTGAAGGCCATGGAGAGGATGTTTGATGAGCGTCTTCCTACACCGCGAGATTATGGAGCTTCCACCAAAAGAGAAATTCAGCGAGAGAGTGAGAAACACTTTTGAAAGTGACCCACAAATATAGTGAGAGAGAGTTTCCAAAGCCACATAAAAACCCCACAGCCTCAAAGAACCCAAAAACGGGGAAAAGAGGGATTAGTTTTGATGGATAGGAAGGGGAATTTAAAAGAGAGTGAACCCAATGCCATGTTCTCCCATGTGAGTATTGGTGATGAAGATTATTGTGTGCCCCCAACAAGAAAAAAAGTTCAGCAAGAGAGAAGGATCTATGGACAGCCACACTCACGCGAGAAAGAGTGCCACCAATCAAGATTGAGTGTGAGAGTACAAAATGAAAAGAAGAGAGACTCCACTATATGTGAGGAAGAGTTCCACCAAATAAATATGAGTGTGAGAGTTCAGCAGGAAAATCTGAGAGATTCCACCATATTTGTTGAGAGCAACACAATTCAGTGTGAGAGAGGCAGGACAAAAATTGAGTGAAAAAGAAGAGGACTCATGTGAGGAATTATTTACTACTAACATCATAATGTCTTCTTCTAGTTGTGTTTCATGTGTGACGCAGGTCCATGATGAAAAAAGATGTGGTTAATTATGACCAGCCCCCTATATTCGATGAGGAAGATCAAGTGATGGCAATGGATGGTCATGCTGAAATTCCTTCGTGTAGCATGCTGGCTGAAGTTCAGATTGAAGGCATTAATGATACAAGCACTTTCCATTCAAGTCATTCAAGCTCATTAACATTTGAGGAGGTTTCAGCTCTTGATTCTTTTGCAACAATCGTTGCTCCAATTCCATTGGAGAAAATTATAAAAGTATGACACATATGAATATATCGCTCCACTAGACGTTGAAGTAATTGTGCATCAAAACCCATGTGAGAAGGAGAGTTCGAAGCCAAACTGAGAGAGAGTGAAAACAAAAGTGAGTTGTGTGATTCCAGCCACTATGACCTTGAGAGTTCCAACAATACGAATGTGAGAGAAAAACCACAGAGCAAGAGAGAGTTTGAATGCAAGTCATGTGAGGAAAGTTTTATAACTAACACTCTCATCTCTACTTCTAGTGGTGTCTTTCCAAATGTGCAGGTTTACAATGAGCGTAAGGAAGAGGTGGTTATTGTTGACAACTCCATTCTTGTTGAGAGAGATAAGAAGGTTGTTGTTCCTCTGAACCAATTGCTTGCTGCCCAAAAAACATGAACCATGCCAAGGAAAGTGGTAAGATTTCACAAGTGCCATCCATGGTACTTGCTTTATCACAAAGTCTAAAAGGTAATGAAAATATTTCAGATCTAAATTTGCAAAATACAGTGGTGAGTAATTGTGATAAAGAACATGTTTCAAATAGAATTGACTATAATACTTGTGCTGATTTGGTAGTGTCACATGTTCATACCTTTGCTGAAATTGCACAAGTTGACAACCAATGTTCAGTTATACATGATGTTTTCTATGCGTTGATATGGTTCATATACATGATGTTTTGCACTCATATATCTAATACTTTGGATGCAAATAATTTTGGTAATATAGAACTAGATACTCATCATATTACTGTTTTAGCAATAGAACATAATCAAAACCTTTGTGCTGATTTGACTGAATCTCATGTTGATACAAGTAAGGTTTGTGCTATCCATAAAACTTGTGATAAGCTTGCTGGTTTGAACATAAATAAACTTTGCAACAATTATTGTTTGCCATATTTTTCTGAATTTGAGACAAAAGATTGATTGATAATTTCTATACAGAACCGAAAATGTTCTTCCCTTCTTCCTATCATGATTCAAAAGAAAGAAATCCTGTGCATACATGCTTCAGTAGTGAATCTGAAATTTTGTCAACCACACATGGAACCCATGATTGTGCCAAGTACATCTCTGAATCGTGCAATAAGAATGTCAAGAATGTTCCTTTTTATCTTTTGATATATGTGATCTTGCAAAGATGAAGTATGATAACATGAATCAAATGATTGGTTTGAAAGAAATTCTTGTGCTCCCATCTTCGAAGCTATTTGCAGGTTCACCAAAGTTGAGAGAACATTTCTTACATGGAAAAAGAAACAATGTGGATATTAATCATAAAAGAACAAAACAGCAAAACAACATAAAAGATAATTATAAATATCATGTGCATCCACCCTCTATCTTGTCTAGATTGTTTTCAGGTAAACAAAAAGTCGGGGACGACTTTTCTTGAAGGAGGGAGGATGATGTGACCATGACAAGATTTCCACATACAAGGCTACTACTTGGCTTGTATGATACTAGATTCAAACACATTGCTGTGATGATGGAAGATGAAGCTCAAGATGTTGTCACAACACTACATGTCTTTTCGTTTGGACAATTATTTGGACAACAAGTGTTAGAGTCGAGGGCGACTCCTTTTCAAGGGAGGGAGGATGATATGACCACGCCAGCCATGGCAACCTCATCAGCAGCATCTCCGATCAATATGTCAACCAATGTCTTTGATGGATTGATTACAAAATTCCAATACAAGGTGCACGCGCTACTTTATGAGTTTCAACTCAATACCAAAGATAACTTTATGCTACCTAAGTCTTGTATATTGATACTACTCAGGTACATTGAAGAGAATCATCAAGACGAAGGCCACGAAGCTGGAATCGGCAAAAATCCTCGTCATTCGGCAAGTCCATTCGGCAAGGACATTTCAGCAAGAGTCATTCGGCAAGGCCATTCGGCAACTTCCTGAAGCAGAAGTTCGAGCATTAAACTGTACCAATCTACGAAGTTTCACATAGCATGCTATACACCGTTGGAAAGCTTATCGAGTTAGCTTTCCAACGCATCCAGCCCCACGTCATTTGAAGATTCCTAGAAGAAGTTATGATCGAAACAATGAAGTCTGGTCAGAAGTCAAACAGTCACGCGGAAACAACTCAGAAGGCCATCTCGGGAGATCCTTTCACATTGGCGACGTATTCAGTTTGTTTTCGTGTTTCCACCCACCTAGGAGGGTTGTTCCTAGTATAAATACCCCCCCATATGTAAGCTATCGACAACTTTTGATGAATTGAGATTATTCCAGTGATATTGCAGCCGAGCTGCTTGAGTGTCTTACTCAACCCTTGTTCTTCCTCGTTCCTCTTGGACTTGTGAAGAGATCTCTCTGAGATCCACTAGTTCGTGCTTTGCGAGTTCCAGTACGGCTGCCTCGCCTTGTGTGGATTAGCTCCGGTTGTGGTTCTGCGGTCGTTTGGAGATCGAGTCGAAGTCCTCGCGGTTTCGGTGTCTCTCTCCCCGTCGCTTGGGTCGCATCCAACCTTGGCTAGGTATAAAGCTAGTTATCCGCTGATCTTTCAGCAAGTTATCTTGAGTTTCCATCCAAGTTATCGTCCTACTTCCGCTACCTCATCAACGTTCTTCAAGTTCAAGACCTACTGCCGTGAAGATCGGGCCATCACTCGTTCTAACATCGGGTTAGAACATATCGGGGAAGGAGTCTTCAGGGTTTGGTATGTCTTATATCCTTCCTTTGTAAGACATTATGATTTATTATATATTTATCTTCTCTATTTACTTCATTCATATATTTAGTTAGTATAGTTGTTATGCTATTGCATGGGATCTCCGCTCGTATTGAGGACTCTAGTTATTCATGGTAGCTAGAGTAGTAATCGATAGTATAGACATGGTGTCTAGGCTATAGGTTACCTGAGGTTGCGCCCAATCCCACGGATAGTTGTGGTAGCCCCAGGGGTGACAGCCCTGTCAGGCCGATGTAGTCCACCACATTCGGGTTGGTGTTTCGTAGAACTTTTGGCAGCCTTCTCCCGACTACCTTCTTCCCAGTCTTCCTCGAGAGTTGGGACGGATCTGCTGCTCCAAAGTGCAATAGTATGATTGCTATCATAGAACCTAAGTAATAGAGAAGTACATAGGAACCTTGATCTCTCCCGCTGTCCTCTCAAAGTGCTACTACACATTTATCATAGGAATTCTCTTGTGTGATTTATATTGTTCATAACTCCTATCAATTATCATTTACCTCCTCACTTTAGTTTAGTGGTTTGCTAAGTTAGTAAATACATGATTGAGAGTTATTAGAATTCTTTAGCCAACGCTTCCCTGTGGATACGATACTCTAGAATACTCATCCTAGGGAAAAAGCTACAATGGTAGGTGTTCTGTAAACTGCGAAATCCTTCATATTCTTTTAGCACTTAATAAATACCAACAAGCTTTTTGGCGCCGATTCTTGGGAAGCATTTGGCGATAAGATTTTAATAATGATCTTGATGTCTGCTAATTTAGTGTATCACTAGCTTTAGTAGGATTACCCTTGTTACTGTTGAGTTGTGGAATAGACGGGACAAAAGATGTCGTTGCGACCTTCCGACAAGATTCCACAAGAAAAAAAAAAAAACATTGAAGAACCCGGGGTGCTGAACATTCAAGATTCATCAACATTGGAACCCTGCCATCTCAAAGGTATGTATTCATTATTCTAACCATATGTATATTAGAGAAGAAGTTGCCGTCACAGGAATTCAATTCACACATCTCAAGTGACGTACATAGAAGCTGCACATCATGGTAAGTATGATTAATAAAGGTGAGAAAGTCCTGCTCATGGACTATAAATTGATTGAGTAGTTATCATTTAATTTCTTACATTGCATTGCATGTTTACTTGATCAATTCATGCATTCACTCCACTTAGTTTATGCTTTCTCATAGTAGATCCATTGCATGTTTATTTCCTTGCATATATCCATATAGTTTGCATCTCTAAAAAAAAAAAAAAAAAAAAAAAAATCTCACCATGATCATGCTCTTTTCATCTCTATTTGATAAATCTCTCTGATTGCTTTTTGATGCTACCTTTATCTATTATAGTAAGCTTTGGTTTGGAAATACTGCTAAGGGTACTTCCAAAGGCTTTTAAATTAAGCGTGGTGCTTAGGTTAATTGCCTTCCTTAATTGAATTAGACATGGAGTCTAGTTTGGTTATTGAACTAAAAATTGCTTGTGTAGACATTGGATATTTTGTTGGACTAACCCTTACAGAAAACTCTCAAATCCAATTCGGGTAAGTAAAGAGATGAACTCATATCAGAGATGAAGCAAGGCATATGATGAACTCCAACCTTGTGCAAAAGACACGACTCATTCATCATTGATGGAAGAATTGTAAGTATCAAATCATTCATGCTCTCTTTTGCTACAAGTTATCTTTGCCTTGATCCACATGCTAGAGTGTAGCCATAAAAAAAAGTGTTATAAGACATGAATAAATAAAATCTGTGCTAAGAATAATCAAAGAACCATCTTTTCACTAGCATAGATGAAATCATATAAACTTTGGACACAACCCCTACTTCAATCTTGTTGTATTCCTTCGGGTATATGTCCACTAATATTTTGCGAGGGAAAAGGATCTACGCAATGTCTATTCGATGAAGAAGAGTGTCATGCAACATGATTAAGAAAAGTAATCACTCAACGTAAGAGGATGGACAAAGCAATAGGCCACAAGAACATCAAAGACAGGTAAGTGAATATAACTCACATATTTATATACAACTTTTGTCTTATGTTCTAAAAGAAAATAAAACTAATATATATATCTGAGCACATGATGGCTCATGGTAAAAAGTAACATGTTCCTAGGACAAGTTCCCTTCAGGTATTCTTTGTCACTAACCTTGCAGAAACAAAGGATGAACAATGTCTAAGGACATGGTGATTGCAACACATGATTAGGGATGGTCCAGCATTGACACTTGAAGTCTTTGAGTGACGGGAAGGCTCAAGTATGGGGGAGGAAGGTCGACTCTTCTAAAGATCATCCGACATTACTCTTCCTCTACTCAAGCTCCCATCACTCTGACATGCTGGATTGCAATCCCTTTACTCACAATTACTTTATCTCTCTAAAGTTTGAATGGTTAATAGATGTCATGCATAAAAATCAAACTTAAGATATCATAAAATTTTCAACTAGAGAGAAAGTAATGGTGAGCATATAAAAAATATCCAATCAAAACTTCTTCTGGCATAAAAGCAACCTTAAGCTCCATGACAGTTCTACCCTTGTTTACAAATTACTTGTATTCCTTCGGGTATCATTTGTCAACTAATATTACAGGAATAAAATCATGAGAGGAGCAAAAGGTCTAAGCACAATTTAAAGACAAGAAAGAAAGGGCGATGCAATAAAGGAGACAAGTGAAGAACAGGATACACAAGAGGCCAAATAAGGAAAGCTTCAAGCAAATGGAAAGATCCACCATGAGGTGTTACGGTGCCGGCATGCTCTAACAATTAAGGTAACATCTTGAGGTAAGTTGTCAATAAATAAGCTTTCCCTTAACTATGGCGTGTTTATAAACAAATAGCCAAACATGTTAGAGCAACACCTTTGCCTGATCCAACTTCATTAGCTCAACATGTTTCTTTAGTTGTTCCTACCACCATTCTTTTGATCTCTTCGTCCTCATCTTGTAAGCGAGAATATTGCTTACCTTGTTTTGGAAGAACATAATCATAATCATGCCTTTGGTGTTTAGATAAGAAAACCCTCCAAGAGTCAACGAGCTTGATTTGATCTGTTGAATGTTTTAATCACAAACAATCATGCTCAATCTTCTGATCTTGTCACCCAAGTTAGGTTAAAGAAAAGTATATAATAAATCAACTCTATCTTGTTTGATGTGTGTATGGTTAGAGAAGAATGAATGAAGTTTTTGGTTCTGTTGGTGTTTTCCCACCAAATGAGCCCATGCACTTGATCTCTATCATGACTTTGCAAGCAGGACACACTTTGAGCAAAAAGGTGGAGAAGCCTATCAGTCTCTAGAAAATTCAACAAGTGAATGTCTTGCAAACATGCACACTAAACAAGACGCTGCCTACATCAATGCTTCAATCCAACTCATAAGGCAAAAGAACATGGGTGATACCATCCTTCACCATCTCAAGGAGCACAACCATCAAGATCAGATAATACACTCAAGGAAATAACAAGGTAAGAAGTCTCGTTCGGAGGACTTAATACACTGAACCCTCGCCGAAAAGGTAAGATCGGTAGTTATCCATATTTACCTTATTGCGATTGTTGACATCTCTAACACGATCCTCATCTAGGGACGGCGCTAGAAATGAATAAATGGTATCTATCTAATAAGTCAGCTTGGATGTGGAGTTAATCTCACATTCCAACAAAAGTTAGAGTTACTAAAGTTAGACGGAATTAATTATGGTTTATGACTTCGTAACATTATCAATGGTGGAGTTAATCTCACCACGATAGGCACAAAAAGCTGTACCACACATTCTAGCATTGCCTACAAAACTAGTCTGTCACCCTAGCTCACAACGCTAAAGAAATGCGTGAACGGATATTCTTTATATAAAACTCTTGCTATGATAATATAATTCTGGTATCGACCGCAAGCGCCTGCATAGAATTACCCAATTGTAGCATCTCACCGAGGATTCTATCCGGTATCGTATTTATATTCTCGAAAAGGAGAGGGGTAAGCTATGGGTAGGTTGATGATTTAATATTGATTCACTTGCGGTGGTGTAATGTAGAGTAAAACCATATGCATCATACTAAACTCAAACTAGGTAAGTCACAAGGTAAAGATAATAATAATGATAAACAATAATGATAATTATAATAATAACATTCCAAGTCAAAGATAATGGTATGCCACTAGTTGGTGTCATAAGCGGCTAAATATCATGGTATAGGTAGACTAAGATGGAATATCCCTAAGTTACTCCTAATTATATGTCAATGCATACTACAATTAGTGCAATACATCTAGTCATCATCGTATGAAAGCATTATATCTACACATGGTGAATATTACTAAGGAAGATTAGGAACAAAACCAACCTACCATAGTAACAAAGTTCAACTAGCCCTACATTCGGGGGTGGACTCCAAAGGACTCAATGGGAGTATCACATCCACGATCTACCACACTTCGAGAATATAGGGTGATGTCGCGGCGTTGTATAAACACCACGTTTACACATTGTCGACCACCCATATAGGAGCTCTCTACATGAGCGCTATACGACTCCATGCACGAATATAAAGACAAACACACTAAACTAAATATATAATCATAATAAGCATGGAAACATATAAATAAGAATATAATCATTAAATAGAATAAAGTCATAGCAATTGTATTCTAACTAATACTTACAATGGTGAATACAAGAGAGAAGCCACGAGAAGCTCTTGCTTCTACTACTTCTTGATGATCGAGAATTCAAGACAATACTTGACTTCCTCTAGAACTAGCCTAGATAGCTATTGCTCTTGTTATGGTGGAACTAGGGCTTAGGGTCTTGACTTGGAGTTGGATGACTTGAATGATAATGACTTGGAATGAATTAGGGTTTCACCCGGGGTCGGGGGTCTTGTTATATAGCCCAGGAGGATGCACGACGACCCTTGGATCAAACCGGCCTTGATGGATGGACTAGATTGCTCCTCATAGGCGGTGGTGAACCGACCTTGAATGGGAGGTCGATTTGGGGGGGCCCCACGGGGCGGCCGCCGCCATGCCCTGAGTGGGCCGCTGGCTCTGCCGGGTGGGCCCCACCTTCCTTCCAGGGTGCTCTCGGTCTCTTCTGGAATGTTCTAGTGTAGGTTCCACATTGGGTTACGTCACGAATACGTCTTTATGTCGTAGGGCTTGCAATCTCTTGGGTATTTTTCTGTTTAATCCCCTGAAAAATATATAAATCACCAAAACTAGTGGAATCATGTTAGTCAAGCCCCTATACTATGTTGATATTCATTTTAAGCCCTTATTTTCGTTTTAAAAACCTCTATATTTTATGCTATAAGGTATACCAACAAGCTCCCCAAGCTTACCTCTTGCTAGTCCCTAGCAAGACCATGTTGGATCAGGAGTTCTTTGCAACGCTTTCACACCTCAAAAGTACACATGCTTTCAAACAAAATTTCATCTCAGGATAAACTATTTCAACCTTCAACTTACCCATATTACCTTTAATCATGGAGCTTGTAGCTTTTTCTTGTGGTCTTGGGCAATTGAAAGATAGAACAATCAAGTCAAGCACTAGGTCTCAAACTCTTTGTTCAACCATCATTAGGAGTTTTTACTGATTTTTTGAAATAAAATTAAAAGTTCCTTCAGTATGACCCTTTCAAGTCTCTCATATGTGGTGCTTGGTGGATCCTCTCTAAGGCAATAAGGTTATTTTGCCTTTCTCCCATGATATGTGGTATTTTTGGACTAAAGGCGGTAGGACACTATGCCTTCTTCTCTCTCACCTTATATCTAAAGCTTATATCGGAGTTCATAGGTGAGGAGAAAACTAAATCTACTTATTAAGCATATATTGTAGGTTCAAACAATGGATCCAAAGTTACAAGTCACACCGATGCATGTGCATGATGGAATGAAATGAATATGATGGTAGGTGTGAATAAATGTGATGAGAAAAAGTCTACTTCTTTTCTAGCTCTTTGAAAAATCATCTCTCTTTTGAAACTTGAAAACACTTGAGAGAACCTGGGTTGCACTTTTTATTATGGAGAGGCGGGCATCTAAGTACCCATTGTTTTTCGGACACTTGTCCATTTTTTTAACTCTCCTTTTTATTCTCTTTTTCTTTTAGGGAGGTAGGCTCTACTCGCTTGTAGGACACTTGTCCGTTTTTCATCCTTTTTTTTTTCTTCTTTTTTTTTTTTTTTGACAACCCAAGTCTCTTTTGCAATAGACTCTTTGGAGATAGATTAGAGCTTTATGAGATTGTTGACTGGAATGGATGGAATATTTTTGGTTGCTCTTCTCCCAAGATAGGAGTGGAACATATTTGGTGGATATATGGTGGACGCGTACTTCCAAAATAGAAGCAGCATATTTATATATGAGTGGAGTCTAGCGGAATATGTATGGTGGTAGATGAATAGACGGATGGAGTGTACATTAGCATGACAAGTTTCTTAGGGTCGACAAAGGTTGAACGAACTCAAAGCAAAGTAAGCAGCCTATATATATTGAAAAGATTTTCCTAATCTATGGAGCATGTATATCTGGCTGTGGTAGGAGTTTCAACACTCTGTCATACGGAACTTATCATGTATATTTTTATAATTTTCAAAAGATAAAATCTCCAGAAATCTAGTGTCACTAGGAGTAAGAGAAATAGCAACTCAAAACTTTCATATATCATATCCGTCAATTACCTAGACTCTAGAGCAAGCATTTGCAATCCACAGAATTCAGGTTTAGAGTAAATCTCAAGTCAAAGCAGTTTTACATTTAAGCTTCGAGAGAAATTAAGCTTGAAAGCTAGGTACTTGAAAGACATTACGATGGAGCAACTATTCATCATCTCCTTTAAGATTTTAATTGAGCAAAAGCACAAAGGTGTACACTCTCTCTTGATCATTTTATTTATTCTATAGCAAAGACTCTTTAAAGATTATATAGACTCACTCTAAACAAACTAAGCAAACCAAATATCTAGTTAATACCGATAGTAGTAGAAATACTTATCGGGATAAGCGGGGGTGCTCTCCCCAAGCTTGATTTGAATGTCGGGTTGATGATATGGGAGTTGAGATAGATGACGATGATGGCATCGTGTCTCCTCTCCTTCGAAATCCTGCTAAACTCATATAGACAACAAAGCTAGTGGAACTTGATTAAGTGTTAGAGTTTAGCCACATTGCTACGTAAGCTGGGATTCTTAGCGAGTAAAAGATATTTTTGGATTTTCTTTGTTCGTATGCAAGAAAAGATGAATGCATCTTTATTTTATTTTTTTATGCCACCACGGTGAATATCTCGAGGGAGTCAAACCTCAAGCTTACTCACATGGGGCTTTAAGCTTTTGAACATGCAAAGCACTAAATATTTTTATCATTTTCTAATGCAACTTGAAAAGGGAAACATGCTATGCAATTGATGAAAGTAAATATGCAATGCTGAAAATTAAATATGGATAACTTACCGAATTACCTTTCGGCGAAGGTTCGGGGATTAAAGTCCTCCGAACAAGACTTTCTTGTTTTGTTCATCACTCCGAGAGGGGTATATCGGTGGTCACAATTGGTGGCTCGATGATTTGATTGGTATTTCTTCCGATGGTGTCGGGAGTTACCTCTTTCTCACTCCATTGTTCCTTGTTGTGCGGAGTGGTAGGTTCTTCTATTTCTTCTAAGGATGATTCAGGTGCAAGGGATTTTATCTTTTTGTCTTTTAATTCTTCTATGGCTTCTCCTAGCAAGGCTTAAAGCTCGTTGACCTCTGTTCCACCCAGTACTCATCGCGTGCTTCTTCATAGTCTTCCCATGATTGTCCTAATTCTTGAGAGAACTCCTTTGCGTGAGACAAAATGTCTTTCGGTGAAAGTCGAGCAAGCTTTTCCTTGATGTATGCTGATTCTTCCTTTATTTTCACATCCAATGCCTTCATGGCTCTTACATTGTGCCTTGATATGATGCCCCATTATTGAATCTGCTGGTACCTTGGTGTGATCTTACGGATTCATGATCCATTTCCTCCGTTGGCCGGCGTCTTCCGTGTGACCTATTCTTCTTTGGATATTCATAAGTAGTATAACGTTGAAATACAAGCGTACCTTCTCTTTAGGGAATTGGAAGTGGATCTCCCCATTCTCATGTAGATGATGGCGCATGTAGTGTTGAGGAATGGTCTCCCCCGGCACTATTGGTGGATCTTGTTCTCTCCCATGTCCATGACTAAAAAGTCGGTTGGGACATAATGGTCATTTATCTTTCTTGGTACATCTTTTTGCAATTCCTTACGGATGTCGGAAAGATCGGGTCCGCCATCTGCGGTGTAAATATG
Source organism: Hyparrhenia diplandra (assembly GCA_015847255.1). Classification (NCBI taxonomy): domain Eukaryota; kingdom Viridiplantae; phylum Streptophyta; class Magnoliopsida; order Poales; family Poaceae; genus Hyparrhenia; species Hyparrhenia diplandra. The sequence continues at coordinate 694,584 of JADLZK010000002.1, forward strand.
TTGGGTGCAAAGGCATTTTACCAAATATCATTTCATACGTTACCTTTCCCATTAAGTTGATGCCGGAGCCCGTGTCACAAAAAGTATTATAGAAATTCCACTGGTTAATCGAACAATGTATGGTAGGGACTCCTGGATCATCTAACTTTTGTAGCATTGGGGATTTAAGTGAATGTCATTTTCTGAGCGTACCTGATTAATCATCATTACCTTTGTAGTAGGTTGTGCCTTCTTATTTCTGTTCTTGTTCTTCTTGGGTTTAATCGTCGGCTCTACTGGCGTCTCATAGATGTATGGTGTTCTTGGTTGAGCGGGGGAAGAAAGTTTCTTGTTCCTGAAATAAAATGTTCTCCTTCTCCCCTGGACATCAAAACAAATTTTTGCACTGTGGGCATAGAGGATTGCCTTGGTTGTGTTCAAGAAGGGTCGGCCCAATATGATTGGAGCCTTCTCATCTTCCCCTGTTTCAATTACTGCAAAATCCGCAGGCGCATATGCATTTCCAAAACTAATGCAAACATCTCTAAGTATACCCATTGGGTAGCATAGTGACTGGTCTGCAAGCTGCAAGCACATAGATGTATATAATAATGGCCTACCATGAATTTTCTCATAAATTACCTTAGGCATCAGGTTGACGCTTGAGCCAAAATCACAAAGTGCATTCTTGAATTCATGTGGTCCTATTTGGATGGTGATGATCGGTCTCCCTGGATCTCCTTTCTTAGGTGGTAGAGAGTCATCTAACCAATCACTCCTGAGGTAGTCTGTGTGGAAGTGACCTGCATTATATATATCGACAAGATTTGCGGTTTCTACTTCTTTCGGTTGGCCCGGTATCTCACCTGGTAAGGTTAGTTCCATAGAATTTGCCAATCTAGCAAGCTGATCCTCTATCATTTTATTAAAGCTATGTTGAGTTTTAATTGCTGAAGAAAAACTATCCATTCTATTATTTATGGTTTCTAACATTTTATCATTGGAAGCTAATTTTCTAGATAAGGTTTCCATAGCTTTTCCTTGGGTTAAAACTAAATCTCTTAAAGAAGGTTGATTAAAATTAGTAAAGTTATTACCTTGATAATTACCTTGGAAGTTACTTTGGAAGCTTGGCCTCTGTTGGTTCCATCCAAGATTCTGTGGAGGACGATAATTGTTGTTGTTATTGATATAATGTACCTCCTCTTTATTTCCTGGACAATTCTTGCCCATGTGGCCAGTATTGCCACATTCTTCACATGTCATGCGAGAGTCGAATTGCATGACAGTCCTTGACTCAGGATCTCTATCCTCAAGTTTCTTCATTATCAGGTCCATTTTGGCAGACAGCATGTCCACCTCTTTCAACTGGTGCGTTCCACTTGTTCTCTTGCGGGTTGGACGGTCTTCATTCCAACTGTGGTTGGAAGCCATCTTTTCCACAAGTTCTGTAGCTTTGGAAATTGTAAGTGAAAGGAAAGCACCTCCTGCTGCAGCATCCATTGTCTCACGAGTACTCGTAGTGAGCCCATGATAGAAGGTCTGCATGAGTAACCACTTCTCCATCCCGTGGTGTGGACATTCTGAGATGTATTCTTGGAAGCGCTCCCACGCTTCTGGGACAGACTCATCGTGTTGTTGCTGAAAATTTGAAATCTTTCCCCTCAAGGCATTGGTCTTGCCAATTGGGAAGAATTTTGCTAGGAAGGCAGTGGAGCAAAGTGACCATGATGTATTCTTCTCTTTGTTGGCGTAGAACCTTTGCTTCGCTTTCCCCAAAAGTGAGAATGGGGAAAAGGCGTAAGTAGGATTGTATCTCTTGGTATATCTTTGATGGTGAAAGTCTTTGCAAATCTCTAGGAAATGTTGGAGATGAGCACTAGCATCTTCGTGTGCCTTTTCAGAAAAGCGGCCTGGCTTGCACCATGTTAATAAGTCCAGGCTTGAGTTCGAAACTTCGATCTCAATCTCAACTTCCGGTCCGGTCGCGAACATTGGCCGTAGTTGGAGCAGAAAACTTCATGAAGCGTCTTATAAACCATAGCCTCAAACACGTTGGTGATAGGTCTGCCTGATTTGATCAACGTCCGAATCGGAGGGTGTTGATGCCCTTCTAAGTTTGGATCTTGCCCTTCGATTAGTACTTCGGATCGTCTATATAATTATCCGGCGGTTACTCCAATTCATTCATTTACCCCGCATAAGATCAAAACAAGTAGACAAACAAGGGTAAGCCTGTTTGAGTAGTTGATAATGGGTCCTCGATACATTACGTGATGCAAGTGATATCAATCTATCCATGTATGTGTGTTTAGGTTTGGCTAGCACCCTTCCTTCCCCGGCAATGGCGCCAAAAATGCTTGTTGACATCTCTAACACGATCCTCATCTAGGACGGCGCTAGAAATGAATAAATGGTATCTATCTAATAAGTCAGCTTGGATGTGGAGTTAATCTCACATTCCAACAAAAGTTAGAGTTACTAAAGTTAGACGGAATTAATTATGGTTTATGACTTCGTAACATTATCAATGGTGGAGTTAATCTCACCACGATAGGCACAAAAGCTGTACCACACATTCTAGCATTGCCTACTTAAACTAGTCTCACACCCTAGCTCACAACGCTAAAGAAATGCGTGAACGGATATTCTTTATATAAAACTCTTGCTATGATAATATAATTCTGGTATCGACCGCAGTTTACACGGATAGAATTACCCAATTGTAGCATCTCACCGGATTCTATCCGGGTATCGTATTTATATTCTACCTAAAAAAGGAGAGGGGTAAGCTATGGGTAGGTTGATGATTTAATATTGATTCACTTTGCAAAGTGGTGTAATGTAGAGTAAAACCATATGCATCATTCTAAACTCAAACTAGGTAAGTCACAAGGTAAAGATAATAATAATGATAAACAATAATGATAATTATAATAATAACATTCCAAGTCAAAGATAATGGTATGCCACTAGTTGGTGTCATAAGCGGCTAAATATCATGGTATAGGTAGACTAAGATGGAATATCCCTAAGTTACTTCTAATTATATGTCAATGCATACTACAATTAGTGCAATACATCTAGTCATCATCGTATGAAAGCATTATATCTACACATGGTGAATATTACTAAGGAAGATTAGGAACAAAACCAACCTACCATAGTAACAAAGTTCAACTAGCCCCTACATTCGGGGTGGACTCCAAAGGACTCAATGGGAGTATCACATCCACGATCTACCACACTTCGAATATAGGGTGATGTCACGGCGTTGTATAAACACCACGTTTACACATTGTCGACCACCCATATAGGAGCTCTCTACATGAGCGCTATATTACGACTCCATGCCCTGAATATAAAGACAAACACACTAAACTAAATATATAATCATAATAAGCATGGAAACATATAAATAAGAATATAATCATTAAATAGAATAAAGTCATAGCAATTGTATTCTAACTAATACTTTTACAATGGTGAATACAAGAGAGAAGCCACGAGAAGCTCTTGCTTCTACTACTTCTTGATGATCGAGAATTCAAGACAATACTTGACTTCCTCTAGAACTAGCCTAGATAGCTATTGCTCTTGTTATGGTGGAACTAGGGCTTAGGGTCTTGACTTGGAGTTGGATGACTTGAATGATAATGACTTGGAATGAATTAGGGTTTCACCCAGGGGTCGGGGGTCTTGTTATATAGCCCGAGAGGATGCACGCACGACCCTTGGATCAAACCGACCTTGATGGATGGACTAGATTGCTCCTCATAGGCGGTGGTGAACCGACCTTGAATGGGAGGCGACAGGGGGGGCCCCACAGGGGCGCCGCCGCCATGCCCCGAGTGGGCCGCCGCTGGCTGCGCCGGTGGGGCCCCACCTTCCTTCCGGTGCTCTCGGTCTCTTCCTCGGAATGTTCTAGTGTAGGTTCCACTTTGGGTTACATCACGAATACGTCTTTATGTCGTAGGGCTTGCAATCTCTTGGGTATTTTCTGTTTTAATCCACGAAAAATATATAAATCACCAAAACTAGTGGAATCATGTTAGTCAAGCCCCTATACTATGTTGATATTCATTTTAAGCCCTTATTTTCGTTTTAAAACCTCTATATTTTATGCTATAAGGTATACCAACAGCGATGCATAATTATTTTCCTTTAGCATATTTACATTATAGCACAAGCCTTGCATTAGAAAAAAGAAAATATATATTTGTTTGTTGCATATACTTTGAAAAACTCTAAGCCCCATGTGAGTAATTTTGTGGTGTGTAACAACCCATAAGGATATTTATTGTGGTGGCATAAAAATAAAATAAATATGCATGCATCATTTTTCTTTGCATAGAAAATCCAAAAATATATTATTGCAGCTGAACTATTGTCTTAATAGAATTATCTTTGGCAACAAGAAGCTAAGTGGCTAAAACCACTAACGCTTAACTAGTTCCACTACCTTTGTTGTTTATTTGAGTTCAGCAGGATTCAAGGAAGAGAGAGATGATAGGATGACACCATCGTCGTTGTCTACCTCTACTTCCACATCATCATCAAAGACTATGTCAACATCCAACTTGGGGAGGGCAACCCCCACGTATCCAGATAAGTATTCTTATACCTTATTTAATTTTAGCTAGATTTGTTTGCTTTATTAGAAAGAAATAAAAAGATGCATAACTAAGGAAACCAATTAAATAGAGTCTATCTAGTCTTTATTAAAGAGTCTTTATTAGAGTGTGAGAATAAAATAAACTCTGAAGATAATCTCTAGTCATGGAGATGATGAATAGTTGCTCCATCGTAATTCCTTTCAAGTACCTACCTTTCAAGCTTAATTTCTCTCGAGCTTTTAATGCAAACTGCTTTTGACTTGAGATTTGCTCTGAACCTAAAACCTGTGGGTAGCAAATGCACGCTCTAAAGTCTAGGTGATTGACGGATATGATATATGACGGTCGAGCTACTATTTATCTTACTCCTAGTGATACTAGATTTCTGGAGATTTATCTTTTGAAAATTTAAAGTGCACATGATGAGTTCCTGTATGAGTGTTGACTCTATCACGACCAAATATACCGCTCTTTAGATAGGAAAACCCTTTTCGATGTATATAGGCTGCTTACTTTGTAATGAGTTTGGTCAATCTTTGTTGACCCTTAGAAACTTGTCATACTGCTACTCATGCACACACTCCACTCCACTCCACTCTAGTATATCCCACTTGCACTTATGCTACTTCTACCCTAGAAGTACGCATCCACCAAATATTCACCATAGATCCACCAAAAATGTTCTACTCCTACCCTAGGAGAGAGCAACCAAAAAATATTTCCCACACATATTCACTTAGCCAACATCTCATAAAGCTCCTTTATCCTTGTTTCTATCTCTCTACAAGTTTATTGCAAAAGGAGGCTTGGGTTGTATAGTCGAAAAAAAAAGAAAAAAAAAGAGAGAAAGGAAAGGGGAGATGAAAAATGGACAAGTGTCCTACGGGCGAGTAGAGCCTACCTCCCTAAAAAAAATATAAGAATAAAGGAGAGTTAAAAAAAAATGGACAAGTGTCCGCAATAAAACAATGGGTACTTAGATGCTCGCCTCTCCATGAAAAAAAAAGAAGAAAAGAGAAAGAGTATACAGCCTAGGTTCTCCCAAATATTTTCAAAGTTCTAAAGAGAGAGATATGTTTCCTATAGGAGCAAAGTAGAATTAGGCTTTCACTTCATTCGCCTCATACACCTACCATCATACCCATTCCACTACACCATACACATGCACGTGCAGTATGACTCGTGACTTTGGATCCATTGCTTGATTTTACAATATATCCTTAGTAAGTAGATTTAGTTTTCTCCCACCTATGAACTCTACATATAAGCCTTAGATAAAGGGTGAGAGAGAAGAAGGCATAGTGTCCTACTGCCTTATTCCAGAAATACCACATATCATGAGAGAAAGGCAACACAACATTATTGCCTAGTGAGGATCCACAAATACCACAAATGAGAGATTTGAAAGGGTCATACCAAGGAACTCTGAGTTTTATTTTGAAAACCTGCAAAAATTCCGGAATGATAGTTGAACAAAGAGTTTGAGACATGGTGCTTGACTTGATTGTTCTATCTTTCAATTGCCCAAGATCCAAGAAAAGGTTATAAGCTCCATGGTTAAAAGGTAATATGGGTGAGTTGAAAGGTTGGAAAAGTTTATTCTTATTCGGAGGAGAAATTTTGTTTGAAAGCATGTGTACTTTTGAGGCATGAAAGCGTTGTAGCAACTCCTAATCCATTGCTAAGTTTGGCTTTGCTAGGGACTAGCAAAGGGTAAGCTTGGGGGAGCTTGTTGACACCTATTATAGCATAAATATATAGGCTTTTCAAAATTGAAATAAGGGCTTAAAATGAATATCAACATAGTATAGGGGCCTTACTACATAATTCCACGAGTTTTGGTGATTTATATATTTTCAGGGATTAAACAGGAAAACGCCCAAGAGTTTGCAAGCCCTACGACATAAAGACGTATCCGTGAAGCAATCCAACTTGAAACCCACGTAAGAACATTCCAGAAGACACCAGAAGGCACGAGCCACAAACTGGGGCCCACCTGGCAGTGTGCCAGGGCGGCCGCCCTAGTAGCAGGCGGCGGCCGCCGCCGTGGGGCCCACTGTCAGCCTCTGTTTCGAAGGTCGGTTCACAACCGCCATTAAGAAGAGATCTACACCGTTGCTCAAGGTCGGTTTGATCCAAGGGCTGTCGTGCATCGCCTAGGGCTATATAAGGAGACCCCCTGCCCCCAGGGTGAAACCCTAATGCATTCCATTCATTATCTCTTGACCTGTTGGTCTTGGAGGTGTCCCAATGTGAGGACAACCTCTCCACTAGAGAATTAGGGCTAGACTCTCCAATGTAGTAGATTAGCAACTAGAGAGTTAGGGAGAGCGGAGTTATGCTCTGGTTCTGGAGGAGTCTTCAGCGTTTGGTATGTCTTATATCCTTCCTTTGTAAGACATTATGATTTATTATATATTTATCTTCTCTATTTACTTCATTCATATATTTGGTTAGTATAGTTGTTATGCTATTGCATGGGATCTCCGCTCGTATTGAGGACTCTAGTTATTCATGGTAGCTAGAGTAGTAATCGATAGTATAGACATGGTGTCTAGGCTATAGGTTACCTGAGGTTGCGCCCAATCCCACGGATAGTTGTGGTAGCCCCAGGGGTGACAGCCCTGTCAAGCCGATGTAGTCCACCACGTTCGGGTTGGTGTTTCGTAGAGCTTTTGGTAGCCTTCTCCCGACTACCTTCTTCCCAGTCTTCCTCGAGAGTTGGGACGGATCTGCTGCTCCAAAGTGCAATAGTATGATTGCTATCATAGAACCTAAGTAATAGAGAAGTACATAGGAACCTTGATCTCTCCCGCTGTCCTCTCAAAGTGCTACTACACATTTATCATAGGAATTCTCTTGTGTGATTTATATTGTTCATAACTCCTATCAATTATCATTTACCTCCTCACTTTAGTTTAGTGGTTTGCTAAGTTAGTAGATACATGATTGAGAGTTATTAGAATTCTTTAGCCAACGCTTCCCTGTGGATACGATACTCTAGAATACTCATCCTAGGGAAAAGCTACAATGGTAGGTGTTCTGTGCGCTTGTGGAATTGTAAACACCCGCCCAATAAGGATGTGGCCCAAGAGGGGTCCTACATGAGTGCTGCACGCACATGTTTAGTACCACCTTCTTTGGTTAAGCAAGGGTGGAGTCAACTTATAAGCCTTTGCCTTCCGACCATATCACCTTCGGGTTAACCCTTTTACACACGAAGCGAGGACGAAAGTGTAAGTAAGGTGGTATGTGTACGCGTGCGCCCCTCGGAAGGGCGTGCGATGCGGCTTTGGAGGGCGGGGGTGTCACAAGTGGCACGGCTCTAGTCGGTCGGAGGACCTTGTCTAAAACTTTGTTGGTAGTTTTGCGGAATGGGAGAAACGGGGTTGTATCGCCGTTGGCTGCTAACATTGTTTAGATAAACCTTTGGAAGACGGGCGGGATGTCACGGTGGTATGGCCGACTTCTTCGCGCCACGGGCGGCGTGCGGGCGGATGTGCGGACATGGGGTTCATTGCGGCGTGTAGCTCTGCGAAGTACACGGCATGGCACATGTGCGCAGATCAAGCAGTGCGTGTGCCAAGAGGGGAGGGTCTGGTTAAGATTGGCGCTCGACGAGGACGCCGAGTCCTTTGAGGGGGGGGTGTTTGTAACACCCGGCCAATAAGGATGTGGCCCAATGGGGTCCTATGAGTGTCTTCTTGGCATTACATGTTTTAATACCACCTTGCTGGTTAAGCAAGGGTGGAGTCAACTTATAAGCCTTTGCCTTCCAGCCATATCACCTTCGGGTTAACCCTTTTACACGGGGCGAGGACGAAAAGTGTAAGCAAGGTGGTATGTGTAGCGCGCGCGCGCCCGGAAGGGTTGTGCGGTGCGGCTTTGGAGGCGGGGTGTCACAAGTGGCAGCGGCTCTAGTCGGTCGAGGACCTTGTCTAAACTTTGTTGGTAGTTTGCCGGAATGGGAGAAACGGGTTGTATCGCTCGTTGGCTGCTAACATTGTTTAGATAAACCTTTGGAAGACGAAGGCGGGATGTTACGTGGAATCCTTCATATTCTTTTAGCACTTAATAAATACCAACGGCGACCCGAATCCCCCTTCAACCCAACATAGAAGAAGTACCTCCACATTGAGGTTGGGGAGGATGCCGAGGAAGCACTCACAGAGGGTAATGAAGATGGCAATGTCGAGGATGGCGTTCGGTAGATGGCGAGCCGGAGCCCGTAGTAGGCAAGGAGCTCCGGGAGGAAAGGGTGCGCCGGCATGCCGAACCCGCGCTAGAAGTGGCTCTCAAACACCACCACCTCTCCGGTTACGAGGCATGGGGTACGGCTCCACGGGACCCTCCATCTGGCGACAACTTGTTCGGCAGGATCGGCGGCGTCCACGAGCTCCGGGCGGTGTCGTCGGTGGATTGGGATGCGGTCCACTCGTGGTCCATATGGATGACGGGTCTTCCGTCGCTAGGGGCACGGGTCCGCCGCGCCCGCACCAATAGCACCACCCGACCACCGGCTCCAAGCGATCTCTCCGACAGCAGACTCGCGCGCGACCCCCGACCCCTCCACGCCCATCGGCGATCCATCTCGTCTCGATCTATTCTACATTTCAAGAAGATGAACAAGGCCGATGAGAATCGAAAGTTTCAAATCCAGATCCAAATCGAGTTCATTTGAACCAAATCGACGGCAAATCTACAGATCTACAAGGTACTCACCTCTAGCGGTCGGTGGCGGCGTGATTCGAGCTGAACTCAGCAAGGCCAACAAACCCTAGCTCCGGCTCCTGTAGCAGGCGGTGGGAGAGAGGAAGGTTTGGGAAGATGGCAGGCTCGTCCTGGCGGATGCGACGAAGAGGTGGTGGGTGCTGGTATTTATAGTCCCGGCTGCGTCCCTTGGGTTGCTGCATGGGCAACCGTGTGCGCCGAGGGCCCGTGCTTCCCCATTTCCCGGGTTGAGTGCGTGCGTCAGGCGGCGGCGTCAGTTGCCATTCATGCGCCTTCCAGGTGTGTGCGCGCTGCGGTGCTGCCACGCATCCCCCCTCATTTCGCGCCCGGTTTGTTCCCTACACGATCTTGGATATTTACTATCCGGATATCGTTGCCTTCCGATTCCTCGGGGCACGGCGCCAAATCTTCTCGACAAAGTTTCATCCTTATCTTGGGACGTTACAGATTTTCCTGTTGGACTTTTTCCTTAATTCCTGGGGGACTAAGATCTTACGCCATTACGCTAAGAGCCCGGATCTTCCCCGGTCGATATTGGGCATATCTTGACCCGTGCACGGTGCATTGGCATCCTACGTCAGGCGTAAATACCGCGGCTTGGGGACTCCCGGTATGGGTGATGCCCCGGCGTTTGGACAATGCGCCAGCTAGGTTTCCGATTACTTGGGGACTACTAATTAAATTTTCTCAAGACTCTAGCAGTACGTGATAACTCACCTACTCCTAGGCTCGGGGGACGAAGTGGGCACACTTCACCTATGGTGAATCGTGCTCGCATTTTTGAGTGTTTTTCACTCTACGTGGGCACACTTCGCGTAAAGAAAAAAAGATTTTTTTCATTGGAGCACCCAAAGATCCAAAGAAGCGGACTCGTCAAGACTAGACTGGTCGGAAGCAATGGAAAGAAGCTGCAGGAACACGGGCGGCTGGTCGAGAGTTGTCCCAGGCTAGTCGGCGTTTAACTAGTCTGGTCGACACCGTATGAAGACTGGTCGATAACATCTCCCGATGATTGAAGCGTCAAGACTCTCTCACCTGCAGCATACAGCATGCTCGGGGACTAGCTGTGGGGGGATAAACCCCTATCCCCTCACGGGTCACTTCGGGCTAGCCTTTCGGGCCGCCCGGGGATGACGGACTGAAGCCCTCGGCGCTAGAAGACCGCAATTATCGGAGATCATGGCCTAAACTTGGTCGCCAAGATAGTTTCCTAGTATAGCTCTATCGTAATCACTACATACTTTCCTATTGTAACCGATCAGGATAGATCTTGTCGGACCAGATCCGACCTGTAACCCTGCTCCCCGGACTATATAAGGTGAGTAGGGATCCCCCCCGAGGGACACGATATTCTCAATCAATCAATACAAACTAAGCAGGACGTAGGTTTTACGCCATCAAGGCGGTCGAACCTGGGTAAAACCCGTGTGTTTTGTCCTTCGCCCGTTCTGCTTAATGTCTCGTTAGCCGTCTAGCTCTCCTCTACCACTCAATCTACTAGCCGGGCATACCCCTGCTAGACTATCGCCGATAAACCGACGACAACAGGTAACAGCAAAGCTTGAACTACTCAACCCAAAGCAAACTTGGCGTATGTAATCGGAATGTTTTCCTAATCTAAATATCATAAATATGGCTTTGGTAGGAATTCAACACTCTGCCAAACAAGAGCTCATCATGAAAGATTTTAAATTTTGAAAGCAAATCTCCAGATATAGTTTCACTAAGGACAAGATAAATAGCATGCTCAGACTCTCTCATATCATATCCCCCAATTACCTAGACTTAGATGAAGTGTATGATACCCACAAGTCGGGTATAGAGCAAAATTTTCAAGCGGGGACAAATATATCCAAAACATCGGAGGAGTTTCTATTTAAAAACAAGGTACTAGGAAGAAGGTCAATTGCAAAACTGCCCCTATTTTGGGCTTCAATTCTGCGCTTGCCCCTCTTTTTTTAACTTTGCACGTTTGCCCTTGTTTTTCAAAATCGAAGGTTCCACTTGCCCCTATTCCATGAAGGGGAGCTAACGGTGTCAAGTAGAGGCGGAAAAGACACAAATGCCCTTGATTTGGATGGCCCCACTCGTCAAAGCATCATCCCTCACCTCCAAGCACCTACCGACAACGTTTTCAAAATCGAAGGTTCTACTTGCCCCTATTCCGTGAAGGGGAGCTAATGGTGTCAAGTAGAGGCGGAAAAAGACACAAATTCCCTTGATTTGGATGGCCCCCACTCATCGGCATCATCCCTCACCTCCAAAGACCTACCGTCAACGCTCGCGTCCGTCGGTGTAGGAGCACCGACAACGACACCTCCCCGGCCACGCCCGCTCTTGGCCACGCTGGGCGCTGCGACCTTGCCCTTACGGCCCGCGCCCACCGCTCGCCGCCTCGCCGCGCTAGGCGCGCGCGCCCGCACCGGCCCGCCGATAACCAGCTCTTTGGCTGGTGCCCATCCCTAGCCGTCAGGAGCTAGTCGCGCCCCCTGCTGCGCCCGGTCTTTGGGGCTCGCCGCCCGCTCATCGTCTGCGTCTAGCACCCGCCTACCGGTCTCCCGAAGTAACCGCCGCCACCCGGCGAGCCCCCCGCTCCACCAGCCCGGCGTGGCTCGCCGCGGGAGCCGCCATCCCCGGCCGCGCCTCGCTGCGGGAGCCACCGCTGTTTCACGACTCGTCGTTGGGGATGCCGACCGACGCGCCTCACCGTGGATCAGCCCCTTGCCCGACGCGCGCTCACCATGGAGAAGCCCGCCATCCCATCGCACGAAACCTAGCACCGCCGTGGAGAAAGCCGGTGCTCGTGGATACTAGTTGGCCGAGAGAACAGAGTGAATGGGAGGGATGTTTGTTTAGGATAAGAGCTAGCCTAGTCTTTTTCCCTTTTTTTTCTTTTCTTAAACATTTTAGGCCCTAATTTTTAGCAAATGATGGAAATCAGATTGAGGGCGGGACGGAGGCTTTGATTTCAAAAAACGGGGCAAATGTGCAAAGTAAAAAAAAAAGAGGGGCAAATGCAGAATTGAAGCCTAAAACAGGGGTAGTTTTGCAATTGTCCCTAAAAAGAATTAGAGTAGAGCAACTATTCATCATTTCCAAGACAAACTTTTTATTCTAACTAACTTTTATTAACCACACCTTAAAACAGGGGTGCACTTTCTATACACCCGTGTAGTTACACCCATATTCAAAAAACCACATTGTGTATGTGTTCATACTTGTTTATTGGTTTGAGTATGTTTAGATACTCATATTAAGATACTCGAGATCTTACTACGCGAAAAAAATTCGATGGAACCCATATTTTTTTAATATATTACATAAAATGCCACTACCGGCTGTATATAAAAAAGTATATCCATATACTCAAAGTATGAATGCATACTTAACGTATATATACCACCATAGATGGTCTAGTATGATCATATACTTCATCCACATGCACTTCTTTTCGGTCATATATACCATAAATTTTGAGATATACACATGGACACTCTTTATTTGATTTAAAACTTTATGCATCTTTTTATGGTCTTTTTAAAGAAAAGCAAAAAGATAGTAAGGGATACTTATCTCAATAGCCGGGGTGCTCTCCCCAAGCTAGATTTTTGTGTAGGTTTGAGATGAGGTAGACGAATGGAGATGATGTCGTCCTTCCTTGATGAAGCATTGATGATGGTGATTGATGTTCTGTTGAGTGGTTGGACGTCCTCCTTCGTCGTGGCTTATTAATGACTTAAATCCCGTGAAACTCAAATAGACAACAAACACACATATCCATCCACAAGCTATGTTGTCTATTCAAAGTGATATATATCTTAATCAATTGGATATGTAAGTTTTTTAATTATCTTGAGTTCCTCTATGAGAATCAAACATTAAGCTTGAACAGGAATTCAAGTAAGAACTAATATTTTTATATTTTCTTATTATGCATTCATGTAGGAAAAATAACAACAAATACAAACTTTATTTTTTGTGCCTCCACAGTAATTAATCCTATGGGTGTTTATGGGTACGTAAGTAATTACATGGGGCTTTAATATGAATGAGTGCCAAAGAAAATAAATATGCAAAACCAAAAATAAAAGGATACCTTTTGTACTTACCTTGGGTACGTAAGAGTTCATTCCTCCCTTGGGACGTCGGTTGGTTGCACCGAGGCTTCGGGAAGTTGCCTTTAAAGGAGAGGATGTTTCTAGTTTTGGAGGTGGGCTTTCCTTCTTCCTCCATACCTTCTTGATTGGCTTGTATAGGAATGGAAACTTCTTGGATTCCTCTAAATCCTTCAAGTATCATTCTATTCAATTGATCTCTATTCCCAATGATTTGCAACTCTATCGACGGGGGGATTTCTCCTTTTCTTTCTTGGTAGGTGCGGGGAGTTACCTCTTCCTCGTACCTTATCTTCTTCATGTATGTTGACACCTATTATAGCATAATATTAATAGTCAACTAAACATGAAATAAGGGCATAAAATGAATAATCACATAGACTAGGGGCTTGACTAACATAGTTCCACAAGTTTTGGTGATTTATATATTTTCAGGGACTAAACAGGGAAAAGCCTAGAGTTTGTAAGACTTATGAAGCATAAAAACATGTTACAAACATATTCCAAGATAGCACCATTGTAAAGAGCTCGTCGAGACGATCGAAAACGGATATATTATTTGCTATATTTGGAGCTCAAAATAAGAAGATATTAATATTACAAGTAATGGAAGATTCTAGAATATGGCTCGGGATTAATTGGGCCTAAATCAGAATTTGGCCCATGAAGACATATTTATATTATAATGAGATATGGTGAAAGGATTAGTACGACATTGCTTTGAAGGTTGAAGGGACATAAGAAAACCCCTATATATATAGAACCCTAGGCCTATAGAATTATATTATTATTTTTCTAATTAATTTCTAATTCATTATCTCTCAGTTGTAGAGGTGTCCCAATGTAAGGATATCTCTCTCTAAGGGATTAGTGAATTAGAATTAGATTAGAAGTAGATTAGCCATGTAATTAGAAGTAGATTAGATCTAGATTAGATCTAGTCAAGAGTAAGGGAGAGAGTGGAGCTACTCTCCAGTTCTAGAAGAGTCTTGAGTTTTGGTATGTCTATGTATCTTTACTTTACAAGACTTATGCTTTAATATTTATCTTCTATGCTTTCCATATATATGTTTAGTATAGTATTTATTCATTTGCATGGGATCTTTTGCTCGTATTGAGTGCTCTAGTTATTCATGGTAGCTAGAGTAGTAATCTATAGTATAGACGTGGTGTCTAGGCTATAGGTTACCCGAGGTTGCGCCCAATCTCACGGATAGTTGTGGTAGCCCCTGGGGTGACAGCCTGTCGGGCCAATGTAATCCACCACGTTCGGGTTGGTGTTTCATAGAGCTTTTGGCAGCCTTCTCCCAACTACCTTCTTCCCAGTCTTTCTCGAGAGTTGGAAAGGATCTGTTGCTCCAAAGTGCTTGTGTATGATTTCTATATCTATCCATATTTAGTTATCTTAGAACCAAAGTAATAGAGAGTATTTAGGAACCTTGATCTCTCCAGTTGACCTCTTGATTAGTTTAGTTACTCTTTTATAATATTAGGTATATTATTATTTTATGCTTTGTTATTCACTTATCATTTATCACTTACTCCTCTTTAGTCTAGTTGGTTTGCTAAATTAGTAGATGCATGATTGTAAGTTATTAGATTCTTTAGCCTAAGCTTCCCCGTGGATATGATACTCTAAAATACTCTCTTAGGAAAAGCTATAATGGTATTCTCGCGCGCTTTGCGTAACCTTCATATTCTTTTAGCACTTAACAAGTTCCCAACAAGCTTTTTTTGGCACCGTTACGGGAAGCGAGTGGCGTAAAGAATTTTAATAATGATCATGATGTTCGCTAATTTAGTGTATCGCTAGCTTTAGTAGGATTACCCTTGTTCTCGTTGAGTCGTGGAATAGACGGGATAAAAGATGTCGTTGCGACCTTCCCACAAGATTCCACAAGAAAAAGAAAGAAGAAAGATTGAAGGATCCAGGGTGCCCGATCATTCAAGATTCATCACACATTGGAACCCTACTATCTCAAGGTATGTATAAATATATTATTCTAACCATATATAGATTGGATAAGAAGTCGCCGTCACAAAAATTGAATGCTCACATCTCAACCGACATACATAGAAGTTGCACATCATGGTAAGTATGATTAATAAAGGTGAGAAAGTCTTGCTCATGGACTATAAATTGATTGAGTAGTTATCATTTAATTTCTTGCATTACATTGCATGTTTACTTGATCAACTCATGCATTCACTCTGCTTAGTTTATGTTTTCTTATAGTAGATCCATTGCATGTTTAGTCCTTTGCATACATCCATGTCATTTGCATCTAAAGAAAAAAAAGAGAAAAAAAAAAAATCCTCACCATGATCGTGTGCTCTTTCATCTCTAATTGGATAAATCTCTATAGTGCCATCATGCTACCTTTGTCTGCGCTATAGTATGCTTTGGTATGGAAATACCGCTTAAGAGTACCTCCAAAGGCTTTTAAATTAAGCGTGGTGCTTAGGTTAAATAGCCTTCCTTAATTGAATTAGACATGGAGTCTAGTTTGGTTATTGAACTAAAAATTGCTTATGAGACATTGGATATTTTGTTGGACTAACCCTTGCGTAAAAACTCTCAAATCCAATTCGGGAAAAGTCAAGAGATAAACTTTGATCGAGATGAAGCAAGGCATATGATGAACTTCAACCTTGTGCAAAAGACACGGCTCATTCATCATTGATGGAAGAATTGTAAGTATCAAATATTATTCGTGCTCTCTTTTTGCTACAAGTTACCTTTGCCTTGATCCATATACTAAAGTGTAGACACAAATACAATTGGTATAAGACAAGATGAATAAAATCCATGCTAAAACATAAACAAAGAACCATCTTTTGAATAGCATAGGTGAAATCATACGAACTTTGGACACAACCCCTACTTCAAACTTGTTGTATTCCCTCGGATATGTGTCCACTAATATTTTGCAGAAAAAGAGAGTGTGCTATGTCCATTCAATGAAGAAGAGTGTCATACAACACGATAGAAAAGCTCTCTTTCGAAGGAAGAGGATGGACAAAGCAACGGGGCCATAAGAACATCAAAGACAGGTAAGTGAATATAAATCTCATATTTGTATCCAACTTTTGTCATATGTTCTAAAGAAAAAAATATAATAATATATATCTGAGCACATGAAGGCTCATGCTAAAAGAAACATGTTCCTAGGACAAGTTCCCTTCGGGTATTCTTGGTCACTAAACTTGCAGTGAATAAAGGATGAACAACGTCTAAGGACATGGTGATTGCAACACACAATTAGGGATGGTTCAGCATTCACACTTAAAGTGTCAAGTGACAGGAACGCCGAGCATGGGGGAGGAAGGTCGATTCCTCTAAAGATCATCCGACATACTCTTTTCTACTCAAGCTCCCCGTCACTCCGACATGCTGGTTTGTAATCCCTCTAATCACTATTACTTTGTCTCTAAGTTTGAATGGTTAATAAATGTCATACATCAAAATCAAACTTAAGGTATAATAAAATTTCCCACTAGGGAAAAAAAGTAATAGTGAACATATGCTAATTAAAATATCTAGCTAAAACTTTGTCTAGCATAAAAGCAACCTTTAGCTCCGTGGCAATTCTACCCTTGTTTACAATTACTTGTATATTCCTTCGGGTATATGTTGTCAACTAATACTACAGGAATAAAACCATGAGAGGAGCAAAAAATGTCTTAGCTTAATTTAAAGAATAAGAAAGAAAGGACGATGCAATAAAAGAGATAAGGAACAAGATACACAAGAGGCCAAAGAAGGAAAACTTCGAGTAGAAGAAAAGAACCACCACAAGGTGTTACGATATGTTGTCACATTCCAATAATAGGGTAACATCTTCAGGTAAGTTGTCATTACTTAAGCTTTATCTAAAGTATGGCTTGTTCATAAATAAAGAATAAAACATGTTAGAGTAGCAACCTTGCCCTGATCCAACTTCATTAGCTCAACATGTTTTGTTTCTTTAAGTTGTTCCTACCACCACTCTCTTGATCTCATAGTCCTAATCTTGTAACCCAGAATATTGCTTACCTTACTTTAGAAGAACATAATCAATATCATGCTTTTCATACTTCATGCATAGATAAGAAAACCTTTCAAAGAGTCAAGGAGTTTGATTCAATTTGCCAATGTTTTAACCACAAAGAATCATGGTCAATCTTCTGATCTTGTCACCCAAGTTAGGTTTAAGCAAAGCATATAAGAGTCGACTCTATCTTGTTTTTTGTGCCTATGGTTAGAGAAGAATGAATGAAGTTTGGTTTTGTTGGTGTTTTCCCACCAATGAGCCTATGCACTTGATCTCTACCTTGACTTTGCAAGCAGGACACACTTTGAGCAAAAAAGGTGGAGAAGCCTATCAGTCTCCAAAATTCAACAAGTGAATGTCTTACAAGCATGCACACTAAACAAGGCGCCTCCTACGCTTCACTCCAACTCATAAGACCAGTAAAGAACATGGGTGACGTCGTCCTTCACCATCTCAAGGAGCACGACCGTCAAAGATCAGATAATACGCTCAAGGAAACAACAAGGTAAGAAGTCTCGTTCAGAGGACTTAAAACACCGAACCCTCGCCGGCGGGTAAGATCGGTAGTGTGGGGGATAAACCCCTATCCCCTCATGGACCACTTTGGGCCGCACCATCCAAGGAGGCCTGGCCCAAGACGAGAAGACGTGCGGCACACGCACAACTAAGATATTATACCACATTGCTTACCAAAGCATGTAACCTTGTCTACCGGACTATATAAGGTGGGCAGGGATCCCCTCAATCTAAACTCAGATCAATCACATATAGATCACCTCGATCTATCATGTAACGATATTCTCAATCAATCAATACAAACTAAGCAGGACGTAGGTTTTACGCCATCAAGGCAGCCCGAACCCGTGTAAAACCCGTGTGTTTTGTCCTTCGCCGTTCTCGCTTAACGTCACAACTTGCTCGAAACTTTTTCAAATTTTTACCACAGCCTCCTCATGAGATGACAAGACACCTCGCCAAGTTTCGTGATTTTTAAACTTTGTTTGGATTTTTATAGAATTTAAAAACACTTTTTCCCGCATGTAACTCGTCATGTTCCGACACATAAATGTTGTTCGTAATTTCACGCGAGTTCCCGGATTGAGCCTAAACATACGCCAAACATCATGAATAACATTTTTGAATGACCACATTCCATTATTTCATGTACCTGCAGTTCAAATTTGGAGTGGTCTAGAAAATGCAAGAAAATAGAAATAATTCATGAAATATAGCAAAACAACTTGAAATTGTCCCAAATTTTGAACATGAGATGTAATTACCGTACCAAGGCCACACAAAAATATGGGATGAAAAAACAAAAAAATGCATAATTTGCCGAGTGCCATTGTTTGGCACTCCTAAGCAAAAAGGGCTTTGCCGAGTGCCGAAAGCCACGGGGCACTCGACAAAGGTTTTTTTTAAAACCGCCTTTGCCGAGTGCCCGATTTCGGCACTCGGCAAAGCCGGATCTTTATTTGTCCCGACAAGGCCCATTTCCTCCCAGTCCAACCCTATCTCCACATCTCGAGCCCGGCCGCCCACTCGCCCGTGTTCATCGCCCGCCCGCCGCGTCGTTCATCGCCGCTGCCCGCTTCGCGCCCGCCGCCCGCTGCTCCCGGCGGATCCGGCCACTCCCCCGACGCCCTCCGGACCCCGCCTGGCTGCTGCCACTCCGCCGCGGGCGGGCGAAGCGCCGGCGCGCCCGCCGTTTTCCGCGGCGGATCCGGGCCGGCCGCCGCCGCCGCGCGCTTCGCCCGGCTGCCCCGGCGCCGCCGGGCGCTCGGCCCCGCCCACTGGCCGGGCCCCTGCCCCTGTCCCGCCGGGGCAGAGGAAAGGTGAGGAGGAAGAGGGAGAAAGGGGAAGGTGAGGAGGAAGAGGGAGGAAGGGAAGAAAAGGAAGAAGAGGAAGGAGAGGAGGAAGAAGAGGAAGGAGAGGAGGAAGAAGAGGAAGGGGAGGAGGAAGAGGGAGGAAGGGAAGAAGAGGAAGGAGAGGAGGAAGAAGAGGAAGGGGAGGAGGAAGAAGAAAGTGCCGGTCCGACCTGGCCGTCCGTTCTTCGCGGCCGCCTGTGATCCACGCCGTCGTCGCCGACCGTTGCTCTTGCCGTTCCGCTGCCAAGGTAAGCCCTATCCTTCTAGTAGTGGTTAGTAGTAGTGGTTAGTACTAGTAGTTAGTAGGGTTAGTAGTAGTAGTTAGTAAATAGTTAAGTAGCTCTTAGTATTAGTAGTGTTAGTAGTTAAGTAGTTGTTAGTAGTAGTTGTAGGGTTACTAGTAATGTGGTTGTTATATTGGTGGTTGGTGGCCTTCGTGCCCATATTGGTGGTTGGTGGCCTTCGTGCCCATATTTGGTATATGCATGTGGTTGTTGGCCTTCGTGCCATGTTTTTTGCAGGTTTTGGGAACCTCCCCGTGCAGGGGAGGTGCTGCCGAAATTTTGAGTCGACACTAACTATTTTTTGCCCTTGTTTTGTAGGAGGATCTGTGGGAGGGACTCGGCGACCCCGATCGTCCTCGTGGGCGCTGCGTGTCTCCACCGACATCGTAGGTATTAATCACCTCCGCCCGTCCTTGTAGTTGTCTTACATAGCGTGACCCGGTTAGCGCGTCCCCGTCCGAAAGAGATACAAGGCGTTGGTATGCGCATGCGTGCATATCTGCGGCCGTATCTGTTTCGGATTGTCCACGTTTTTTGGACAGCCCGTGGATGCGTAGATGGGTTAGCATCCATGCTCAGCTCCCGTCCGAGCCGGATTTTCGGCAGCACCTCCCCGTTGTTCTCCGGATACACACTCTCCCCGCCAGGACGTGTATCGGGAGAACAGCGGGGAGGTGCTGCTGAAATTCCGTGTCGGATAGGAGCGGAGCATGGAAGCTAACCTTGTCTACGCATCCTCGGGTGGGATTAGGACCTATCCCTCACCTATTAGATGGTACGAAGGCCGTGTAGATGCAATTGCTGGTTATATGGCTCGCTGACATGGGCGTATGACAGAGGATGGATAACCGTGAGTGGATGTACACGGGCTTCGCAAGTAAGAGCCTTGAATGGATTAGGGGGACCGATGCTTTCCTGGAGCATGCATTTGGCCTAGCTGCTAAAGGGTCTATTCGGATGCCGTGTCCCTGCAGCAAATGTAAGAACAAGAAAAAGAAACGAAAGGTTGAAATGGGCAAAGATATTTACAAGCACGGATTCGTCCCAAACTATAGCCGCTGGATCTTCCACGGTAAAGTCGATCGTATTAGAGAGGACGTGGTGAGGCCCCTCCTCGAGGAGTATGATGCGGATGCCGGGATGGCGCATATGATGGCAGACTTTCACGATACACGGTTCAATGAAGGATTGGAGGAGGAACCCGAGGAAACCGCAAAGGCGTCCCCACGAGATGATGGAGGCGCACAAAGCAGCCCCTTCACGAAGAAGACAATGGTTACGGCTGGATGCCATTTCACGCCTTATAGCGTTGAAGTCGCAATTGAGCATTAGTCGAGACGGCCGACACCTCGTTGTCGGTTATTGGCAAAACCGCTTCCAAAGGGTCACGCCCTATCGAAGAACACGCACGAGTCACGTAGACTCCTTCGTGGACTCAAGATGCCGTATGAGTCGCACCGTGCTTGTCCAAAGGGGTGCGGCCCTATTTAGGGGAGACCTCAAGGAAGCAACGCATTGTCCAAAGTGCAAAGCCTCTAGGTTTGTGGAGGTAGAATGTAGTGATGGCAGGAAGAAACAGTCCAAGATCCCCGAGATGGTCCTACGACACCTTCCTTTCGCATCGAGGCTCCAACGGCCGTACATGATGACGAGGAGTCGCTAAAACAAATGACATGGCACAAGAAGGGCAAAAGATACAGTCCTGAGAAGTTGGTACACCCATCGGATGGTGATGCATGGAAGCACTTTGATAATATGCATCCCGAAAAGCTATGGAGGCTCGAAATGTACGCCGTAGCATTCGCAATGATGGGTTCAACCCGCACGGAATGTTGGCGCCCCGTACACTTGTTGGCCCGTGTTCGTGATCCCTCTCAATCTTCCCCCGGTGTCATGTTTGAGCTCAAGCACGTGTTCTTGACGCGATAATACCCGGGCACCCGGCAACAATATGGGTGTGTTCATGCAGCCGGTGTGGGATGAATTGCAAGATGCTTGGCAAAATGGGTAAACCGACGCATGCAATCGAAGCTACAAAGATGAACTTTACAATGCATGTGTGGTACCTATATTCAATGCATGACTTCCTGGCTTATGGCATATTTAGCGCATGGTGTGTTCATGGAGGTTCCCTTGCCCAACATGCAAGGCGTACTGTGATGTTCACCGGGTCGAAGAAGGGTGGCAATTATTCTTCGCTTGACAAACATCGCCAATTCCTCGCCCGAGAACCATGAATTCAGACTAGACAAAAAGCACTTCACCTAAAGGTGTTGAAGTCACCGACCCCATCCCAAAGTTTATGACCGGTGAAGAGGTCCTTGCCGAGCTAGCCTGGTCTCAAAATCGATGAAAAGAAATGTTGTTTTGTTGGATATGGTACCACACACATGTGGACTTATATATCGGGCTTGACTAATCTCCCTACTTCAAGGATCTTCTTCTTCCACACAACATCGATGTAATGCACACGTAAAAGAATATCTCCGAGGCACTCTTCGCGAACAACCATGGACCTTAAGAAGTCAAAGGACAACGTTAAGGCTAGACTTGACATAGAGATGATGTGCGATAGACCAAAGCTAGTGATAGAGACCCCTAGCCCAGGGAAGAGATGGAAAAAGGGCCCGCCGACTACATCATCAAAAGGGCCGATAGGAAGGAAGTACTACAAATGGATGAAGACGCGTTATCGTTCCTTGATGGGTATGCGCGAATCTGGTAGGGGAGTGAACTTGCGCACTATGAAAGTCTTAGGGATGAAGAGTCATGACTTCCACATATGGATTGAGCGGATCCTTCCCGCGATGACTCGGGGGGATACCTCCGAGCCGAGTCGGTGGCGCGCCCCGGCAGAGTTGAGCTTTTTCTTCCGCCAGCTTTGTGTTAAGGAGTTATCTCGGGATGCGATTGCCGATCCGGGAGCGTGCCGCACCCGTGTTGATCCGCAAGTTGGAGATGATATTTCCACCGGCTTCTTCCCCGTCGATGCAGCACCTGATTTTGCACCTTCCTAGCGAGGCACGATTGGGGGGCCCGTGCAGTTCCGTTGGTGCTATCCAATCGAGAGGGCTCTCAAGGTACTTCGGAGAAAATGCAGGAATAAAGCCAAAATTGAGCCTTCCGTGGCAGAGGCATACATTCTAGAGGAGGTGTCGACCTTCACACAGCGTACTATAGTGAGAAACTTCCCAGCGTCCACAATCCTACCCCTCGTTACAACGCCGACGAGAGTTCATCGAACCTCAGCCTTTTCAGAGGGCAAGTCGGAAGAGGAAGCGCAGCTACCCACAAGCACTTGTCCTTTGATGAGTGGCGCACTATCATGCTCTATGTGTTGTTGAACCTTGACGAAGTGGCTCCTTATCAGCAGTAAGTTCTCAATGAGCTTGTTCCATACGCGGTCACTATCCTCCACCTATTGATCCGACCCACTTGCCTTGTTTTTTTTCGTGGAATTTATTGGTCAACACCGAGAGGGAATGGGGGCCCTACCTTGCAACAAGAAGACAATCTTCTAAAAAATGGGCAGCCCGATTTTATTTCCTCGTTCTCGCTCAAAGGTACCATCCAACTAACCTCGCTCCAACTTTGATATTCCACTTTGGTCCTAGTAACATATAATGTAACGATGTACGTGGCCTCACCTTTGCGTGCCCGCACGCATGCCTTAAATGTGCGAAGATTTAAAACAGGTGGGCAATAGCTTCCCCCGTAGGGTCAACTCGTTCACCATTTATGATGTGAATGGCTATCGCCACATGAGAAGCTACGAGGAGAGTCGGCCCAACCGCAAAACAACGCGGCACCGGAGTTCGTGACGCCCGCTTGGATAAGAAGGACTATTACGGCATAGTCGAAGAAATATATGAGCTCAACTTCGGGGTCCTAAAGAGCTCAAGCTAGTGGTATTCAAATGCCATTGGTTCGATCCCGATGACACGAAAAGTAGACCCTACGATTGGGCAAGTCGAAATTGATAGGATTCCGTGATATGGAGGAGAGGATGTCTATATTGTGGCTAATATACACGCCACACAAGTTTATTACCTCCCATGGGCGTGCCAAAAACATGAGGACCTTGCGGGTTGGTACCTTGTGCAAAGGTATCGCCGCACGGTAAAGCGCCCGTTCGAACGATGATGATTACAACCTTGACCCAAACACCGAAGAGTTCTATCAACCCGAGGGGCTAGAAGGACGTTTGGAGATAGACATTCTTTCACCGATGGGCATGGAAGTAGACAACGCCATCGATGAGGACGAGGGTGATGAGGTGCAGGATGCTAAGGACTTACAAATTCTTGAACGATGGAGGATGGTGCGCCAAGGAGTTGTGGAGGGCGATGCACATGCCGAGGGCGTATACAGATGATGAGGATGGTGACATTGATGATTACACTAGTGATAGTGATAGTGATGACTACACGCCCGGCCTTTGCCATTCGGGAGATAATTTCTAAATGATGTAATACTATTTTGTTATTATTGTTACCTTTCAATTATGTTTCGTTCATTTTGCAATACTAATTGGTTTACTCTTTGTCTTCGCAGGACTCGACAAAATGCCGGGCGGAAGGCGGCAACGCCGACGGGGGTCCAAGTCCGCTTCACGCGAGGCCCCCCCACCCTCTCCCCACGCCGACGAGGAGGGAGGCCGACGAGGAGGAGGCCGACGAGCAGCACCGACGGCCGGTGGAGACGTCATCGGCGCGAACCGACGCCGCCCGTCGACGAGGAGGCTTGAGTTTGTTTCTTCGTCGGGCCAGCCGGGTTCGCCGTCGGCGGCCCGGGGTCGTCTGAGGCTGGGTCCGGGCCGTCGCCGAGGGCGCCGACCCACACCTCTTCAGACTCGGACACCGGTGTCGAAGAGACACCCCTCAAGACGCGTCTTCCTCGAGTTTGAGCGTGGTCTACCAACAAGGGGGCCTCGACCCTCCCGGAGGGGACGATCCCTTTTGCCCGCCGCCCGGTGATTCGACCCTACGGTGACAAGTAAGTAGCCATTGATATTTTCACTACTTGTTCATATGACATGTTGAAAATCGAACTTCGGACTAACAATTGCCTTAATGGCTCGGCAAGAATCGGAAGATCAGAAGCGGAGGGGGCAGCTCGCGCCATATCAATGGCATCCGTGAGCCTCCCCGATTAAAGCGAACTACCCCGCCCGGTGACCAGGTCGGGTGGTGAGGGAGCCGCCTCTATACGTGGGAGCACTTCGGCCAAGGTGGAGGACGGCGCCGACTTGGAGTCAACACACCAGCACCACCACACTCTCTACCTCACCCTCCACCTCCATTTCTTCTTATTATTATTTGGTTAGCATTGCAAGAGAAGAGCTACAAGAGGAGAGCTTGTAATCTTGGAGAAAAGTGAGCTTTGGTAATATAAATCCTCCATGGATCTTTCTCCTATTTGCAAGTTCTATTTCTATGATCATGGTCTAACTTATGAATTAGAGTATAGTCTTGTTCATGTTCTAGTGTTGGTATATGAATTAGCATATAGTTTGTATATCATAATCTTAACATGTTCATATTCGTTCTTCATCGATCATCGTATGCATAACATGATTATAGATGGGATAACGGTTCATCGTTCTTTTGGGGTTGCTCGTGTGTCTTAGTCTGTCCATCCGTAGGGGTGGGGATCCCGGGGACAAGAGTGCTTGCTCGCACGCGGGCATGGTGCCCTGTATTACGACACCTTCGAATATGAGAGCATGCCACGGTTGTGAGGGTAGGCGGCAAGGTTGTGACAGCCCCTGTCCGTCCCTTGTAATCCCTCCACGTTCGCATGTGATGTAGGAGTTCGTAAATGCTTCCCATTGGGCCGGATGGTACCGGGGAGTCTCCCTGTTATCCTAGACATAACCATGCTTATATCGTGTTAGCATATGATCCTAACTATTCATTGTAAGACCATGACTAGAATACATTAGAGTACTCCATAGGACATTCGTTTATTCTTTATCTATTTTTCTTTATCCTTTCCTCGGTGGATTTCAATGTGTGTGTCACACTATCTATAAACCGTATTGCTTACCCCCCCGTTATGATCGAAGTTAGTGTTAGCGTGCACACATTTCATCATCCAGATGCCATGCTAGCTTCTTATACAACAAGCCTTCCTTTGGGAAAATATAAATAACGATACCCCGAATACTTTAGGGTGAAATGCTACAATGATAGATCCGTGCTCTTGCGGATGAAATATCAACTATGGCAAGATCTATCACCATTGATTGAAAGTGTATAATCACCGACATGGTGGTTCCACTTAATGATATCGACGGCACGTTTCCTAGCATCGCCATTAGAGATGGGTTCTAAACTAGTTTCTAGTGATTGCGCTAAGAAATGTCAACAAGCATTTTCGACGCCGTTGCCGTGGATAGATTTTATATCTATTTTTAGTAACGATGTTAAGAAATGCCAACAAGCATGGCGCCGTTCTTGCCGGGAAGGCATTGTTATAAGAAATCACTAGCTGGCTATGAATATGAAATGTGTATGCGTGGCTACCACTTGCTCATACAGGCTAATCTTTTATGTTTTCTCCTCATTTGTGGATGAAGCGGGGATAGTGTATGTCAAGTTTCCAACTGCCGACAAACTTCATCGAGAATCCCGAGGCACTCCTAAGGAAGAACAGGTCTCGTACTTCTTCTTCTTCTCAGCCGGAACCTCGGCGGTTGAGACCGACACACCCCGCACCAAGCGAACCGCAAGCTATGGCTCAAAAAGTCGCCCGCGATTTCTCCGTTCGCTGCCGCCAATGTGCCCACCGGGCCGGTGGTCAATGTTGCGGACAAGAACTTCGAGCCGCGACTGGCCGATTACCATGGTGCAGGCGGTCCCTTCGTGGACTGCCTAGCGAGGACGCCAACGCACATCTCCAACACTTCCTTGAGCTGTGCGACACGATTGTCATCAAGGACGCCGAACCGGGCGTTATCAGGCTCACGTCTGTTTCCTTTCTCCCTTGTGGGGAAAGCGAAACAATGGTTCTACAAGGACAAGGAAGCAAGAAATACGTGGGCAAAATGCTCCATGGCGTTCCTAGCTATGTTCTTCCCCATGGGCAAAACCAATGCCCCCGAGGAGGAAGAATCGCCAATTTCAGCCAGAACTCAATGGAACCCATCCCGTAGGCGTGGGAAAGGCTGCAAGAATATATTCAAGCATGCCCGCACCATGGAATGGAGAATTGGTTGGTGCTCGAGAACTTCTAGAATGGTCTCACGGCCATATCGGCGGGCACCTAGACGCCGCTGCTGGTGGCGCATTCTTGTCGCCACCATCGATGAGGCAACAGCCCCGATCGACAAGATGGTGGCAAAACCGTAGCCGGGGAAGACAGAACCCCGGCCAAAACACAAAAAGGCATGCATCCCGTGAAGGAGGCGGATATGCTTGCCGCAAAAATGGATCTCTTTGCTGAAGAAGCTGGATGAGCGCAGCAGCAGCACTCAATCAATCGCCAGCCTTGATTTACGCCCGCGAGACTCACATATGGCGTGGTGAGACTTGTGGTGAGTTGACCACTCGGGGATAAGCGCCTCGAGACCCGCGGAAGAAGCGGCATTCATAAACAACAACGGGTATCGCCAACCTCGGCAGAAGGCTGGAACAACCAGTCCCTTCCACCATTCCAAGGTAACCAGGGGCTATAATTCCATTACAGGCTCGGTCAGCCTTCACTCAAGGACCTAGTGTTGGGCCAAGCCAAGATCAACTTAAAACCTCACCAAAAAAAGATAAACCGAATGATAACATCTTAGAAGGAGTCAGCAAAGAAGCTGGATGGAATCAACTCTGCTATGACAGACCAACTGAATTTCAACAGAATGATTGAAATACAAATATCCCAGCTAGCTGCTCGCCTCCCGGTAATGGTTGGAGAGAAAGCTTCAAGACAATCTGAAGCTCCCCATGAGAATATAAATGCAGTAACCACCAGAGGGGGAAGGTCCACTCGTGACCCACCAAATCCCAACCATGTGGTGAGGAAACAAAAAGAGAAGCAACCTGAAGAGGCAACGCCCCAGGCAACAGAGGAACCCGAAGTGGAAGTGGTACCATTGGAATACACAGATACAACCTACCTACCATTTACCACAAGAACAAGAAGGCAGGCGTTGGATGAGCAGTTCAATAGGTTTGTGGAAATGATCCAGAAAGTACACGTAAGTGTACCACTTCTGGATGTGCTCCACGTCCCCTCATATGCCAAGTACATCAAAGATATCATCCAGAATAAGCGGCCACTACCAACAACAGAAGTTGTGAAGCTAACAGTAAGAATGTAGTGCCGCTATTTCAATCGCTCCCGAAAAGAAGAAGGATCCAGGTTGTCCTACAATCTCCCCGCTCAACCGAACACGACATTTGACCATGCCTTGTGTGACTTGGGTGCCAAGATAAGTGTCATGCCCAAGTCGGTGTTTGACAAATTGAAACATACACATCTAGAGCCGACGACCATGATGCTACAGCTGGCAGACTCATCCATAAGGTACCCAAAGAGGAATTGCGAGAGAGGACATACGGTGAAGATCCGGGGATACTTTGTACCAGATTGACTTCGTGGTGTTAGATATGGAAGTAACAAAAGACACACCACTCATCCTTGGACTAACCGTTTACGAGCATGGCGGGGCACAAATTAATGTTGGGGCGGGAGAAATCCTCTTCAACATTAATGGCAATGAAGAAAAGTTTGAATTCAGGCCCGGATCTCTGGAAGAGTGCAAAATGATCCGGATAAAATATGGGGAGCAAGGAATCAAGGAAATAGAAATACAACCCCCAAGAGCGGCAACACTCCCCAAGGCAGTCAACACCGGTAAAAAGTGGGAGCAAAAAAAAAAAGACAGCTCGAAAAAAGGGAAAGAAGAACAGAACATAAAGAAGGTTCCCATTTTTACCGGAGGACCAAAGAAAGGAAAATCCCCAAAAGGAAAAACTCCGAAAAGAGAACACCACACCTAAGGAAAACAAGGAGGAGCCAAAACAAACGAAGAAATCCAAATACACTCCTCCTCAAAAAGTGTGGGTACTCAAGCAGGTGCAATCATCCGTGTCTCCAGGATCGGATGCACCATCGAGCAAAGAAATCGGGGAGAAAGTCCTCGCTCCACGGACTCAAAACTATGGGCCCTCTGCCAAGGGTAAAAAGGCACCTACCACGTTTAAAAAAGGTAAAAACAAATAAAAGTATCTACGGGCCTCAGATAGCTTGGGGAGGACCCCCAGGAGGTATCATTGCATTGCATATTTACTTTCAGCAAATTTTATTTTATTTTAGCATGTTTAAATTCCAGCAATCTTGCATTCAAAAAAAAATCCAAAAATAGAATAAGTAGCTCTTCCTGTGCTTTCATGTCTATACATATGAGCTATGAAAATGTTTAGATTTATTCCCTTGTTGAAATGATGAATAGTTGCTCTGTCTTATGTTTTGCACGCGCCTAGTTTATAATTTGAATTTCTCTAAAGTTTTGGGTTTAGTGGCTAAATCTAAAAACTCATCATGAAAAACCTGATTCATGTGGGTTGCATTAGCTCTATCCAGTCTAAGTTGTTGCCAAGTATGATATGGTACAAATAGATTTACTATGATTTCGTTCAAAAGAGATACTTGACATCAGGAAAACTAATTTGAAAGAAAAAGAGAAATGATATGGGCTATGCTAAAAAAAAAAAAGAGAAAAAAAAAGAAAAAAAGAGATGAGAAATGGACACGTGTCCGAGGGCGAGTAGAGCCCACATCTCCAAAAAAAAAAAAAAAAGAGAGGAAATAAAAGAAAAAGTCTAGGGCGAGCAGAGCCCACCTCTCCAAAAAATATATATATAGTAAGAGAACGTATCATGTGCACACCGGACTTATATGCAACCATGCACACTTCTAATCTGGGCCATAGGATGCTGATCCAAGGGTTAGGTAATTTTACACTTAACTCCTACTCTAATCACAATTTTGCAAATCCCTCCTCCCACCTCCCTAGTGGTTATCACCTCGTGCCCCTTGGATCTACATCCCGTGGCCCCATTAGAAATGTGCATGGTTGCATATAAGTCCGATGTGCACATGATACGTTCTCATATAGTAATAAGCCCATACTTTCTCGAAAACCTAATATAGTCTTAATAAATTCGGATGAGAAAGTTGATCAAAAGGATGAATGAAAAGTATTTCTGTTATAACCGTTCTACCGGCAACGCCCAAGACTTTGAGCGCCTAAAAAAAGCCCCGCTTAAGATGAAAGGTAATAAAGGGTGAGAAAAGATGTGCCATTTTATTCAAACTATAGTAGAAAATCTTATTATAACCCCGGCACTTGTGAATGTAATCGGCATAGTAGCAACTCCCCGATCAACAACCAAGTACTTATATTTTTTGCTCGAGGACGCGCAAGAAAGGGTAAGCTTGGGGAGTTTGTTGACGGTCACTAACGACATATTTTTCCCCGTCAACTTACTACAATAAAGGGAGTGAAACTATACCTTTTTTATACTCATATACATTTATTACTAAAATATTTCCACTTGTAGTGTCCCAAATGTATTTTGTAGTATATATAATAAATACAGGTGGAAATACGTCCCAAAGTACGCCATCTTGGAAAGCGCATTCTCAAGGAACATCAAGCCCGGGATGGAAATGGACCGAAATGACACAACCGACCAGGCCAAGCCCACACTACAACTTTTCAGGCCCAATCAAGACAAGACGCCGAGGTTCGGACGGGCCGAGCCCGGCCAGCGTGGCGGTTCAATTAATGCCGCAACAGCGGTTCGGTGGTTGATGGCTGGTTCACTGTACACGGGCGTGCACATTAGGACGGTTTAGGGGTAATTAGGTCATTTGGTCACCTCTCTCTTGTGTATAAATACCCCCCTCTCTCTCGCTCATTCCACACACCACACTTGGAGTCAACACACCCAGCACCACCACACTCTCTACCTCACCCTCCACCTCCATTTCTTCTTCTTCTTCTTATTTGGTTAGCATTGGAGTAGAAGAGCTACAAGAGGAGTGTGGGGGATGAACCCCTATCCCTCACGGATCACCGGGCTAGGCCTTCCGGGCGGCCCGGGATGACGGATCGAAGCCCTTGGCGTTGGAAGACCGCAATCATCGGGGATCACGCCTAAACGTGGGTCGCCAAGATAGTTTCCTAGTATAGCTCTATCGTAATCACAACATACTTTCCTATTGTAACTGATCGGGATAGATCTTGCCGGACCGGATCCGACACGTAACCCCTGCTCCCGAACTATATAAGGAGAGCGGGATCCCCCGAGGGACACGATATTCTCAATCAATCAATACAAACTAAGCGGGACGTAGGTTT
Source organism: Hyparrhenia diplandra (assembly GCA_015847255.1). NCBI lineage: Eukaryota > Viridiplantae > Streptophyta > Magnoliopsida > Poales > Poaceae > Hyparrhenia > Hyparrhenia diplandra. The sequence goes on from JADLZK010000002.1 coordinate 725,573, forward strand.
TACACTATCAAGGCGGCCGAACCTCGGTAAAACCCGCGGTGTTTTGTCCTTCGCCGTTTCGCTTAACATCCCGTTAGTCGCCTAGCGCACCTCTACCGCTCAATCTACTAGCCGGGCATACCCCCGCTAGACTATCGCCGATAAATTGATGGCGCTGGCGCCCGGTAGGGGTGTGCACGAAGACGCCATGGCTAACAAGATGGTGATCTTCCCCGAATCCATGGCGGTCGACCCGATGGAGGACATCCGGGCTCAGACTTTAAATGGAACAACAACGGCGCCCGTTCCCGGGCGTCAACAACCCTGCGTCGGCATCGCTTCTACAAAGACGCACCGGGCTCCAACCTCACGGAGGCGGGCCGCCGACTTCCGATTAGGGCTCACCCACCCGTTCGACCGTACGCTTCCGTCCACGACGTCGACAATCTACCGGGCGACCGGCAGGCTCAGATTGGTATGGGTGAGTCTTCCTTTGGTTGACTCGACCACGCCGCCGCCCAACGGGGACAACATCGACCACAACACGGGCTACCCGACGCACCTTCGAGGAGAAGCGGTCCGTCGAGGGCTACGCCCCCCGGCCAGTGGTCCGGTCGCCACCGCTACTCCTCAAGGGCCGGGTTGTCCCGCTTCTCGCCGTCTCTCCGCAGAAGCGGCGCTGGCGCCCGGGTCGGGATCGGGTCGGAGGACCGCCCCGACCCTACGACTTCATCAACGCACCAATGTACCATGAAGGCGCCCGCCGACAACGCGCGACCACATCCGCATGGCCAAGCTCTCCCCGATCCCTGAGGAGGAGGAGGAGGAGGGCATTAAGTTCGCGGACGGCGCACCGCCTTCCTTGTCCTCATCCGACGCCACCACTACCGCCCTCCAGAGCCGATGGAGCCGGAGATCGCTACGACTCCCCGCTATTCGACCGGGTACCGCTTCCTTTGAGATCTATGGCGGGGGTCTTTAGCAACGACTCGCGCCCCTTGGGAGAGACCGAACAGCCGCGACCGCCGAGAGGAGCGCAACGCCGATCGGGCATCGCCGTCCGGAGCGGAGCAGGATGCGTCGCCGTGCTGGCCGGGGCCAGACGGGGGCCTCCCCGCTTTTGTGGGGCCTCCCGAATCTCGCCGCCTCGGGCCGACAAGGTAGCCGGTATCCTGGTTCACAAGACACGGAGCGGCAACACGCCGCGGGGCGCCACTCTCCGCTACGGAGAACGTTACTATAGATGAGGTCCGTGGTACGCCTATGCCACCCATGCTCAGCTCAACCTAGTCTCAGTTCGCTCATAGCGTTTCGTCGGCCGCCCCGTCGCGCTATCATCGTGAGAAGTCGCAACAACCGAGGCGAAGAAGAAGCGCCCTCCATGCCAAGAGGGGCGACCGTCCCCGGGGCACGCGACAACGGCGCCCCTCGGCGCTGGCCACGGCAGTGGCAAAGACGCTGGCCGAACGGCCGATACGGAGATGGGCCGGGCGCGGCGTTCGCCGGGCGCGGTGGTCGCCACCCCCGTCCCCAGGCCAGATGGAAACCGCATCCCCCTCGACTCCACATGCAAAGATCGAGATTGCTCAAGATGCTCGCTATCGCGATCGCACCGCTAGCCGCCAGGTTTCGCGAAGACGCCGAGATCCAAATGGGCGCGGAGGAGTACAATATGATGTATGGGAACCCGACCGGGAACCTTACGATCACTACAATCCGACCCTACCACCCGGATCTTCGCCGAGTCCGGGGGCCATTGGGCTTTAAGGGCACCAACGCCCTCTCAAAGTACTCCGGCGATCAAGACCCCGCGGCTTGGGTCATGCTCTACGAGATCGCGATTAGATCCGCGGGGCGGGAGGATGTTATGGCTAACTACTTCCCGCTCAGCCTCGACCGGATGGCCAATCATCGGCTCCCCGGCTCTCCTAGAAGCAAGGCTGCGACATGGAATGACGCCAAAGAGATCTTCATCAGCACCTACAAGTCCACGCGGCAAGCGGCCGGGCACGGCACGTACGAGCGGCTGCGCCGCCGCCGCAATGATCCACTCCGGAGTACATCCGCCGTTTCCGAGAGGTTCGCCGACGATCCTGCACATCACCGGCGAGCAAAGGTGTCGGCACGTTCACTAAGGGCCTTGTCTCCAACGGCAACACGGCGGCCTAGGAATTGGCGCTAAAAAGATCCACAGACCAAGGTCACGACCATGTCCAAGTTCCGATCGCGGGCGTAGAAGTTTGCCGGGCAGACGAAGCGGAATGCGTTTTTCCATAAGGATTCACGGCTACCACGCCGACGGAAGCATTCCCCACAACCCGGCGTGATGCCCCACGCGATGTCGCGGCGACGCGACGAAGCGCACAATAGCCGCCCCGACGACGACTCCCACAACATCGATCCGCCGACGAAGGTCGCGCAGCAACTATCGCGCGCCGCCGTGGATCGGATCTGAACCACGCTGGAGGAGGTGTCAACAACGCCAAAGCCGGGCGGTAGGAAGAAACCGCTCAACGGCAAGATCCCATCAAGAAACTCCTCGCGACGGCAGTGCCCAAGACCCGAGACTTGAATCACGGTCGGCCAGCTGCGTCGGCACTTCAATGCCGAATATGAAAGCGAGAAAGAAGCTCAAGCTCGACGACGAAAGACCGTCAGGAGACGCCCCAAGGTCGCCCGGGATCACCCGAAGACGAATGATAGCGACGTCGACCCCAAGCACCGTTATCGCTCGAAGACGCCGTCATCCACATGATCATGGGTGGCCACTACGGTTTGCGAGGTGGGGACGGGATCGCAAGGTCTCGCCGTAATGTCCGACCGGCCAAAGACTTCAGCGAGGGGTCACGGACCCCATATGGCCTACTTTCTCCGGCGGGTCATCACCTTCACCGTGGCGACCCGGTGGTGCAACAACCCGTACCGAGGCGCTTCCGCTCATCCTAGATCCGGTGATCGGACGCTCATGGTTCGAGAAGGTCCTCATCGGCGGAGGAAGTGCCCTCAACATCTTCGTTAGGAACTTCGATGAAAGCTACGGACATCACGAAGGGGCGACCTCAGCGATATGACCACCCGTTTTGGGGAATCCTGCCCGAAGAGTCATCAGTCCCTCTCGGGCAAGTTACGCTCAGCGTGCGCCCGGCGGCGCCAAGCATCATCGCATCCAAAGATATGAACTTCGTCGCCGCCAACTTTGAGTCATCGTACCATGCCATTATAGGGCGGCCCGGGCTGACCAAACTCATGGCGATCCCGCACTACAGCTACCTTATCCTCAAGATCCCCACGGAGAAGGGGGTCCTTACGTGCGAGCCAACGTGCATATGGCCTACACGCCGGCGAAAAGGAGGGCCTCGACAAGCGGGGAGTTCATCCTCCGCCGATACGGCGGGGAGGAGGTCATCAAGAACGCGAAGAAGCTAAACCCCTCTGACCTCGAGATACCTGAGGAGGAGCGGACGAAGAAGACCACCAAGCCGTCGGATACTAAGGAAATCCAGCTGGTGGAGGGCGACGCATCCAAGACGACCAAGATAGGCGTCAACCTTGACCCGAAATAGGAAGACGCGCCGTCCCGGTTCCCGAGGGAGAACGTGAGCATTTTCGTGTGGAAACCCGCGGACATGCCCGCAGTACCCGGAGCGATCGAGCACCGCCTACGTGTCAAGCCGACTGCCCGGCCATGCGTCCAGAAAATGCGTCGTTTTAATAAAGTAAAATCAGCTGCTATTAAAGCAGAAGTAACTAGGCTCCTAGCTGCTGGTTTTATTCGTGAAGTGTATCATCCTAACTGGATAGCTAATCCGGTCCTTGTAAAAAAGAAGAATAAAGAATGGAGGATGTGCGTTGATTATACCGATCTCAATAGGGCTTGCCCTAAAGACCCTTTCGGTCTCCCTCGTATCGATCAGGTTGTCGACTCCACCGCAAGTTGCAAGCTACTTAGCTTCCTGGACTGCTATTCGGGCTACCATCAGATTGCCCTCGCGGTCGAAGACCAGGAGAAGACTTCCTTCATCACTCCGTTCGGCGCCTATTGCTACAACACTATGTCGTTCGGGTTAAAGAACGCCGGAGCTACATACCAGCGGGCTATACAGGTCTGCTTAGGGAACCTTATCCCCGACCTCGCTCAGGCTTATGTCGACGATGTCGTGGTGAAGACCCAGAGCGCCCTCTCCCTGGTTGACGATCTTACAAGGGTGTTCGCCAAACTAAACGAGTACCAGTGGAAACTAAACCCGGGAAAGTGTGTCTTTGGCGTCCCTTCCGGCAACTTACTCGGCAACATCGTCAGCAGACGAGGTATCGAGCCGAACCCATAAAAAATCAGCGCCATCATGCAGATGAAACCGCCCCAAAACATTAAAGACATCCAGAAATTGACTGGATGCATGGCGGCCTTAAGTCGTTTCATCGCACGGCTCAATGAAAAAGGACTGCCATTTTTCAAACTCCTTCGTGCAGGAGAAGCTTTCAGGTGGACCAACATGGCTCAAGAGGCCTTCAACGGCTTCAAGAAGTTTCTTACCACACCACCGGTGTTGGTGGCCCCGAATGACGAGGAGGAGATACTGCTCTACATCGCAGCGACCAACCGGGTAGTTAGCACCGCCCTGGTTGTCGAGCGCGCGGAGGAAGGGCACGTATACCCCGTCCAGCGGTCGGTCTACTTCATCAGTGAAGTACTCAACGATTCCAAACAAAGGTACTTGCATATCCAGAAATTGCTCTATGGGATTCTAATCACGTCCCGAAAGCTATGGCATTATTGCCGACCTTCGAACAAAAGATGCCAACGGGCCGTATATCCAAGTGGGCGATCGAGCTCAGCCTGTTCACCATCGAGTACAAGAATAGGAGTACAATCAAGTCACAAGCCTTGGCAGATTTCGTACGTGAATGGATGGACCTCGAGACTCCCCTTGAAGACACCAGTAGAGCGCATTTGGACAATGTACTTCGACGGCTCGCTCAACATTGATGGGCCGGGTGCCAGCGTCTACATCATATCACCTTCCAGAGACACGCTCCGGTATGTTCTCGCGGATCCACTTCCCGGCGTCTAACAATGCCGCAGAATATGAGGCTGCCCTTCACGGCCTCCGTACCGCCGTTCAGCTTGGGATACGCAGATTGCAGGTGTTCGGGGACTCGGCATTGGTGATCAAGCAGGTCAACAAAGATTGGGATTGCGAGAGTGAAAAGATGGATGCCTATGTGGCAGCAATAAGGAAGTTGGAAGGCAAGTTTTTTACGGGCTCGCCGATCATGTGGTGCGGGACTACAACCGGCCGCCGATGAACTTTCAAAGCTTGGCTCCTCTCGGGCAAAGATATCGGCAGCGTCTTCTTCAAGATCTTTGGAAACCAACCATCGGTGATCCTACGCCGTGGGCTCCCGCTTGAAACGGTGACCACATAGTCGCCACGATGTCCCACACGGTCGATGAAGATTGGCGGGTCCCGATCATCAAATACTGCGGGAAGCCCTCGTTCGAGGACAAAAGCGGAGAAAGAACGCCTCGGCCGGCGAAGCAAAAATTATGTCCTAGTAGACGGTTTTCTCATGAGGAAGAGCACGGGGATCGGGTCCCCGCAAGTGCATATTCGAGGAGGGCGGTATCAAGCTGCTCGGCGAGATACATGGTGGAACCTGCGGCAATCATCTTTGCCTCCCCCGCACTCGGGTCGGCAAGGCTTTTCGCGCGAGGGTTCTACCGGCCGGGCCGGGTCGCCGATGCGGAACACTTGGTACGCCATTGCACGAATCGGTTCTTCGCGGCGTATTACGACGCACGGCGCGACGAGCTCCGGACTATACCAGTGGCATGGCCTTTTTCGTCTTTGGGGACTTGATGCCATAGGGCCTTTTAAAGCAACCCGGGTGGTTTCAAGTGGATCTTCGTCATGGTCGACAAATTCTCCAAATGGATCGAGTACCTCCCCTTGGTTGATGCCAACCAAAGATAAGGCCATCGAGATGCTCGGACGAGGTTATCCATCGTTTCGCATCCCAAACTCCATCATCACGGATCCGGCGCAAAGACTTTCACGGCACCACTTTTGGGATTTCTGCGAAGACAAAGGCATTCGGGTGAAATATGTATGCCGCGACACCCTCATGCCAACGGGCAGGCCGAAGCGAGCAAACGGCATGATATTAGAGGCTTTGCGTAGGCGACTCTTCCGACCGCACGGGAAATACCCGGTCGTTGGCTTAAAGAGCTGCTCGCCGTTGCCCGGGCACTCGAACCCAGCCCTAGCCCGCAAAGACGGTGTTTCTCCGTACTTCATGGTGTTTGGCTCCGAAGCGGTCCTCCCGGCCGACATTGCCTTTCGCTCTCCCCGGGTAGAAATTATAATCAAGAAGTTTCAGACGCCACTCGAGAAGATGAGCTCGTCGCACTCGAGGAAACCCGCCTCGCAATGTTGCACGCGGAACGCTAAATACCTCGAAGGCGTTCGACGATATTACAATCGCAATGTGCAGGGAAGAGCCTTTGCGGTTGGCGACCTAGTCCTTCGAAGGAAGCAGAAGAGCGTTCACAAGCTGGGTTCTCATTGGGAAGGCCCCTTCAAAGTTAAGGAGGTAACCCGGCCAGGAGCTTACCGGCTGATGACCATGGATGATATCGACATCCCTAACTCCTGGAACATCGAACATCTACGACGATTTTTCCCGTAACTCGGGGACTCTCAGAAGCCGCCTTGTATCATCCTTTACTACTGCTTTGTTTGCGTGATTAATAAAGTTTTTTGAGTTCGTTGACATGGTTGTATTTTCTTTCGACCAACATAACAATTTATTTCCATGCTCGACCAAACTCTAAAAGTCACTGGACCCCCTAGAGCCACTCCTATACTTGGTCGTTTTCGCGGTATGCATGATCGGTGTACTCCCATATAGCCCGACAAATGGCGGTGGCTCCTTAGCGTAGTCGAACAGCCCAATAGCTTGCCCGAGCATCGTGTCTCCTTCTTTGTGGCTATACCCGCACGTTAAGGCTAGGGACTGGCGTATACCATAGGTGACATCCTTTCGACTACGACTTCTATGATAACATATTACCGTCGACTATAATCGTATGCATGCTAAAACGATTGTGACATAAAACAAAGTACTAGCTATTAAATGCCACCCACATCCGGGCGTGGTGGCGGCTAAATCCCATGTGTTTTCAACTTTTTTTTCACCCTAAAAGTTTCTTGCTACGGCTAAGGAAACAAAATGTTTTGCACGGGGGCAGCTTCACCTGTGTCTTCCACTTCATCGGCTCACGGGGGGGGTTCATCTCATCGGCAAAGTTGCGTCGCCGCCTCGTCGGCCTCCCCGGGCGCAGTCGGGCGGTGGCCTCCGTTGTCCCGTGTCTGCGTAGCCTAGGCGGGGCCGGGTTTGAAACTCCACAACGGGATAATGGGAGCCGAGCACCGCCCGGGCGTGTTGAGCCGTGTCGCGAGTGGCTTTGGCGGGTGAATTCCATGAAGTTCGCCCGGGCCGCCGCGGCGCTGCGCCGCTCCACGTTTTGAGCGTCGGTCGGCGGCGCTTCCTCCGGATTGGCCCCGCCAACCGTGTAGCCATGAATGGCATCGAGGATTGGTCCAACGCCTTGCAGGATGCTTTGTGTGTGCGACCCTTCCGGAGGGCACGCCGACCTTCGATCGCGAATTTGCATCCTGGAAGCAGCACGCCCAGCTGCAAACACATATACTGATAAGTCCAATATACTTCATTACTCTCATCCTTCGAACAGGTATTTGTTCATCGACCAGAGGACATACCGTCATGATCGGCAGTGGTATTCCGGAGCTCCTCGCGCAGCCCATCTATCAGCTTGTTCGCCATCATAAGCTGCTGCTGCAGGGTTTCGACGGACGCTTCATACTACGCAAGGTATTATATAAACAGAATATCAATCATTTTATTACTAACCCTTCTTGTGAGGTATCTTCAGATTGATTATTTTGCCACACATACCAAGCACTTGGTTCTGGGCTTCGTGGCGTCCGCTGTTCGAGCTACGAGCTCTCGGCGCTCTTCTTCAAGCCGCTATGGCGGGCGGCCAAGCAAGACGCGCTCCGCCTCCGGCTCGGCGATCACCTTCCCCGGCAACTCGAGCAGCCTCACGTTTCTACGCGGGTCCGCTTGACCTCCAGGACTTCGTGCTCAGTAGCCAGCGCTGCCCTCTCTTGCGCGAAGGCACGGCGCTGCGCGTCGCCATTGCCGGCCAACAGGCGGTCCCTCTCGGCCGTGAGCACCGCCTGCTCTTCTGCGAGGTGGTCGCGCTCACGGGAGAGCTCATCCCGCGCCTGTCTGGCCTCGTGAAGGGCCTCCTGGCATTCTTCCAGCTCCTCGCGCAGGTGACGGATTTCCTCAGTCCGGATATGCTGTACAATGGCATGCGATCACGGGCTGTATGCGGTAAACAACAATACTGGTCCGGGTGGCCGAGTACTTACGCGTAGGCGGCTGGCTCCTTCCTCCACTTGGCGAGCTATACGCGTCGGCTCGTCCTCCTCCTCAACATCGGGCATACCCTGCTAGACTATCGCCGATAAACTGACGACAAGGAGAGCTTGTAATCTTGGAGAAAAGTGAGCTTTGGTAATATAAATCCTCCATGGATCTTTCTCCTATTTGCAAGTTCTATTTCTATGATCATGGTCTAACTTATGAATTAGAGTATAGTCTTGTTCATGTTCTAGTGTTGGTATATGAATTAGCATATAGTTTGTATATCATAATCTTAACATGTTCATATTCGTTCTTCATCGATCATCGTATGCATAACATGATTATAGATGGGATAACGGTTCGTCGTTCTTTCGTGGTTGCTCTTGTCTTAGTCCGTCCATCCGTAGGGTGGGGATCCCGGGGACAAGAGTAGTGCTCGCACGCGGGCATGGTGCCCGGGTATTACGACACCTTCGAATATGAGAGCATGCCACGGTCGTGAGGGTAGGTGGGCAGGGTTGTGACAGCCCCTGTCCGTCCCCGTGTAATCCCTCCACGTTCGCATGTGATGTAGGAGTTCGTGAATGCTTCCCATTGGGCCGGATGGTACCGGGAGTCTCCCTCGTTATCCTAGACATAACCATGCTTATATCGTGTTAGCATATGATCCTAACTATTCATTGTAAGACCATGACTAGAATACATTAGAGTACTCCATAGGACATTCGTTTATTCTTTATCTATTTTCTTTATCCTTTCCTGGTGGATTTCAATGTGTGTGTCACACTATCTATAAACCGTATTGCTTACCCCTGTTATGATCGAGTTGGTCTTAGCGTGCACACATTTCATCATCCGGATGCCATGCTAGCTTCTTATACAACAAGCCTTCCTTTGGGAAAATATAAATAACGATACCCCGAATACTTCCGGGTGAAATGCTACAATGATAGATCCGCGGCGCTGCGGATGAAATATCAACTATGGCAAGATCTATCACCGTTGGTTGAAAATGTGTAATCACCGACATGGTGGTTCCACTTAATGATATTGACGACACGTTTCCTAGCGCCGCCATTAGAGATGGGTTCTAAACCTGTTTCTAGTGATTGCGCTAAGAAATGTCAACAAGCATTTTCGACGCCGTTGCGGGGATAGATTTTATATCTATTTTTAGTAACGACGTTAAGAAATGCCAACAAGCATTTATTCGGCGCCGCTGTCTTGGGAAGGCATTGTTATAAGAAATCACTAGCCGGCCGTGAATATGAAATGTGTATGCGTGGCTACCACTTGCTCATACAAAGGCTAATGTTTTATGTTTTCTCCGTTGTGGATGAAAACGGGGATAGTGTATGTCGTTTCCAATCTGCCGACAAACTTCATCGAGAATCCCGAGGAACTCCTAAGGAAGAACAGGTCTCGTACTTCTTCTTCTTCAGTAGGAACCTCGGCAGTTGAGACCGACACCCCCCGCACCAACCGAACCACAAGCTATGGCTCAAAAGTCACTCCGTAATTTCTCTCGTTCCTCATTGCCGCCAATGTGCCCACCGGGCCGGTGGTCAATGTTGCGGACAAGAACTTCGAGGCGCGACCGGGCTGATTACCATGGTGTAGGCCGGCCCCTTCGTGGACTGCCTAGCGAGGACGCCAACGCACATCTCCAACACTTCCTTGAGCCGTGCGACACGATTGTCATCAAGGACGCCGAACCGAGACGTTATCAAAGCTCGTCTGTTTCCTTTCTCCCTTGTGGGGAAAGTGAAACAATGGTTCTATAGGGACAAGGAAGCAGGAAATACGTGGGCAAAATGCTCCACGGCGTTCCTGGCTAAGTTCTTCCCCATGGGCAAAACCAATGCCCTGAGAGGAAGAATCGCCAATTTCCAGCAGAACTCAATGGAACCCGTCAGGCGTGGGAAAGGCTGCAAGAATATATTCAAGCATGCCCGCACTAACGGAATGGAGAATTGGCTGGTGCTCCGTAACTTCTATAATGGTCTCACGGCCATATCGAAGGGGCACCTAGACGCCGTTCTTTGGTGGCGCATTCTTGTCGCCACCATCGATGAGGCAACAGCCCCGATCGACAAGATGGTGGCAAACCGAGCTGGGGAAGACGAACCCCAGCCAAAAACACAAAAAGGCATGCATCCCGTGAAGGAGGCGGATATGCTTTGGGAAAAATATAAATAACGATACCCCGAATACTTCCGGTTGAAATGCTACAATGATAGATCCGCGGCGCTGCGGATGAAATATCAACTATGGCAAGATCTATCACCGTTGATTGAAAGTGTGTAATCACCGACACGGTGGTTCCACTTAATGATATCGACGCACGTTTCCTAGCGCCGCCATTAGAGATGGGTTCTAAACCTGTTTCTAGTGATTGCGCTAAGAAATGTCAACAAGCATTTCGACGCCCGTTGCGAGGGGATAGATTTTATATCTATTTTTAGTAACAACGTTAAGAAATGCCAACATTCACCTATAAAACTGAATGCATACAAAACTTGTGGAAATTATTAGTATAAACCCTATCTTTTTATTTGTTCTTGTCCTCAAATAATCTATTATTTTATGGTAGAAAGTTGACAATAACTACCGCCAACAGTGAATTGCTCATCTTCTCCCGGTGTTACATGATTATTTCTTCGATATCTAGATAGTCCAGCTTGTGAGGGTTGTCATCTTGGGTCATGATGTCTTTGATCTCTCCAACCATGTTGTCCATTCTCATATATTTCTCCCATTTTTGGGCCTTCTGCATCGCTGAACCTCAATACTGAGTATATAGGCCATGTGATGGCAATGATGTTGTCAACCTCATTCCAAACATTTTCATTATTGATTGTATCAACAATGGCCTTTCTTTGTTGCTGCATTTTACTGCTGCAGCTTCTCACCCAATCTTTACATTGTCTGGTTACTGTAGTGGTGGCAAGTGCTTCTCTCATTGTACTGAACCTTTGCAGCAAAATGTAATGGGTAGCAAATCGAGCTTTTGCCACCTTCAATAGGTCCAAACATGAATTATTTCTGAACATGGCTATACAATGAGTATGGCTCTAGAAAAAAGTTGACAATAGCTTTACCTGCCCTATAGGTCTCAAGCATCCATGAGAATTTGTTCGGAAAATCCTTGAATATGAGATTCAAGGTGTGCACTACACATGGGCTCCAAAAGATGTGCTTATGAACCTGAAAAGGATTGGATATGCGTAAATATATGCACTAAGGATAAGATAACTAAACATTGATCATACTGCAGTAGCAATGTAGCACTTACTTTCTAAATTTCTACCTGCGACTTTGCACTTTGATGTGTTGTCGGTCACCACTAGAATGACTTTTTGGGTCCAATTTCTTCAATGGCTTTCAACTGAAAACTGAGAAAATTGCTTCACTAGTTTTTTCAATTCAAGAGTAATCTTCTACATATAAGAAATATGAACCTATGTTGTTTGAGGCAAACATGTTTATCAGTGGTTTTTTAATATTTGTCCATCCATCGACACAACAGAGCTTCCTTGAGTTAACCTATTTTTGTAAAATATATATCACTGGCTCGTAAAAGAAAATATATCAGTGGCTCATAAAAGAATTGAAAACTTACCCAAGTATCTCTCATTGTTTATAAATCATTATCTACATTCCTCTTGAGTGCATCTAAGAGAATGGTTCTAGCCTTCTCAATGCCAGGACCTTTTTGTGTCCCTTTGGAGCATTATTTATGGTTGTAACCATTTCAAAAAAATAAGGGCTTCTTAATGTTGAAAGAGATGTCGTTAGTTACAATGAATTTTATTACTTTCAAAACAACAGCACCCCGTTCTACTGCACCTAAAGATTGTGCTAATGAACTGTGCATCTTCTACCTCAATTTTGAAGATTTGTCAACTTCTTTTTTTTTAGATAATGGAACTTAATCCGGCTTCATCTATCAAAAGATAGAATCGGACCAATTATTACAAAACGTTTGACCGACATACGCTGTCTTCATAACCTAAAACAAAGTAAAATTTAAACTAAAATCAACCAATGTATCTTGATGACAACCATCCATTGGAACGAAAAAACTGAAGAGCGAAGTTTCAAGATGTTGTCCTGCATGGATCAGCATACTCCTCCGATCTTCATTTGCTTTGTAGACTTGCCCAATGCCACGACCAATACGTTCCCCCTGAATATGACCTCGCAAGAGATTTTTGGTCAACATTTATCAAAAACCACTTCATTTCTAGTTATCCACAAAGTCCAACATAATGCCGCAGCTGCTGTTAATAACAATGAATTAAGCTTTTTTATTTCCCATCTTGGTCCATCTTGTAAATAAATCATTTAAATCATTAGGTGGTGATAACCCAAACAGCATGTGTACAAAGACGCCATAAAGACTTGGCATAAAAACAATCAAAAAGAGATGTTGAATTGTTTCCGGAAAGTGACAAACGGAACAATTTTTATCACCATTCCAGTTCGCTTAACTAAATTATCTTTAGTTAAAATGACACCTCTTTTCAAGTACCAAAGAAAATTTTAATTTTCATAGGGACTTTAATATGCCAAATATCTTTAGACACTCGACACCATTGTTAATTAATGCAGCATACATAGACTTAACGTAAAGATTCGGATGTGTTTAGACCCCAAGAAAAGATATCCCTCTGTTCGCTTAAATTTAAATTTTGCAAGGATGCAACAATTCTATACCAAGCGTTTAAATTTGCACCCACTAAATTCCTTCTAAAAGAAATATTTAGGGGTTGAGCTAAGTACTTGTGCAATGTAATCGTTTTTCCTCCTAACAATATTAAAAAGTTTAAGGGAATTTATCTTTTAAAGGCTTATTACCCAACCAAGTATCATGCCAAAACCTGGTTTGAGACCCATCTTTTACCTTAAAGGATCCAAGATCTAGAAAACAATCCTTGATGTTCATCAAGCTTTTCCAAAAATGTGAATCTGTTGGCCTTTTATAACAACTCCCTAGAGTCTTGTCTTTTTTATATATTTATTCCTAATTAATTCCTCGCCACAGACCATCCTCATTTAGCAATTTGTACAGCCACTTACTTAGTAAGCATTTATTTTGTATACACAGATTTTGAATGCCCAATCCTCCTTGATCTTTGGGTTGACATAAAATTTCCCATTTTGCTAATCTATACTTCTTTTTATGCTCATCATTTTGCCAGTAAAAAGCGCGATCTAAAGCAATCTATTTTTTCAAGAACACCTTTTCGGTAGTTCGAAAAAAAGACATCATAAACATCGTAAACTGGACAATACCAATTTATGAGGACTAGCCGCCCCCTACTGACAATAATTTTCCTTTCCAACCACTTAGTTTCTTTTCAATCCTTTCCTCAATAATTTTCCAATCTTTATTACTTAGCTTCCTGAAGTGCATAGGTAAGCCAAGGTAGCTTAAAAGGAAATTTCCCAACAACACAACCAAACAATTGCGAATAAAACTCTTCCTCGTTCTTTTGCTTTTACCAAAGCAAAATATCTCACTTTTATGGAAGTTTATCTTCAAGTCTCGATAGTTGTTCAAAAGTACTTAATAAAAGTTTCATATTTATTGCCTTTTTGAACATCATGGCTCATAAAAATAATCGCGGTCATCCGTGATATTGTAAAATGGACAAAACGGCCCCGGATTAAGTTTGGGATAATTCCCTCAACCTGGCCTCGCAGATCCTTCGCTCTTGCTATCATTATAGCCAACATGTCAACCACTATACTAAATAGTATGGGCTTACATGGGATCTCCTTGCCTCAAGCCTTTTTTTTGGTTTGGAAATAATTACCTAATGAATCATTTACTTTAATATTAACATTACCTCCTTCAAGAAAACTTTCTATCCATTTACACCATTTTTGTGAGAACCCTTTCATTCTTAAAGTTTGTTGTAAAAAACTCCATTTAACCTTATCATAAGCTTTTTCAAAGTCTATCTTAAAAATTACCCCATCTTTCTTTTTTGGTATGAAGTTCATGAATTGTCTCATGAAGTATCACCGCTCCTTCCATAATATTCCTACCGCAAGAATGCCGTTTGTGTAGGTTTAATTATCCTTTGTGCTACGGTAGTTAATCTATTCAATTTGCAACCTTAGTGAATATTTTGAAAGACACATTCAAGAGACAGATGGGTCGTATTGCTGAATTACTTTCGTGATCATTCTTCTTAGGCAACAATATGATGGTTCCAAAATTGAGGCGGTTTAATCGCAGAACCCCCTTGATGGAAGTCCGTAAAATGTGAGCCATGGGATCATCCTTTAAAAGATTCCAAAAGACCTCGATAAAATTCTGCTAGGAAACCATCTCGGGCCTGGTGCCTTATTATGTTCCATCCGAAAGATTGCAGCTCTAACCTCATCAACAGAGAAGGATTCTGTTAGAAACTCATTCTCCAGCTGAGAGACCTATGGAATATCGCAACATTCGCCTCATTCAAGACAAATTGTGAAGCATCCGGGGCCAAAAAGGTCCTTATAATACTTGGTAATATGCTCTTTTAATTGAGCATCACCATTTATTATATTATTCCCGTCCTCAAGCTGAAAAATACGAAGTTTTTGCGATGTCTACCGTTAGCAAGCAAATGATAATACCGTCGTATTTGCATCCCCTTCTAACAAATGTTTTGCCTTAGCTCTTTGGTACCACTTAATTTCTTCCTCCCGTAATAATTCGCTAACCTTTCATTTAACACATGTTTTAGATCCAATTCGATTATTGAGAGAGATTACTTCAGCTTTTTATCTAGTTCATCTAGTTTGTTCAACAATTCTGTTTTTTTTTTTTGTACACGCCACCGACATTTTAGCCCATCCACGGAGATACCGGGCGAAGCCTTCTAATCTTGGCCTGCCAATGCTCTATAGGAGTGCCACTTACGGAGGTATTTTCCCAAACTTGACTTACTATCTCAAAAATCCATCTCGTAGCAACCAACCAAGTTCAAATTTGAACAGATATGTTGATTATTTGGAGATGAATTATTTGTAGAGAAGAGTAATGGTGTGTGGTCAGAAATTTCTCTGTTTAAAGAATGTACAGTAACATGAGGGAAATTGCTTTCAAAGTCCGTACAAGCAAGGACTCTGTCTAACTTTTCAAAAGTTTGATTAGGAAGGTTATTAGCCCAAGTGAAATTTCTACCCGTCATTTCTATCTCTCGTAAATTAAGTGTATCAATTACAGCATTAAACATAAACGGCCATCTATCACTGTAATTATCATTGTTTTTTCATCCGGTCTTCGAATAATATTAAAGTCACCACCTATAATCATAGGTACAGTTTCTTTAGAACATACTCGAACAAGCTCAGATAAAAATTGAGCTTTATGTTCAACTTGGGTAGGCCCATAAACTGAAATTAGATTAAATTTGAAGTCATCTTCTTTATGCCTTAACTTGAAACGAACAAAAAAGTCTCCTTCCTCAATCTCACCAACATCAAAAATCAACAAATGAACACCTAGAACCATACCACCGGATCTACCCCTTGGAGCTTTACAATGCTACGTAAAAATCTCTGCCAAAGACGGATATTATTCAAAGTGGATTGTGGAAAATCGGCTCTACTAGTTTCCGATAAGGCAATGAAATCTAGGTTCTTTTCTTTTGTTAAATCTGACAGAAATCTATACTTTTTAAAATCTGCGAACCCATTGCAATTCGAATATTCCTTTCATTTGTTCAAATTGTTTTTTTATTTAATTTCTTTTTCCTTTTCCCTCTACCTTTGCCGAAAGAGATGATACAGAGTTTGTAACACTTAGGATCGCAACCCCCATCACCTAAACCCTCGTAAGCTTCAGAACAAATTAAATTTAAAGCCTCTAAATCCAAAACATCCTCCTCCGAGCATGTTGTATTAGCATCATCATTGTCTAGATTTTTTAGAAGAGACTGAAATTTGGCGTTGAGCTAACTTAGATTAAGTTCCACACTTCTTAATAATTCTAAAGAATTATGAATATCAACACTAGTATCCCCTAAAACAATACCCAAATCCTTTGCTGAATTAAATAAAGAAATATCATCTCTAGAAATAAAAGACATTTGCTGTAAATTATTACCTTTCAATGTCGCGGTCCTCGGATTCTCGACGCATTTTAAGCTTAGCCGCCTTCTCCAAGGAGTTCTGATCAATGCTTGCTGCAGCCCTCTTGCTAGTCTTCTCAGATGTCACTATCCCACCAGATTGATCTTTTAATTTATTAATCATTCCTGAGTCATTTATAGGGCCCTTTAAAGCAGGAGTCCACTGACCATTGCCACCAGGCACCAGCTCAACCACAGGCCTTTTGGCCGCCTGTATGGCTGACCCCACCTCAACTAAATTGCGCTGCACACTCTTAGGATCAATATCCATCCTGTTTCGCCCTCGTGTTTCCTTTTAGGCTCAGAACTTGGGTTAACATCTTTCTCCTTCTCCTTCTCTACCCTCTCCATCCTTAGGATTTTCCTTCTCTTTTTCCTTCTCTCCATCTTTAGGGTCCTCGTCCATGGTAGGATCCAAATCTAACAAAGTTGGTTCACCATCAGAGCCCCCTTGTTCCACTCCAAACTGTAGACTGTATACAAAATCCCCAATGACCACATCCACAAAAGGTGGAACGAGGTTCGGATCAAGCACAGCTACCTTCATTCTTGCTCTTCCATATTTCTTTAAAAATTTAGTGTCAACACATTTAGGGACACCTAGAATTGAAGCAACTGCCCAAATGATGGGAAATTCCTTTAATTCCCTAGGTAGTCCCACAAACTGCACCCACTTCTTATCTATCTCATATTTATACACTTCATTGTCTTTGCCCTTCTCAAATTTTATCAATCCTGGAGTAGTTTTTGTTTTCATTTCACCCCAGTTGACCACTGTTTGTAACCACTCAGCAGAAGGGAAATTAGTGACAAAGGTATTATCCTTCACCTCAATATCCCAAGTAACCTTCCCTAGTAGTAGCATATCTAGTTCCACTGCCAAAATCTGAGCAGTAATAGAACCTTCTAAGACACGCACCACCGCTGATGTTTCATCTAGCTTGTCTTTTACATTCTCAGAAGACACAGGAATATAGTAAAATCCCAACCCTTCCGCGGCGTAGCCATACGGGAGAGCAGAGACTTTTGTTTTCTTCATATTCGGGCACACTTTTGTAACATGATCACCACAACATAAATCGCAAAAAAGAATTGACTTGCAATCATGTATGGTATGACCTTTAGTTAGACATCTATAACAGAAGGGCTTGCCTTTTTTCTTTAAACCTTTTGATGACTCAGGAATATCAAAAGAAAATGCATTCTCTGGTGGGACAGTGACAACAGGCTGCTTACCAACTTCAGAGTTGAGATCAACCTTCCCCTTGTCACCGGCTTGACTTGAGGTCGCCATGTGCATATGTTGCTGTCCAATGCCGGCCACATGTGATGAAGTCTCAAGTAGCAGCGAGCCAAGACCAGCGACGTGGCCTGCAGATGATGCCTGGGCTGGTTGCGTAGCTCCCTGGGCAGCCAAGTTTTGGCCACCGGTCAGCGTGAACTGACCTTGCCCATTCGCCAATCCCGCTGCCCGTGGCGTCCTTGATCATGCACGCCTTGACCACCCGCCGCCATCGCCACCGCATGAGATGTAGCCTTGCCGTGATCGCCATGCAACGCCGCTGCTGGGCGCAGCAGCTGCTGCGCATCCTGCTGCGGCGCCACCACCACTTGCTGTGGTTGCTGTGATGCCTGCGGCGCCTGCTGCGGCGCATGAGGCCCCCGCCAGCTGCTGTTGGGGCACCACCGCCGCTTGTGATTGCTGCAACGCCCCGCCGCCCGCCGCCTGCGGGTGCTGCGGCGCCCGCCACCACGTCGCGGCTGGCGGCGTGGAGGTGAGCAGGTGGAGGAACACGGTTGTATCGAGGACCACCGTAACCCCACCACGACCACGTCCTCCACCGTAACCCCCATAGCCTCCTCCGCCCGAATCCACCATTTGTCCGGCGACCACGATGCGCACCATGGTAGTTCATGTTGCCGTAACCACCAAAACCTCCGTGGCCTCCAGCGTTGAAGCCACGACCACGGCCACGAGGAAAGCCAAATCCCGACCTTGACCACCGTAACCCGGATCAAAGCCTGGTTCAAAACCGGCGCGTAGCGGGATTGAAACCCTGACCTTGGCCCCCTCTTCCTCCGTTCAACCTGTTCAAAATGAACACCAACAAAAAGATGCATCTCTAAAGTCTGAATCTGAACACCAACTACGTATCTATTATGTGCAAAAGGTAAAGAAAAACAAATACTATTTATCTACCCTATCCCGCAATTCCCTGGTCTTGGCCGCATCATTTGGTAGCACGGTACAACGTTGAATCTGTGCTTTCTTTCCCGGTGGAGCACCAAGAAGATGAACATGAACCTAGGTTAAGCTACTTTTGTATGTCTTTTGGCAATGATTGCATCTCCATTGCTCTGTTCAACCATCGTTCTTTCCTTTCTCTCCTCCAATCACAGTAATTTCAGCCAAGAGAGGATTTATCTTACTAGCTGCTTGACAAGGTGGTTGTTCTTCATGGTTGCAGTCCACATCGATGACCCTTGTGTCTTCATCACTGGCTTCTATGTCTTCACTCTCTATTGCATTGCCTCGAGCAACACTCTCGGTCTCAGACCGCCTGCACTTCCTAGATCAAACGCCATGAGCGGAGCGGATGAGAGGGACTGAGGGGAGAACGAGAAGTGTAGGATGCAAGACAGCAAGAGCAGATGAGAGTGAGAGGAGAAGTGCAGGCAGCAGGAGCGAGGAGAGTCACCTAATAAGGCCGAGATCGAGCCTTCCGTCGACGCGTTCAGATGGGGATAATGGTGGCTTAGCCTTCCCTCGCGTTGCCTTGATGTAGGCGCGTGGGCGCGGCTTGACCGGTGCCGCCTTCCGATGCTGATGTTCTGTCGCCTTCCTCTTCCTCTTTTCCTTAGGGTCGAGTTCTGCCGCCGTCCAGGATTCGACCGCGCGTCCTCGTCCCTCGAATGGGAACAAAGTTCGAGACAAGGAACGCTGACTCGTCCCCGTTCGAGTGACTAGGCCTGTGCCAAGTTCCAGTGGTAACCGGTGGGTAGGTTCCACCACAGGGACCTCACCAACTGATCTGTGATCAGTTTGCGGTTTTGATCATTGATTGACGAAAGTGTTTGTTCCCGTTTTATAGTTTATGAATGGAAATTAGAGTACAACAAAAGTTTGAAGGTAACAATGAACTTTTCCTTAGAATTTGTGGATAATATTTTCTAAAACTTTGACAAAGTTAAAATATTTCAGTTGTAATAATTTAGAATGGAGAGATCATACGGTTATAGCCTATATTTGAATTATTGTACATTGTCACGTGGCTTTTTTAGAATCTATCGGCAGCTCCAAACAACCACAACTTTCATATAGCTTCTACAATCTGAGTTACATATTCTGCAAATCTAGCGAGCTAATGCCACCCAGCTTCTTGAAGCTTTTGGACATTAAAAAGATAGTTATACCCGTGCCTATTATGATAGCAGCAGCATAAAAATTAAAGCAAAGAAGTAAGGCTATATATACTATGGTAATGTTACTCTTAAAAAGGCAGCCATCATCCAAAATAAATTTTCAATAAAAAATTTTTATAAGATAACAATATAGTTTATAGAAGACAGCATGTACAATTCAGGCCCTATTTGGATCCCATGAACTAAAAGTGGTTGACTAAAATTTAGTCCTTTGGATTAGTGAATGGAGTAACAAACTGGTCCAAGCCCCAACTAGTCCATACAACTCAACTATTTAGAGTTAATAACTACTTCTAGTCTATAGTGGTACTTGTTAGTATTTGGATTCAAACATGAGTGAACTAATCACTCTAAATGCTAGTCGACTAATCAACGGTCCTAGTTCATCCAAACACACGCTCAAGTGGTATCTAGATGAGGACATGCTTTGACACCCTCGGGTGGTATCTAGAAGACATAAAAAAGCTTTCGGGAGATTTATTTCTTGATCTCAATGATTACATGATCCTAGTAAATACATATTCCACGAGGGACTTGACTTCCATGTAGCTCTAAGAAATCTTTATAGCATCTCCAACGGTTTACCATCCGACTTTCCCATCCTTAATTTTTTAGTAAATAATAAAAAAAACACTCTCCAACTTCACAAAAATCCCTCCCGAAAGTGTGCAACGTACATCCTTTAGCTCTGTCACCTTCTTCTTGCGTGAGGCCATGGGCACGACGATTGACTCGGTCCCGGGCACATGTGGGCGGCGGCCCGGCTGTCCCAAGCACGTGGAGGGCAAGCGGCAGCGGGTGTTGCAGCCATCTTGTGTCGTTCCTAGAGGTGCAAGGACTCGTGAGCCCTCCAATGGAGGTAGATTTGGTGCACAAAGGTTGGACCTCTCTGCGTGGGACGTTACTTTGGGTGGACCTAAAATAATTTCATAATCCAATTATAGTAGAGATTTTTTTTAAGAATACACAAGCATAACAACACGACGCCCACGGACACACCCCCTATGAACCCGTGCACGCAAACCCTACCCCTATGACCATCGAAGGGGCGGGGCGGCAGTGCGGAGATTCTCGAAGTCACCACTAGCGCCCTGGTCATCGACGGAAATCTCGCTTACCACTTAGAGTGTGTAGGAAAATCCCGAAATAAATCCAAGAACATGTAATCACCCGTGCCAAGTCAAGGACTTGAACTTGGGTGGGTAGGTTCCACACAAGGGACCTAACCAATTGATCTATGATCAGTTTGTTATAGTAAAAATTATATGATAACTACATAGCCATGTGCATGGTGCCCCTTCTTGGACCCTCGCTAGCCCACTTTCTCTATCGAGGGGTAGCACATGTTGGATGTGACATGTAACCTCAAAAATTGTGAATTGGCTTGTAATCCAATGGTAGAATAGTTCGGTGGGATGCTACCCACCGGGGTTCATATCGGCACCTTTTTCCCGGCATTTTTTAGGATTTATCGGTGTTATGCACTAAGTGATAAGCTTATGTTTCCGCCCACAACAGGTGTCAATGGTGACTTAGGGAATCTCTAGATCTGCCGGGTGCTCGATCCTTAGCGTGTGCTCATAGGGGTAGAGTTTCCATACATGTGTTCATCCGGGTGAGTGTGCGTGTATTGATTGTTTGCGTTGTCTCGTGATTTTTTAAAAAAAATACTCACAAATTAGTACTCCCTCCGTTTCTTTTTGTTAGTCATTTTGGCTTCTTGTTTTGGCAGTCAGTGCGGTGCATTGTTCATGTATTTGGACGTCACTTGTGTTCTATTCATTGATTGTCTCATATACCTTGCGGTTGACCAAAAGCGATCTAGAAAATGAAAGCGAGAGGGAGTATTTAGTTTTCCTTTTTTTTGGTGCCCCCTTTATTTTGCTTCTCGAGACATCGTTGATCTGAGTGGGCATGCAGCCCCTATAAAAACGGTGGCTCATTCACCCCTTGTCCATCAGGTGTATTCTCACTTCTCGGAAAGTGGCTACCAACGCAATTCCACCTCCTTGATCATTTCTGCGCTCCTCCGGGCCGGTGACTACCCCTCTCCTTCTAGCGCCACCATGTCGGGTAACATTGCCTTCGGCGGTTTGATGACTCCTTCAGCGTTGCGGCGTCCCTAAAGGCCTCGTGGCGGTTCATCTCCACCCTCATCTTCGTCTTCGGCGTCGGTTCCGCCATCGCATACTGATGAGCCAGTCATCACCATTAGATGATGTTAATTAGCTTTCTTGGTGGCATATACGTATGCGGATTGACATGCACGGCGCAAGCGTACGTTTACTAACGGGCTGCGGTATCGATGGATTATTCTAGCCAAGTTGACGGGTGGCGGCGCCGCTTGACCCGCCCGGCCTGATCGCCGTGGCTGTGTGCCCGCGGGTTGGACTGTCGTCGCGGTTGCCATCGGCGCCAACATCTCGGTGGCCACGTCAAGCGGCTGTTACCTTCGACCTCGCCATGGCGGCAGGATCACCATCCTCACCGGCATCTTCTACTGGATTGCCCGGCTTTCGGCGCCATCGTCGGTGCCGTCCTCGTTCGATTACTCTACGGTGTGGTATGTCAAGTTGTGCGCAGTATGAGATATGCGGTTTCGCCGGCCAGCGAGCTCGGCGGCGTTTTTTAAATCCTTGAGCAACCCGACCCACGGCTTTGTCCGGTGTTGGTGCGTTCGAGGGCGTCGTGATGGAGATCATCGTCACCGCCGGCCCGTCTACCTTTGTACGCCACCATGACCCGACTGAAGAAGGGCTCCCTTGGCACCATCGCTCCCATCACTATCGGCTTCATCGTCGGCGCCAACATCACGGTAGCGGGCCCTTCTCCGGCGCGGGTCCATGAACCCGGCTCGCTCCCGGCCTCCCCGTGTGGCTAGCGGCGACTTCACCAACATCACGGATCTCTTTGGGTGGCCCACTTTCGTCGGCGGCGACCTCGGCGGCATCGTGTACGGTACATCCACATAATGCGGCGACCACGCCCCGTCGCCGCGGCGGCGCTAAGTGTTGTGCCTCGGGTGAACAAAGGATGCGTCGCCGTCGCCATCGCCGTCCCCGCACATTGTGTGTGGATCCTCTTCTCCAATCATAGTGTTGGCGGATGGCAGCATGAAGTGACGGTTAGCCCGCCATCGGAGTGTTTGTTTGTTTCGGGTATAGGCCCCAAAGGCGGTGTGCGCTTGGATGATTGTTCCATGGTTCTCAATTTGTTTTTTTTTATTTGTGGTGAGTGTGAAGTTAGTGAGGTTTAAGAACCGGTGATTTTGAAGAATTTGCAATAATTTAATTCAGCTTATTTCTTCTTTGAGGTGCGCTTGATTTTCTTATGTGCTATTTACGGTTTGTAAATTGCAATTAATAATTTATATATATATATATATATGGTGCACTTTTTATACACCCAGGAGTAATTACACCCATCCAAGTACATGCAACGTGGATAAGCTAACGGGTTAACAATGGGACCCGTAAAAGTCGGGACGATGTGTGCGTCGTGGAAAATCCTGTCCGTGGAAAACGGATCTCACTTCTCACTCTATTTTATTTTTTATGTTTTTAAGCTGCTTTATTTTGGCGTTGGTTGGGAGAGTGCACGTACGTATATCTACTTTATTACGAATATGCATATGGGAGGAGTATATATGCTTTTTTTTAAGGAGTATATATGTATACTATTTACAAGAGAGTATTTATACATTTTTTTTTGCATGAGGTATCTATACATACTTTTTGAGAATAAAGTATATGTTCAACATACGCTAAAGTATATCGTACATAGTTTTTTTGATATATATGCATACTTTTGACAAGAGAATATTTTTACATATGTTTTTGCATGAGGTATACGTACATACTTTTCGAGAATAAAGTATACGTTCATACATATGCCAAGTATTGTACATACTTTTTTTAGAATAGAGTATAGACCTGCATGCATACGCCAAAATTTTGATGTGAAGAGTGCATACTTGAACCACACCGGTGACACGACCCAGTATATGTGTATACATTCACGTATGTAGTCATACTTTTTAGAATATAAAATATACATGCATACTTTGTGAGCAGAGGGAATATCGAAAGTATATTCATATACTTTTCTCGAAAAAATAGCACAAATGTAATACTACTCACATGCGAAATCAAATCATCAGCCAATCCAAATCCAAAGATAATTGCGTCGGATCAAAAATCAATTTACGGAGCCATCAGTATCGGACCAATCAGGAGCCGTAACGGTTCGTCGTAGGAAGCAGGATTCATCATCGGAGGGAAGGGCCGGCGTCGTCGGTGCTAGTGGCGTGGGCCAAACCCGCCGTGCATACAGGAGGATCCGACGGCCCGGATCGAGGGGCTCGACCTCCTCTGTACGCGGACGGACTCCTTCTTTGTTGGAGATGGCATCCTTTGCTCCACACAAGATCCATGGCGTAGATCGTGTGTCGCCCGGTGTGGGGAACCGGCTAGGGGCGGCCTTGGTAGGGGGCCTCGACCATGTATGACGCCAGCGTCGCCCGCGGTGGAGCGGGGCCGCCGTGCTCGCCGGGGGCCATTGGCGGTGGTGGGAGCCCGCCCGCCCGCCCGCCATCGCAAGGGAGCAGCGGAGGCGTAGTCTGGCCGGCGGCGGCGTCGGCTGCGATCCCTTGATATGGAGGCGCGTGCATATCGGGTTGGGACGCGGGCGGGCCGCGTGTTGTTGCTGCCGCCGCCACGCACGCGGCCTCGATCTCTTCGATCTTTGGTAGACGTCGCGAATAAATGAGCTCCATCGATGATATATCCAACGGCAATATCTAAAAAATGGGACCCGATTTTTAATTTGGTCCATTTTATTAACGGGTCCATCAGTCACGTATAACCCCCTAATGAACACGCCGCGACGTTTGGTGCGGGAGTAGACAATCCACACGTAGGTATAGAGGGGAGTAATCGCACCCGTGGTGTAGGAAAAATTTTATATATATATATATATATATATATATATATATATATATATATATATATATATATATATATATATATATACCACTAATAAAAAGCGAAGAAATTTCCGCCCAAAATTTCCGTCCAGCCTTCTATCTATACTTTTTTTTCCGTCGTCCGTCCCTGAAAAAGAACTCCAAACCGAACCGAAAAGAACTACAAATCGAGCGCAAACCGAATCAAGAAAAACTATAAATCAAATCGAATCGAAATCACCAATGCCTTGCTAGAGGCAACAATGCCGCTTGATTATGGGTTCACATTGCTCCACGAAGCAATTTCTTCTCCGTCCCACACGAATCATCTAAGAGAAAATTAGAGAAGAATAGAACAACGAAATCAGAGAATTGGAGAAAGCATCCAAGAGGATAGAGTCGCGCCTCCACGGGGCGCGGCGCCGCACCGCCACCTACGTGCAACCAGCCAACTCCACTGCGTCGCCGCCTCGTGCTTTTGCCGGCCGGGCTGCTCGCGTCGTTGCATCTCCTCGCATTTGCATCCAAGATACGCCTTTACCGCTGCCTCAGCGGCCTCGGCCCCCAAATATGGAAGAGAGGAGCAGCGGGGGCCAAGCCAACTCGATGGGGGAGAGCGCATACGGAGGACAAGAGCGGGTAATGAGAGATGCGGTGCAGGTGGAGTGGATCAAGAGAGAAGCGGAGCTAGAAGATAAGGCCATGGCTCTTTGTCTTTTTTTTTAAAAAAAAGAGTTATTCCTTCGTGGCCATTTGTAGGATGGGTTTGTAAAACACAGGTACTTGTCACTAAATGGAGTACAAAGGAGTCCATTTTTTAAAAAAAAAATAGTGTATTATGTTATCATTGATTAAAAACGCCCAAAATTTCTGATATACATACTAGAATAAATTAGAGTTTGTGTACTTAGTATAGCACATGATCATTGATTAATAATATCTTCAAGTCTCTCATGCACATAAATGTTAGTGTACTTAGTATAGCACGCATCTAGACACAATACGGCCTCGGTGATTGGAACACATGGCGTGATCATTGGATAAATGTCCAAGCCATTGTCACAAACCGGTTAGATTGGACGGTCGTGACACGTCGACGACGAACTCCGGAGGCGGCGGCGACGGCGAGGGAGCCGGTTGGGGGCGGCGGTGAGGATAGGGCAAGACAACTGACGCGGCGGCGCCCGGGCGGGCGGCGGCGGCGGCGGCGGGCGGCGGTGGAGGGGAGAGAAAGAGGCACGAGAATATTTCTTTATTGCTTGTCTCCCCAAGAGATTACAAACCCCTTACTTATATAGCCGGCTAGTGAGACTTGTAACCTAAGCAATCTCTCTAAAGGTTTCCTTATATGACTGGAATACCTTTTACAAGCAAACTTATTTATTTTCTAATATAAGGGTTTTCCTTATATGATTAGAATATCCCTTGCACACCAAAAAGTCCTAAGATAATCCTAGTGTGTCAAATAGACAAGCCTCCTAAAAAAGGACTCGCTCTTTTTTGTAGCGTGATAAAACATGACACAACATAAGAAGTGGTGTTTAGTATAAATTTTTGAATAAGACAAATGGTTACACCTGGGTTGGAAATTTTAAATAAACCAATTATAATTTAGAACCGAGGGAGTATATCGCTGTACGCGTTAAAAGAGACCTCCGCTTTTCGACCAATGGAGGTGGAGCAGGCTTCCATGGCCGGTCTCCGTGAAACATGGAGCTGCCCAAACATGCCTAAGAATGTCAGCCACTCGCATGTCTTGTGGACTCGCAATTTCCTCCAATCCATGCAACCATCATTCTCTCCCCTTTCTCTCGATCAGCTCACTCCGCATGTCTGTGGCCTCGCAATTTCCTCCAAACCATGGAACCATCGTCTCGCACCCCCATCTCGACTCTCGATCAACGAGCTCGTGCGGGTATGCGCTAACGTGCCATTAGCATGGCGGCGCATGGCACCGCATAGCTAGCTAGGGAGGCGGGCACCGACATGCGTAATGCCGTGCTGGTCATCGTCGAAGCCACCGATCAATTCAACAAGGCAGGTGTCGGCGGGCGCCTCCGAGTATATATCTCCAACGGCGGCGAGCTGGAGTTCTCCTCCCACCATGTCGGTGGCGGCAGCGATTATGCCAACTACACCGTCCTCATGCCACCCACCCCGGACAACCAGCCCGTATAGTGTCGGCGGCGGGAGCGGCGCCCGACCTCAGCGTCGGGGGGTGGTACCAAGCGGGCGATCTACCATTACCGCCCTATGGCACATCGGCGTCCTCTAAGCTTCGTCAGCGGGCGTGGTGGTGCGGCCGCGGACGGCATGGCGTGGTGGCGGCAGCGGGCAAGATGGACCGGCGGCTGTCCGCGGCGGCGTGCGGCGCCGTCAAGTCGGCTGCTTGTCGCGAGCCAGCCGGGGACTTCGACCATAACGGTGGCTGTTCGAGACCAAGGGCACATCACGGCGCCGGGGAGCAGCGTCTTGGCCGCGGACAGACAGCGTATGCCGATGCGGAGGACAGCGGCGTGGGCGAGAGGTCCTGTCAAGATGGAGGACCTCGTTGACAAGCCGTGGAAGCCGCTCGGTCGAAGGTGACCATCCCTCCCGGAATTCTTAGCCCCTACAGGTTCGGTGCGTATCGGTCAAATAAATGGCGCATAATGGGGCGAGGTTCTCCTAATTTTCATGGATGGATCCGCTGTAGGCTACTGGTGCTGGTGCGGTTCATCTCGTTGTTCCTATTCTGATGCGGCGTGTAGCGAACCCCAACCTGGACGGCGCTATGGCTGTGGGGGATCTCCATCGTGTCGAAGTTCCGTTCGCCTTCTCGTGGCTGCTGGACGGACCGTGATGCGAGGAAGCTGAATCAGATCCAAGCGGTGCCGTCGACCTCGGGCGCTACGGGAGAAGTTTGAGTCGCGGCCGCCCAACCCCACCGCCGGTCCGACCTCCGGGGCTCGGCGTGTTCATCTCCACCGGGCCGACCCCTACAAGGAGCCGCCCTCACAGCGGCCAACTCGCGCTCTCCATCCTGCGACGGAGTACCAGGTGGAGAAGCTCTTCGTGTACATCTCGGACGACGGTGGCGCTGCTCACATTGAGCCATGGCGGAGGTGGGCGAAGCTAAAGGTGCAGGGTTCCTTACGCCGCAAGCACTCCATTGAGCCACGCAACCTGCACGGCGTACTTCAAGCCCGGAAGGGCGACCCACTAAGGGCAAGCGGACGGACTTTGTCAAGGACGCCGGTGGATTAAGCGCGAAAATGCGGCGAGTTCAAGGTCGGATCAACGGCGTCGCCCGACCTCATCCGTCGGCGTGCCAACGCATTGAATGAATTCCTTGGCGTAAGATCGCTGCGACAAACAAGCTGCCTCTGCCGCGCCTCCTCTAATGCCCTGTCGCCCGGCGCCCCCAGTCAAGGCCACCACGGATGGCGGACGGCACCCATTGGCCCCGCACTTGGCTCGACTCGCCCCGACCACGCCAAGGGCGACCCACGCAAGCATCGTCTGCGAAGTACGATTAGCAAAACCGCGATGTATATGTATGTATTGTATGGCACTTTTCCTTCCTATAAATTAAAGCGGCGTGAAATGTGTGCATTACTGTGCCCATTATCATGCATGTCCGGTGTTCAAAGCTCTTACACATAGTACTGACCCTTGATCTCTTGGTTCTGAAAACTGTCGCCGGTGATGATCAGAACCCGCACTACGACGTGTTGCGGCGGCGCCCGGGCCACAAGCCGTGCGGACTTTACCGCGTGGGCGTGCGCATCCCGATGCTCGTGTACCTGTCGGCGGGAGAAGCGTCCGAATGCGACCACAACAAGAAGGCGGCGCCATGAGCGCTATGGTGCGCTGGCGTCGGCAATCCTCTCCAATGGGCCATTCATGCTCAACCATTTGTGACCACTACATCTACAACTGCATGGCCATTCGTGAGGCAATGTGCTACATGCTCGACCGTGGCGGCGATCGCATATGCTACATCAATTCCCTGCAACGAGGGGCATCGACCCCTCCGGCCGTTACGCCAACCACAACACCGTCTTCTTCGACGACAACATCGCAGCTCTCGATGGCCTCCAAGGCCCCATGTACGTCGGCATCGCTGCCTCTTCCGGGCGGTATGCCGTCTGGCTTCAACCCCCGCGCACAAATGAGTACCGCGGCATCTATGGCGAAGGTCAAGGTGCTGTCGACTGCGCGGTCCTCTGATTTCCACCGGCGCCGAGGAGCTCCGCCATTGTCGAGCACCCGGACCGCGAGCCGCCGCGGCCGTTCGGCAAGTCAAGATGTTCATCGAGACCATCGCCGTGGCTGAGTACCGCGGTCGGCCGCTCTGGGACCACCCCTCGGTCCGAGCGGGCGGCCTGGTAAGCGCCGCTGATGCGCGCCCACCGCTGGGCGCGGCCACCGTGGCGGAGTCTGTGGCGGTGATCTCGTCTTTGGTACGAGGATGGCACCGAAAGTGGGGACTGCGTGTGGGGTGGATCTGACTCCGTGATGGAGGGCGTGGTGGCCGGTCACGCATGCACAACCGCGGGTGGCGCTCCGTGTCTTGCATTACCGCGCGATAAGTTTCGGCGGCGGCCCCCATCAACCTCACCCGACCGGCTCCACCCGGGTCCTCCGGCAGGCGGCGGTCCGTGGAGATCTTCTTCTCCAAGAACAATGCGTTGCTGGCCTCCCGGCGGCTCAAGTTCACGGTTGCGGGATTCGACCCCGAATTGCCTGAATTTCACCGAATTTCGTCCAGTTCGGTCCGGCCGAGATAAATCCATACCGCCCAAAAATTTCGCCCGATTCAAATTTCGACCTGTTCGATGGCCCAACAAAGAGCCCACGGTCCTTGCTCAATGAATATGACACGGAAACCTAACTCACGCCCACGGCCAGCGCTAACGGCTTGCTGGCCGCCCGGTGGCGCGACTTCCTCTCCTGACCCTGGCATGTAACGGGCTGCTGCAGCCATCGCGGTGCCGTGGCCGCTTCCCCGCAACATCCGAGACTCGCCATGGCTGCTCCCGCCGCCGCCACGTGCCATGGCTGCTCCCGGCCGCCCATCACCACGTCGTCCGCCCCACGACATGTCGTCGCGGCGTCTGCATTACCACCGCTCCATCGTCGTCTTTCTCTGCGTCACGAGCTCCCGCTGACCCTGCATACATCCTCTCGCCCCTTTGCCATTTTAGACCATTTGGAGAAATTTTGTTTTAAATTTCATCAAAATTCATTCAAATTTTGAGTGGGAACCGGGCGGGCCACCGAATTTTTCGAATTTCGTCAAGTCGGTGGGCTCAAGTTTTTCAAAAGCGAATCCCAAAACGTGCTCAAGTTCTGCAGGCGCTGTCGTACCTCAACGTCGGCATCTACCCATTCACCTCCCTCTTCCTCATCATGTATTGCCTCCTGCGGCGCTATCCCTCTTCTCAGGCCCGGTTCATCGTAGCGATTATTTGGACCCGACATTCTGTGCTACCTCTTGCTCATCACCATCACGATCTTTCTTTGTGCCCTCTTTTGGAAGTGAAGTGGTCGTATTATTGGCTTGGAGGAGTGGTGGCGCCTTGGCGGTTACAGGTGATCGGTGGCGCGTCGGCGCGCAGCGGCCGTTACCGAGGGGCTTGCTCAAGGTGATCGCGGGCATCGAGATCTCCTTCTGCAGCGACGACCAAGGCGGCCGCGGAGGGCGGCGATGACCCCCGGCGGGCTGTACCTCGTGAAGTGGGCGTCGGCTCTTCATCCCACGGCTGGCGGTGATTGGGATCAACATCCGCCGCTCGTCGTGGTGTCCCGCAGGTATGCCGCGAGAGATCCCGCGATACGGCAAGTTCTTTGGGCGGCGGGTTCTTAAACTACGGGTCTTTGGCGCACTACCCCGTTCGCCAAGGGGCTCATGGGCGCCGTGGGCGCATCTTGGAGCCCTAGATCTACGATGCAGGCGGGGCTCATCTCCATCACCGTCTCCTGCTGCGGATCACCATCAGCCCGCCCGGCAGCGGGATCACCGGGGCGGCATCGAAGATGTGATCACCCAAGCTTCCGGGGAGGGCACGCCAACCAATGAGACATTACCACGAAGCTAGCATCAATCCTTTGAAATTTTACGGGCTTCTAGGCGATGATTTGACTACCCGGGATGCAACTAGTATGTACTTACTACTAATTAATTATTGAACATATATCGTACGAACCAAGTAGTGTGCGGTTAACCAAGGATGTTAGCTAGACAAGAGTCCGTGCACTGTAGAGCCCTAGTGTACAAATAAGCGAGATAGATTGATGATGGACACTAAGCGCACAAGGATTGGTGAAATTGCCTCTTTATTTCTCCAATGAAACGTAATATGTTTCAATGCGAGGGGATTAAGTTTTAGCAGGTGTACGATCGATATAATACTAGTATAATGCCCGTGCTAGCGCTTACGGTGACATTTGGTAATACAAATCAAACAATGAAAAATAATTTACCTCCACAATACTTAATACTTAGTGTGGGACCACGATATTCCGGACTAAGTCGGTCGTCCTAACCGACCCTAACGGCGTTAGAAGGAGGGAATGCTTTCGTTAACTACGGCGCGCCCACGATAAAAGCCAAGACCCAGCGGGGACGTCCCATCTCGGGCGTGAACTCGCGGGACGCTAAGATCGAGGACGAGCTTCGAGCTCGTCGAAGGGGAAAGTTCCACCTGAAGCGAGCTCCCGAGAACGCGGGGATATAAGCGAGCTCCGCGCCAGACTGGCGGCTCCCTTTCCGTCTCGACGACTCCCGAGCACCAAATCAAGGCGTCGGGAGAATCGGGGGCAATGATTAGGATTCAGCATCCACGGCTATGCGGCCGGCGCCGCTGACCTACGACCGGTTCGTCTGGCTGCGAGAGATCGTCGGCGACGCAGTAGCGGCGTGGGGCTGTCGGACCATGATGAGCAAGACAGAGACAGCTACTCTCGACAAGAATGACCTCTCGACGGACGAAGTCAAGCTCGCGCCGACCTCTCGGCCTACGTTTTCAGCGACACCAAGTACAAGCATTTAAGGCCGCGGCGGCAGCCTCGCGTCCTCGACATGGCGTGCGCGGATATATCTGGCGCCAAAATGCGAGGCGGCGGAACGGCTCATTGTTTCCCTCCCCGCCGACGGCGAGCCGAGCTTCGCCGACGTCACGTACTCGTGTCGGGATACGGAGCCGCCTCTACGCTACGACGGCCGTGGCGTGCGGGTGAAGAGGCGGCGGCGGCGTGCTGCAGCCGGACAGCCCGGCATGCCGACATCGCCGGAGGAACTTTCCCTCTTCACCCCGAAACTTGCATTCCTTCTATTTCTAGGTCCTCCGCCTCGGTGGCGGTGAGCTCCCCTTGCGACTATAAAGGGAGGGTTCGGCCGTCCGCCGAGAAGGCAAGGTCTCTTGCACACTCAAACACACACACACACACACACCGTTCGATCCCTCATCACATGCAGACTTGGGAGCTCACCTCCTCTCGCCACCTTGTATTTCGCCCGATCCCCGAGCACTTTGAGCTCGATGGTGCCACCACACGGACTAGGTGCTTTCGGTAGCCCAACCAAGATAAACCTCCATGTCATTGTTCTTGAGCTAGGCCATCGCCGCACACATTAGCTTGGTCGAGTTCATTGTGACCGTGGTATCGACCACGGCGATTAGCGCGCGCCGGGTAGAAGCGGCGCTAGTGTGGCGTTCACCGCCCGATGGCTCCCCTTCACCACCCGTTCGGCATCCGGCTGCCGATGCGCCGGGACCACGGCCGCCCGGCACCGGCTCAGGGGCTCCTACCGTCGGAGCCACCTTCCCTCGGATGGTGCGGGGCGGAGATGGCGCCCGCCCGTCGCGGCGCTCGCGGCGCGCCATCTTTGGCGCTCCGGCGGGATCCGACTTCCGGTCCTAAGCCCCCTCTGGCGGCGGCGACCACTTCTTCGTAGCCGCCAGCGGATTTGCTTCGCACATCCTCGGCCACGAGCGGGCTGGAGCTCTTCGGCGTCACCTTCTCCACCGCCAGCGTCGTCCCTGCGATACGCGGACAGGAGCGCTCTCCCAGAACGAGTTCCTCGGCTCACGACGAAGATGTACGCGAGGACAGCTCTTCCTGCACCCGGGGCGCCGGCGCCGGTTTGGAGCGGCCGGTCTCGAACCTTGCTTCGTGGTAGTGAGCCTTCGCGGTCGACCCCTACCGCGAAGTGCTACGATGTGCCGAACACGGATGGCAGCGTCGCGCGGATTACCCGGCGAGGGGCGAGTCCTCCCAGCACACCGGCAGCACTTTCGGGGTCGAGACTTCGACGGCTCGCTCAGCGGCGCCCCCTCCCAGCGGGTGCACGAGTGCCTCGGCGAGCTTGAAGAGGCTGGCGTGAGATCGCGCGAGAACGCGGACGCCCTCACGGAGGAAGGTGGGAGGCCGGCAGCGAGTGCGGGCTTCGAGGGCGGGAGGCGCGTCGCCCGCGCTCGAGCGAGGCGGCGACCTTCGCCCGATCTTGAGCGGCGGCCGAGAACCTCGCGGCGGCCACGCGAGCTCCTTCACGAGCTTCCGAGCGAGCAGCGCGAAGCCCGAAGGCTCCACCAGCGAGCTGCGCTCCCTCATCGAGAGGCGCGCGGAGCGGCGAGTGGAGAGCTTCAGTACGCCTGAGCGCCTCGGGAAAAACGCGAGGCCTCCCTCCAGCGAGAGGCGAGCGAGGAGAGTCTCCCGCACGTGTCCACGCTAGCGTCGGCGGGTGGGAGAGAACGCGGCGCCGGGACACCCTCGGCAGCGGCGGCGTCGCGGAGGCCGCGAAGGAAGCGCCCGAACGCCGGGCCTGCGGCCGTCGCGGCAGCAAGCGAGATGACAACAGCCCGGCTAGGTCCCTACGGCAAGAGGAGGCGGCGCTACGATAGTCGGAAGACGCGGCCGTAGTCCGGCCCCCGAGGTCGGGGAGGCGGCAGGCGCTCCCCTCACCACGAGGTGCTTTCGAGCTGCGGCGGAGGCGGCGAGCTCCACCCGAGGCGGGGAGGAGGCCTCGGGTATTGGCGCCCGGAGTTCCACGGCAGCGCCCGTTCCCTCGGCGCTTAGAGCCCCGACCTCCGTCCAAAAAGTACAGCGGAGAGACGGGAGCCAGCGTGCGGCTCGAAGACTACCGCCTGCGTGTCGGCGGGGAGCCCGGCGAGCGAGCTCTTCATCATCCGCAACCTTCCCCTATACCTCGCCCGACATGGCTGCGCTCACGCTCGAGCACTTGCCCGCGAGTATGATCGGCGATTGGCGCGACCTCCGCGATGTCTTCGTTGGTAACTTTCGGGAGGACCTACTCGCGCGAAAGCAGCAGTAGGACCTCCGCGGTACAGCGGCGGGAGGAAGACAGCTGCCCTTAGCGACTACATCCGGCGCTTCTCCAAGCTACGCAGCGAGCTCACGCGAGCGCCACCGTCGCGAGAGATCATCACCGCCTTCACCTTCGGCACGCGACTGCGAGGCGCTCATCCGTGAGCTTCGGCACTTTCGCAAGCCAAAGGCGGTGAAGGACCTCCTCGACCTCGCCACGAACCACGCCGGGGCGAGAGGCTATCTCCGGTCCTCCACGGCACCACGGGCAAAAGGCAGGAGAAGGCCGCCCGATGAGGCGGCGAAAGGCTCAACCTCGCGGCCCAGAAGAAGAACAAGAACAAGCGCCGCGGCGGGGAGGCGACTTCGTCGCGGTCGCCCGAAAAGAAAAGCCGGCGCCAAGGCCGCGAAGCCCGGCGCTCCCAAGGACTTCTTCGAGAAAAGCTTCGACCTGCCCTACCCCAACCACGAGGGCCCGGTCAAGCACAAGTTCGAGGGCTGCGAGCTCTGCGGAAGTTCGTAGCGTGGCGCGAGGGAAGGAGAGTGCGGGCGGCGAAGCACCGCGAGGGCGAAGTTTGAGCGGGGCGGGTGACAGGGCGTCTTCTTCGAAGACGGCGCCGTCAACGTGCGTCTTCGGCCCACCAGCGTGCGGGAGGTCAAAGCGCCGCGAGGCTCTTGTGTAGTCCTCTTCACCCAGGAGCCCTTGGCGCCCTCCTACCTCAAGTGGTCCGAAGCCCGATCGCCTTGACAAGGATATCCATCTACGTCCCATCCGGGGAGGTTCCCTCTGATCGTCGATCCCATAGTCGGCACAAGCACCTCGGCAAGGTGGCGATGGACGAGTGGAAGTGGCCTCAACCTCCTCTACGTCGACACCATGGAGGCTCCTGGCATCGCCTGTGACTCGACTCCGACCCTCACGGACCCCATCACGGGGTAGTGCCGAGGAAGCGGCGTTTCCGGCTCGGCGGATCGACCTCCCGTCTCGGCGACGAGCAACTTCCGCGGGAAGTGCTCACCAACCGAGTGCTCCGTACAAGGCGCTTACCATGCCTGTTGGCGGTAGTGCTCTGCGAAAGTTCATGGCCGTCCCCAATTACGTACCTCAGCTCAAGATCCCGGGCCGGCGTGATCACGTCAACTCCACCTTCGAGCATGCCTTCAAGCGTGACAAGGAGGCCGTGCGATGCAGCGGCGCGCCCTCGTCGGTCGGGCTCATCCCCGAGATGCTCGCGTGGGTGCCGCCGCGAGAGGACTCCGCCGAGCTCCTCGTCGGCTCGAAGGGGCGGCGGGATCGCCGAGGCCGGACGCTGGGGGCGCTGGGGCGGTGAAAGCCCGCGGGAGGGGCGCACCGTTCGCATCGGTGCGAGCTCTCTCCTAAATAGGAAGCGAGCTCGTCGACTTCCTCCGCCGAACCTCGGCGTATTCGCGTGAGACCCTCGGACATGCCCGGCATACTGGGAAGTCGCCAGCACTCCTTAAACATCAAGCCCGGCTCTCGCCGGTGAAGCGGCGGCTCCGAGCGTTTCGACGACGGGGCGGCGGGCAATCGCCGAGGAAATAGATAAGCTCTTAGCGGCGGGCTTTGTTAGGAGGTGTATCATCCCGGTGGATAGCCAACCCTGTACTAGTTAAGAAGAAGAATGGGAAATGGAGAATGTGTGTTGACTATACGAGTTTCAACAAGGCATGCCCAAAGGATCCGTTTCCTTTGCGGCGCATCGACCAAATCGTTGACTCCACCTCGGGTGCGCGCTCATTTTTCTTGCGCGATACTCGCTATCATCAAATCATGATGAACGAGCTCGATCGGCTCGCATACCTCCTTCATCACTCCCTTCGTAGCGTTACGCTACGTAACCATGCCTTTCGGGCTAAAGAGCAGCGGCGCCACTTTTGAGGTGCATGCGAAAGTCTTCAAGAGCTTCTCGGGGAAGCGTGGAGGGCATCGTCGATGACATCGTAGTCAAGACAAGCGCGCGGGAGAGCTCATCCCGACCTCAAGAAGTCTTCAACAAGCCGTGAGTTCGGGTAAGCCAATCCGAAGTGCGTGTTGAGTTCGGGGGAAAGCTCACGGGTTTCATCGTGTCCCGGCGCGACATCGAAGCCACCGAGAAAATCGAGGCCATCCGCAGCCAACATGGGCCCTATCAAGAGCGTCCAAGGCGTCACGGCTACGAGTGTAGCCGCCCTTAGGGATTCATCGCTCGGCTAGGCGACGAAACCTCACAGCTATACAAGCTCTGAAGAAGTCGAGGCGCTGCACAGACCAGCGAGGCCCGGTCCCTTTTCGGCTCGAAGAGCTCTTGGCAGACCCGCCCATACTCACTCCGCCCAAGCCGGGGACGAACCAATACTCGCGTACGCCAGCGGCCGCCGCGAGTGGTAAGCACGGTGCTCGTAGTGGAAAGAGAGGAAGAAGGCCCGCACTGGTGGTGCAACGGCCAGGTGTCGTCGTAGTCCTCTCGACACAAAGACATGATATCTCGGCTCGAGCTCGCCTATGCGCTCGATCACGCAGCGCCCGCAAACTCGTTTTCGCCCGGCGCTCACCCAATTCATCACCGTCTCCAAAAATTCCTTTCGCAAAAGATCATCCGAGCCGAGGCCGAGGCGGGCGCATCGCAAGTGGGGAATTGAGCTCATGGGACCCGGACATCTCATGCGCCCCAAGGGGCGCCATCAAGTCCCAGGTCCTTCCCCGACTTCATGGCCGAGTGTGGACGGAGACCCGGCTACAAGACCCGGCGGCGTCGAACATCGGACACTCGCCCGACGGCTCCGTGAAGAATACGGTGCGGAGGCGGGCCTTGGTCTTCATCGCCCGCGCAAGCGATGCGCATAAGGTACTCGATCCGCCTTCACTTTATCGTCTCCAACAAGCGTTGCGAATATGAGGCTTTGGTGAACGGCATGCGCGATCGTTGTCGAGCTCGGCATCAGCGCCCTCGAGATCGGAGGATTCCAAGCTCGTGGCCGACCAAGCCACGATGAGGCATCGTCACCCAAGGATGATTGCGTACTCCGCAAGGTGCGCGAAAGCTCGAAGAACGCTTTGACGGGCCAGGAGTCAAGCACATCTGTCGGCGATAACGGCGACGACGGCCCTCGCCAAGCTTCGCCTCGACGATCGACTATAAGTCCCGCCCGGCGTCTTTGCACATGACCCAGTACATACCCTCCATCCGACTTGAAGGGAAGGCTCGAACCCACACGACGGACCCGCCGGGACTCCGTTTGTCCTTCTCCACCAAGGCCGAGGACCTTCGAGCTCGAGCTCGCCGATGGAGGTCGAGATGCGGGAGGGCCAACCTCGTCGGATCCGAGGTCCTCGCAACCTCGAGCGAAGCCCCAAGACCGACCGGCGGCTCCCCATCCAAGCATGGCTACGGGGCGCTGAAGATCTCTAGTTTGGTTTTGGCTAATTAGTGACACCTAAGGACTAATCTCTCGATGCTAAGTGTTTGATTAGATTGGAGATTGGTCGCGGTGCGGAGTTGGTGCATTGTGATCATGGATGAAGGGTCAAGGTGATCCAAAAGTTGATCAAGCATGCAACTTCGGTGGAGTTTCGAGATCAAAGGTCCCAAGGCAAAGGTATAACCATAGGGCTTTTGATTTCACACCCAAGACACCATAGAGGGTGTGGGTGGTTATAGGATCGATAAGCCGTACTATAAAGAGGGAAAACTTTCATACATATCGATCCTCACGTGCCTTTAGGTTCAAGTCTCATATGCATGCATTCTAACCTAAAGTGCTAACTCCGTCCTTGTCGAAAATGGTTTTGAAAATGCTAACACATGGTGTCGAGGTGTTCTTCGGCGTGTCGGCAACAAGAAACAAGTGGCGGAAGTCGGTTTGGAGCAAAAGCGAAGGAACGGCGACAAAGCGGCGAGTTTTCTGACTACGGCGTGGCCGGGGACCACCGGCCGGCTGGTCGGAAGTGACGGATGGTCCGGTCGGTCGCGTCGGTCTGCCGAGCGGCTTTCGGCGTCGGACGGGTGACGGAAGGGCCCGGCCGGGATCGCGCGTCCGTCGCGGCCGGGAAGCATGGCCGGACTCTCGGCCGGAAGCTCGAGGCGCGGGTCCAGCCGATCGGTTTGGGCTTGTCGGTTGTGACGGACCCACCCGGCCGGACTCTTTGGTGAGTCCGGTCGGTCGTCGGTCAGGCCGCGAAAGTGTGTTTTCCACCCTTTCCACCACATTTCGTGGTGTGGCCTATATATACCACCTTGGCTGCCACTTGCTCTCTCTCTTGGTCATTTTGAATCACTCCTAACACCTTTGAGCAAGCAAGCAAGCCTCCCTCCTCTCTCACTCTTGATTTGAGCTTCATTCTTGAGAGAAGAGTTGATCCTAGTGCATTGCATCGAGTTCTTGCATCTAGAGGCACTTGGGGATCGTTGTGAGGCGATTGGATTTCCGTTTCTCTTGGAGACATCGCTCCTAGCCGGCTTGGTGAAGTGGTGGAGGCGTTGGCAAGAAGAGGTGATTGTTTCTTGGCCACCTCCGGTTGATTTGTGAGAGGATTACGCACTCCTCATCGGGAAGACAAAGTGCAAGGAATACATTGCTCGTGCTTTGGGTACCACACTTGTTGAGTGGTGTGTTGAGGCTAGCAAAGGGCACCGCCTAGCTCAAACACCATCCTTGTGTTGGTCGGCACAACCGGAGAGTAGTTTGTCGGTGTACAAGCGAACTCGGGTGAACAAATCGACTTGTTCATTGTCTTGGTGATTGGTTCTCCATCTCATTGTGTTGATTGTTCATCTTCATCCCGGTGATTGGTTCATAGCCTCTACAAGTCGGTATAACAAGTCTCTCACTCTTGCATTACTTTGCTAGATTACTTTGAGTAGAGAGCTAGCTTTTGCTTGCTTGTGTAGGTTGTTCTTGCTAGCATAAGGACCATACAAGGATTGTTCACTAGTTAGAGTAGTGACATAGCTCTTGTGTGACATAGAGATCATAGAATTTATTTAGAATTGTCACTAGAGGCTTGCAAGACAATAGAGCTAAGCAAAAATCGCTTTCTGCCGTGTTTTATACTAATCGGTTTGTTTAGTTGAGCTTGTAGAAAATTTTTATAGGCTATTCACCCCCCTCTAGCCATCTAGGACCTTACAAGTGGTATCAAAGCCGTGGTCACCATTTTTGAAGGCTTAACAACCTTGGTGTGATAGTATGGCTAATGTCGTGTTCAACCATGTTGGGGGGAAAGCCTCCTTTCTTTGATGGGGTCAAGAATTTTGATTAT
This sequence comes from Hyparrhenia diplandra, assembly GCA_015847255.1. NCBI lineage: Eukaryota > Viridiplantae > Streptophyta > Magnoliopsida > Poales > Poaceae > Hyparrhenia > Hyparrhenia diplandra. Next base: position 765,099 of record JADLZK010000002.1, read on the forward strand.
TGGAAGAGATACATGAGGATGTACTTGGGATCAATCAATGACCAAGTATGGGAAGTGACCGAGAAGGATTATGTCATCCTTGATCCTACCAACCTCACTCCCACCGACAAGTCAAACAAGCAATGCAACACCATGGCATTGAACACATTGTACAATGGCATGGATGTCAAGGTGTTTGAGGGCATCAAGGACCTTGAGAAGGCAAGTGAAGTGTGGGAGAAGCTATGTGAGACCTATGAGGGGCACTAAGGTGGTGAAAAGTGCCAAATTGTATGTTCTCAAGAGTGAGTTTGAGAACTTCAAGATGAAGAAGGATGAGACCATTCGGAGACATTTCATAGGCTCCAAGTAATTGTGAATGATCTCAAGGCATTGGGTGTGAAGACCCTAGATCGTGACTTTGGACACAAATTCTTGATGTGCTTGCCCAAGAGATTTACCATGTTGAGGAAGATACTCTTTAGAGGTGCATTGGACACAATGACACCTAGTGACTTGCTTGGAGAGGTGCTAACCGATGAGCAAGTTGATGGCATGGAAGATGAAGTGGAGAAGGAAGATGACAAGAACAAGAAGGTTGTGGCATTCAAGGCCGCCACCACCTCATCCAAGGTCAAGGGCAAGTCCAAGGCTCAAGAAGAAGATGATGGGGAAGTCAATCTTGATGAGATAGATCAAGAGTTTGCTATGTTTGTGAGGAACTTCAACAAGGTCTTGAAGGGCAAGAAGTTTGGCAAAGGCTCTAGAAGAAGAAATGACTCATCCAAGAGCAATGAAGAGCCAAGAAAGTGCTTTGAGTGTGATAGCCCTTATCACATCCTTGCCGATTGCCCAATCAAGAAAGAAAAAGAGATGCACAAGGCAAACATGGGTGGCAAGACCAACAAGAAGAGCAAATCAATGACATTCAAGAAGACAAATGATGGTGCATTTGTTTGCTCTTGGGATAGTGATGGTTCATCCGATGAAGAGGAAGAGAAGCCCAAGGCCATGAGTGCAATTGGTCAACACAAGACATCATTCCTCTTCGGCTCATCACCTTCATGCTTCATGGCTAAGGCCACTAAGGTATCATTGCATGAGCATGATGAACTAAGTGATAATGAAGTAAAATATGATAGTGATAGTGATGATGATGATGATGAACCCACTAGAGATGATCTTTTAGAGATGCTTAAGCAAACTCATATCATGCTTAAGACTAAGGACAAGGAATGTAAAGCTTTGCAAAAGAGTGTAAAAACTCTTGAGCAAAACTTTAGGGAGCTAGAGGCCACCCATGAGGGTCTAAAGGAAGACCATGGGGAATTGGAGCTAGCTCACACAAGGCTTCAAAAAGCCCATGCCTTGCTTTTAGAGAAGAATGATAGAGCTTGCTCAATCATCAAGAAGGATGTTGGTTCAAAATGTGACATCATAGATGAAACCCCTTGTGGTTGATGTTGATGAACCATCTATTCCTTCCACATCCACATCAACCCACTCAAGCTCTACTAATAGTGATGGAGTAATTTTAGATTCATCACTAAAGGTTGAGAATGAGACTCTCAAAAGAGAGGTGGATGAGCTCACCCACTCCTTGAGGAAGGCTTATGGTGGGGATGCCCGCTTACTAAAAGTGCTTGGGTAGCCAAAGGTTTTCCCTTAACAAGGAAGGCTTAGGCTATGTTCCCAAGAAAGGCAAGAAGGCCTTTGCTACTCCAAAGCCTAGCTTTTGTGAAGAGCAATGGGCTCTATTGCAATAGATGCAAGCAAGTGGGGCACCAAGAGCTAAAATGTGCTAAAATCAACATGAACAAGAAATCAAGCAAAAGTGCATTCCATATCTTTTTGATTCTTGTTATTTGCTTACCAAGGGTGAGAAGGGTGTCAAGGCAAAGTTTGTTGGTACACCCATTGTTGGCCCAAAAAGAAGGCAATTTGGGTACCAAAGGCTTTGGTTGCTAACCTTCAAGGACCCAAAGGCAAATGGGTACCTAAATCTTATTGATTTCCTTGTAGGTGAATTACAAGATTGGGGGCAACCATTGGATTCTTGATAGTGGGTGCACTCAACATATGACCGGTGATGCAAGGAAGTTCAACACTATTGATTCAAATCAAGAGAATGGCAAGCCTATTATATTTGGTGATAGCAAAAAGTGGCAAGATACAAGGCATAGGCAAGATTGCAATAACCAATGACTTGACATTGTCAAATGTGGCACTTGTGGATATATTGAAGTACAATTTGCTTTTCGGTGGCACAAATTTGTGATCTTGGTTACAAGTGTATCTTTTGGTGAAGATAGTGTTGAGATTGTGAGCACAAAAGATTCAAGCTTGATCTTCAAGGGAATAAGATTTGATAACCTCTACCTTGTGGATTTTAGTGCTAGTGAGACACAAATTAGTACATGCTTGATATCTCAATCTAGCATGGGTTGGCTATGGCATAGAAGGCTTGGTCATGTTGGCATGAAGCAACTCAATAAGTTAGTGACTCATGATCTAGTAAGGGGCTTGAAAGATGTTCACTTTGACAAGGACAAGCTATGTAGTGCATGTCAAGCCCGGCAAGCAAGTTGCCAATACTCATCTAAAGAAGAGCTTCATGAGTACTTGCAAGGCATTTGACTTGATCCATATTGACTTGTTTGGCCCAACCGCATACACAAGCATTGGTGGCAACAAGTATGGATTTGTGATTGTGGATGACTATACAAGATTCACTTGGGTGTTCTTTCTCAATGACAAGAGTGATGTGTACTCTTTGTTCAAGACATTTCTCAAGAGGGTGCACAATGAATTTGATATCATAGTGAAGAAAGTGAGAAGTGACAATGGTAGTGAGTTTAAGAACACAAGAGTTGATGAGCTATGTGATGATTATGGAATCATGCATCAACTTTCGGCCAAGTACACACCACAATCAAATGGCCTAGTTGAGAGAAAGAATAGGACTCTCATTGAGATGGCAAGATCAATGCTTAGTGAATACAATGTGAGTCAATCATTTTGGGCCGAAGCAATCAACACCGCATGCCACTACATCAATAGATTGTATTGCCATCCCATGATGAACAAGACACCTTATGAGCTATTGAATGGAAGAAAGCCAACCATTGCATACTTTAGAGTATTTGGATGCAAATGCTACATATTGAAGAAGGGTGCAAGACTTGGCAAGTTTGACAAGAGGTGTGATGAAGGATTCCTACTTGATTATTCCACCACAAGCAAAGCATATAGAGTGTGGAACAACTCAAGTGGAGTGCTAGAAAGAAGTCCATGATGTTGAATTTGATGAAACCAATGGGTCCCAAGATGAAGATGAGAACCTCAATGATGTTAGTGGAACTCAATTGGTAAATGCCATGAGAGGCATGGACATTGGTGATATTAGGCCAACTCAAGTTGATGATGACAAAGATGAAGTGCAAATCACTCAAGCTAGTGGTGCTCAAGTTCAAGATCAACAACAAGCTAGTACATCATCTCAAGCAACAACAAGTGATCAACCAAGCTCAAGCAATCAAGTACCAATACTCCAAAACTCAAGTGTTGCTAGAGATCACCCAATTGATCAAATTGTTGGTGATATTGCAAGTGGAGTGCAAACAAGAGGAAGGCTAGCGGCATTTTGTGAACATTTTGCATTTGTGTCATAAGAAGAGCCCGAAAAGGTTGGTGATGCCTTGAAGGATGAAGAATGGGTCATTGCAATGCAAGAGGAGCTCAATAACTTTGATAGAAACAAGGTTTGGGAATTGGTAGAGACCAAAGGACTACAATGTCATTGGAACCAAATGGGTTTTCAAGAACAAGCAAGATGAAGATGGCATTGTTGTGAGAAACAAAGCAAGACTAGTTGCATAAGGTTACACTCAAGTTGAGGGTCTTGACTTTGGTGAAACATATGCTCCGGTTGCAAGATTAGAGGCAATTAGAATTCTATTGGCCTATGCATGTGCACACAACATCAAGCTCTATCAAATGGATGTCAAGAGTGCCTTTCTCAATGGCTTCATCAATGAGCTAGTGTATGTTGAGCAACCGCTTGGGTTTTGAACATTACCATCATCCCAACCATGTGTACAAGTTGAACAAGGCATTGTATGGGTTGAAGCAAGCACCTAGAGCATGGTATGAGAGGTTGAGAGACTTCTTACTCAAGAAAGGCTTCAAGATGGGCAAAGTTGACACTACTCTATTCACCAAGAAGATTGGGAAGGATTTGTTTGTCATGCAAATATATGTTGATGATATCATCTTTGGATCAACAAATCAAGAGTGTTGTGAAGAGTTTGCCAAGATGATGGCAAAAGAGTTTGAAAGGTCTATGCTTGGAGAGCTTACATATTTCCTTGGTCTTCAAATCAAGCAAATGAAGAATGGCACCTTCATTAGTCAAGGGAAATACATTAGAGACATGGTCAAGAGGTTTGGATTGCAAGATGCCAAGGGCATCAATATACCAATGGTACCAATGGATCATTGGACAATGATGAAAGTGGCAATATGGTTGATCAAAGGTACTATAGGTCATTGATTGGAAGCTTACTCTATGTGACCGCTTCTAGGCCCGATGTGATGTTTAGTGTGGGCAAGTGTGCAAGATTTCAATCCTCACCTAGAGAGAGTCATCTCACCGCATCAAAAAGAATATTGAGGTACTTGACACACACACAAAATGTTGGGCTATGGTATCCCAAGGGGTCAAACTTTGAGCTTATTGGATATTCGGACTCCGACTATGGGGGATGCAAGGTTGATAGAAGAAGCACAAGTGGCACTTGTCAATTCCTTGGAAGATCTCTAGTGTCTTGGTCCTCAAAGAAGCAAACCGGTGTGACACTTTCAACCGCCGAGGCCGAATACATTAGTGCCGGTAGTTGTTGTGCACAATTGCTATGGATGAGATCAACATTGAAGGATTATGGATTTGATTTCCATCATGTGCCTTTGTATTGTGACAATGAAAGTGCTTGCAAGATGACTCAAAACCCGGTCCAACATACAAGAACCAAGCACATTGACATAAGGCATCACTTCATTAGAGATCATCAACAAAAGGGTGACATTGCTATTCAACCTATTGGCACCGAAGATCAATTGGCCGACATCTTTACAAAGCCACTAGATGAGAAGAGGTTTTGCAAGCTAAGAAATGAGTTGAATATCCTTGACTTCTCCAACATGAGTTGAATGCACCTCACTATCATGACATGCCCCTCCATCAAGCAAGCAAAGGTATCATTGTTTGACATGGCATTCATGATAACTAAGGACTTGTTAGAACATATAGACATATAACTTGTGCCTTAGGAAGCATTCATGGAAAATAAAAAAGGATTTCATTGTATGTATGCCATCACTATTGCTCTTTATGTTTGATTGACCTAGTGATGACATATGACATGTTTATGGGCTTGCAATCTCAAGTGTTGAATTTGGCTATCTTTTCACACATATACTTCAACATAGGCAAGATAACCCTTGTCATGAGGTGTGAAGAAGCTTGTCTTTGGTTCAAACCGAAATATATGTTTGACAAGTGATCCAAATTTGACAAAATTTGAGCACTATTCTCTCTTCCATAACACAACATGGTCATACCTTTTTGTGGAAATTGTCGACAAAGGGGAGAGATTAGTGCATGAAAGGTTTTGGAAAATTAAAAATTTCACATGTTTTTGAAAACCTCTCATGTGGTTCATGAGTTAACAAGTGGTTCACACAAGTAGGGGAGCAAGCTCATAAACAATTTGTTGCATTTGATTGTGCACTAACATATGACTTGCTCATTGCACATGTATTTAAATTCTATATACATGCTTGTGTGGTGTATGCTAGTTGAGTAAGATGCTTTACAAGTGGTTGATAACTAGCATGCATAGGAGCTAGCTAGATTTTCTAAATTCGCTCTTAATTCAAGTACCTTGCTTATAATGTGGTCTCACGTGGTACTTTGAGTTTTGATGAAAATCTAGTTACCTTGATGCTTGTATGGTGAAAATGGCGCAACTCCGATTGGTATCACGCTTCAAAGGTCCATTTCTTTCACCCTAAGCATCACATTTTGGTAACATAGCTCACCCTCAATTTCAATATTCATACATGTATGCAATGCTTCGTTCCAAACTCGTGGCATACATGTAGGGGGAGCTCTTTGCTACCAAAACCGAACTATGATGATTGTCCAAACCTATGATTGTAAGCAAAATGCTTGGACAACCGTTGTATGTTCAAAAACATTAATCATAAAACCTTTATGCGGGTTGTCACCAATTACCAAAAGGGGAGATTGAAGATCTCTAGTTTGGTTTTGGCTAATTAGTGACACCTAAGGACTAATCTCTCGATGCTAAGTGTTTGATTAGATTGGAGATTGGTCGTGCCGGAGTTGGTGCATTGTGATCATGGATGAAGGGTCAAGGTGATCCAAAAGTTGATCAAGCATGCAACTTCGGTGGAGTTTCGAGATCAAAGGTCCCAAGGCAAAGGTATAACCATAGGGCTTTTGATTTCACACCCAAGACACCATAGAGGGTGTGGGTGGTTATAGGATCGATAAGCCGTACTATAAAGAGGGGAAAACTTTCGTACATATATCGATCCTCACGTGCCTTTAGGTTCAAGTCTCATATGCATGCATTCTAACCTAAAGTGCTAACTCCGTCCTTGTCGAAAATGGTTTTGAAAATGCTAACACATGGTGTCGAGGTGTTCTTAGGCGTGTCGGCAACAAGAAACAAGTGACGGAAGTCGGTTTGGAGCAAAGGCGAAGGAACGGCGACAAAACGACGAGTTTTCACAGCTCTCTAGCGTGGGGGACGCACCGGCCGGAAGCTGGTCGGAAGTGGCCGGACGGTCCGGTCGTCGCGTCGGCGAAGAGCTGCTCTGAGACGGCTCAGCGTCGACGGGTGACGGACGCGCCGCCGGATGCGTCCGTCGCGGCCGGAAGCATGACGGACTCTCGGCCGGAAGCTCTCGAGACAGGGGTCAGCCGGTCGGTTTTGGCTTGTCGGTTGTGGCCGGACCACCGGCCGGACTCACTGGTGAGTCCGGTCGATCGTCGGTCGGCCGCAGAAAGTGTGTTTTCCACCCTTTCCACCACATTTCGTGGTGTGGCCTATATATACCACCTTGGCTGCCACTTGCTCTCTCTCTTGGTCATTTTGAATCACTCCTAACACCTTTGAGCAAGCAAGCAAGCCTCCCTCCTCTCTCACTCTTGATTTGAGCTTCATTCTTGAGAGAAGAGTTGATCCTAGTGCATTGCATCGAGTTCTTGCATCTAGAGGCACTTGGGGATCGTTGTGAGAAGGTGGATTTCCGTTTCTCTTGGAGACACCGCTCCTAGCCGGCTTGGTGAAGTGGTGGAGGCGTTGGCAAGAAGAGGAGATAGTATCTTGGCCACCTCCGGTTGATTTGTGAGAGGATTACGCACTCCTCGTCGGGAAGACAAAGTGCAAGGAATACATTGCTCGTGCTTTGGGTACCACGCTTGTTGAGTGGTGTGTTGAGGCTAGCAAGGGCACCGCCTAGCTCAAACACCATCCTTGTGTTGGTCGGCACAATAGGAGAGTAGTTGTCGGTGTACTGGCGAACTCGGGTGAACAAATCGACTTGTTCATTGTCTTGGTGATTGGTTCTCCATCTCATTGTGTTGATTGTTCATCTTCATCCCGGTGATTGGTTCATAGCCTCTACAAGTCGGTATAACAAGTCTCTCACTCGTGCATTACTTTGCTAGATTACTTTGAGTAGAGAGCTAGCACTTGCTTGTGTAGGTTGTTCTTGCTAGCATAAGGACCATACAAGGATTGTTCACTAGTTAGAGTAGTGACATAGCTCTTGTGTGACATAGAGATCATAGAATTTATTTAGAATTGTCACTAGAGGCTTGCAAGACAATAGAGCTAGCGCAAATCGCTTTTACGCCGTGTTTTATACTAATCGGTTTGTTTAGTTGAGCTTGTAGAAAATTTTTATAGGCTATTCACGCCCCCCCCTCTAGGCATCTAGGACCTTACAACGGCAAACTCCCCCGCGGAAAAGGAAGAAGCTAGGCGCATCACCCGCCGAGCCAAGTCCTACGTCGTCATCGGCGCGACCTCTACAGAGGGGGCGCGTCCGGGGTGCTCCAACGCTGCATCACCTTTGAGGAGGGGCACGAGCTCATCGGAGAGATCCACGCCGCGAATGTGGACATCACGCGGCTCCACGAGCCTGGTGGGCAAGGCGTTTCGCCAAGGCTTCTATTGTCGACCGCAGCCGCCGACGCCAATCGATCGCACGCCGCGCGAGGGATGCCGCCGCTTAAGCAAACGCACCTCCCGCACAGGCCCTCCAAACGATCCCCCGTCACATGGCCGTTCGCGGTCTGGAGGCCCGACATGGTCGGTCCTTTCACGAGGTCGCCCGGGGCTTCACCCACCTCCTCGTCGCCATCGACAAGTTCACCAAGTGGATTGAGGTGATGCCCGCCTCACGCACAAGGTCGCAGGAAACACTCCAAGTTCTTCGACGGCATCATCCACCCGGCTGCGATCGAACTCGATCATCACCGACAACGGTACCAACTTCACCGGGCAGATCTTCCTCAACGGTGCGACGACTACAACGTCCCGCGTAGACGGGCCTCCGTTAGCCATCCGAGGACGAACGGGCAGGTCGAACGCGCCAACGGCTTGATTTTTGCGGGATTAAAGCCAAGGATCTTCAAGAAGCCGGAGAAGTTTGGAGGAAGATGGCTCGCCGAGCTCCCCGCGGTCATATGGAGCCTCTAGACCACTTCGAGCGAGCAACGGGGCGCACACCTTTCTTCCTCATCTTCGGTTCTGAAGCCGTGCTCCCCACCGACTCCGACTACGGGCGCCCGCGAGTTCAAGCGCATAACGACGCCAAGCAACCTGACCTCACTCGAAGACGCCCTTGAACCGGCTCGAAGAAGCCCGCGAGGTCGCCGTCGCGCATTCAGCCAAGTACCAGCAATCGGCGCGCCGCTACCACGACCGCCACGCCCGAGGGCGGGCCTTCAAAGTCGGGCGACCAAGTCCCGCGGGCGAGTACGAGCACGAAGGAGAAGCACAAGCTCGGCCCCCGGGAAGGACCGTTCACCATTGCTCGAGTCCTACGCCCAGGCTCATACAAGATACAAGATTCCCGCGGCCGCGAGCTCGCTAACTCCTGGAACATCGAACAGCTACGTCGCTTCTATCCTTAGATGTATTTTGTAATATTGCTCTCCTATGAGCTCGCATAATAAATACACACCTCGATGCAAAAATTGTGCTAGCATTCGATCTCCTTTTCGCACGGCTGTTGAGCAACGGCTGCCCTCTACCTCCAGCGAGGCCCGCCCTTGCTCGGGGGCTACAAGGGACGGGGCGCACACCCCGCCTTTTCACGAACTCTTTTTTCACAAAAACACGAACACGCAAGGAAGAGCTCGATCAGCTCAACCTCGCACTCGTCACTTATCTTTCCAGTAAGCGTCGAATCCGACAAGTCAAAGGGTTCAGAGTGATGTCTTTAGCGAGGTCCAACGCGCTTGCCCAACGAACTCTAGCGCTCCTGTGGCCAACGAGAAAAGGGTCCGTTGCCTCGATCGATAAGATATAAACTCAGAAAACTACAAGCTAATCGGAAGCACAATCACAGGAAAGATAAAACGAGCCGTTCATAACTTAAATAACTTGTTACTTTTTACACTTTGCCCCGAACTCGGGGACTTCGGTTCATAACAAAAAGAGGCAGCCGCCGAGCTACCTAACCTTGCAGCCTACTCCTCATCATCGGATGAGTCCGTGTCCCACATCCTCCTCGCCAGCAGTGGGTTCGAACACCTCGAGCTCCTCAACGGCGAGCCGGAAGAGCTTCCTAGTCAGCTTTATTGAGCGGGCCTCCGCGGCGGCCACGACGTCGTCTAGCTCAACGCCCTCAGCCGGCTCGGGCCACCCCTTACCCATTATCTTGGTCGAGGCTTCGAGCTCGGGGTAGTGGGCAAGGACCACGGCCAGCGCCTTATGAACAGCCCGGCGGGCGTTGTCCCTCACCACGGCCGGGGCACGAAGTACCCGGTGCGCTGGACCCTCCACCTCCTCAACTCCGAGGGCCTCGCAAACACCCTCGACGTCGAGCACGAGGTTGGTGTGCTCGCGCTCCGCCTTCTGCGCTGCGCTCTCAGCCTTCACCGCCCGCTCGAGGAGACCGGAGGCCTCAACTTCCCTTGGTCCGGAGCTCGTCGGTCTTCTCGCGAAGCCCGTCTTGCACGGCCAGGAGGTCGAGCGTCCGCTGGCCGGAGGTCCTTCTCCTTCTCGCTCCAGCGTGAGCTGGGTGTGATTCAGCGAGGACTCCGCCACGGCCAGGGAGTTCTCCTTTGCTTCAAGCTCCCGAGCCAGCCCCGCCGACTTCTTCTTCTTCGGCTGCAGAAGAGCAAATAGATCAAAATCATGAGACCCAGAATGCGGAGAAAAGAGAAAACGCCTTACATGCTAACGCCCGATAAAGCTCTTCCCGCTCCTCACACAAGGCAAGATTCACCGGCATCGAGCCGAATTCTCTCCGCCTCCGGCGTGGAACAAGATCGACCCGTCGGTGGCCTCGTGGTCGCAGACTAAAATACCCACCTATCAGCCTAAAGCGCTCAAAAGCAGAGAAGGAAGATAACGAATTTGAAAGTGATACTCACCCTCCGGCTCGGCTTCCACCGTCCCGAGCGCCTTCCCTTTGGCGTCGCTCCCTCTCCAACGTCATGGCCCGACGCCGAGCACCGATCACTGAGCTCCTTGTTCTCCCGAGCGCGGCGAAGGTCGTCGAGCCCTTTCTGCATGAGCTCGCGCTGGCGGCGGCCCGAGCGACGAGCTCCTCTTCACGCCTCACCGCCGCTACCTCTACTTGACGGACCTCGCCGCAACTCCCTCCCGGGGCCCAGCGGTGATCTCGGACCGCGGATGTGCTCCGCAATGTCATCGACGCCACCGCGGAGCTCACGGTGCGCGCCGGACACTTGATCGAGTCCTCGACTTCGCTGGGACCAGGCCACGCCGAGCCTTCCCAGAGACCTTCAATCTCGGTTCCGGCCTCCACCATGCGATTGAAGCCGACCACCGCGTCCCTCAAGTCCTTCGTAGAAAAACAAATTAATGCCATGAGCTCAAAACCAAGCAAAGAGCGAGCGCCGATAGAGCCCTTACCTGCATAAGGTGGTGGAGGCACGCCGGCCCTCTCGGTGGGAAGTGGCGGCACCTCCACGGGCGATCGGGGCGGGCGACGCCGTTCCCGCCGACCCGCAAAGCGTCGCGCGGCGCCTCGCCCGCTCTAACGAACTCTCGGGGGCATCTCGGCCGACAACGCCCGGGCGCGGGTCCGGTCGCGCGGTTCGGAGCGTCACCACGCCGCGCCCGGCGGCCTCGCCCAACGCCGATGGCGGCGGCTCCGCGGCACCGGGCTGCGGGCGGCGAGGTCCGGATAGGTGCTCCCCGGAGCCCCCGTGAATTCCGGAGTCTTCACGACGGGCTCGCCGACGACCACGCCGCGCGCTTCAATCCTTGAAGGCGCCTCCTCACGGCCCCGCTGCGAGGGAGAGGACTCGCCCTTGTCGGGACGATCCGCTCCGCCACAGGTCACCCCGGCCCCGCCTCTCCCCGGATAGAAATGATAGGCGTGCGGGTCCGGCGCGCCCTCGCGATCCTCCCCTTCTCGTGAGAATCGAGATCAATCACCCGCCCTCCGCGCCATGGAGGAGGCAGGTGTAGGGCGGGGGCATCAGGTCCTCCAGGCCTCGGCAGCGAACGCACCCAGAGACCATCGCTTGGCCACCGGGACCGAGCTCGAAGACGACGCAGCGGCGCTCCCCACCGACCCGGATCCAACCCCTTCCCTCCACCGGAGCCCGAGGGGCGATTGATCGGAGGGCTCGCACAATGGGAGGCGGAGGAACCGCCGAGCTCGACGCCGTCGTCGCCGTTCCGAGCCGCTGAGGGGATTCGGAGGCCCTAAAGGCTTCACCCCCGCCCGCGCAAAGAGAAATGAAAATCGAAGTCAAGCACGGTCGAAGAAAAGAGCTCAAGGCGCGCCGCGCACTCAAAAACGGGCTCAGCTCAAGTACTTACCCGATGGCCACGCGCCTGCTTCGCCTTCTTCTCCTCCGCCGAAGTGCTCATCATCGCCCTCTTCCTTTGGCCGCACCCCGAAGGAGGGCCGGCGAGCCGCGGCGAACCGTCGAGGTCGCGGGGCCACCCAGACGAGGACTCGCGGACGCCTCGACGCCGCCCCTCCGACCCGCGGCTCTTGGGTCTCCGGCGGCGCATCGTCGACCTCATGCGGCCCGCTCTCCTCCGAGGACTCGACGTCGATGGCGGCGGAGCGTGGCGCCCCGCGGAACGATCATGGAAGGACGGGCCCCCGCCGCCAGAGATGCGGCTCGAGGTATACGGCGCCCGACTGCTCGAGGAGAAAAATGACTGAAACTACTCGCAACGCCAACCGGAAGATACAAAAGCCGAGACGGGGGCTCACCATCGCGCCGGCCGCGGAAGGAAGGCGCCTCCGAATGTTGTTGGGGTCGACCGGGATCTTGAAGGGTTTCCCGGTCACCCGACGGACGCACCACTCCACGCCCCCCCGCCGAAAGCGGAGTCGTCACCGTGCCCTCAAAGGGCTCCTTCTCCTCCACCATCTCCCGGAGATGAGAGTTCTTCGCCTTAGGGGGGAACGACCCCATGTCCCGGTGGCCGGGCGAAGAGGAGAGGGCTCGAGAGCCCGGCGGTGCAGGCGCTCCACCTTCCGAGCGACCTCCCTGGACGGGGTGGAGAAGGTGGCCGTGGGGGAGCCTCCCCTCCATAGCTTGTCGATCCGGGAAGATGCCGCCCGTGAAGCGCGGAAGGGACGCTCCTCGTCATTCTTCGTAAAGTCCATTCCTCCGCCCACCGGTGTTCGACGAGCGGGAGACGGGAGTAGGATATTTCCCCTTCATGCCGGGCCGGAGCTGGAGCGCGATGCGCCGATGGGGGACCGGGTGGCTCGGGCCGCCTGAGCCGCAAGGCGTGATCTTCACATGGAAGAAATACTTGAAAAGCTCCGGGGCCGGCGCTAATCCCTAGCCACCCCCGCACAGCACGGTGAATGCGGAGAGGTGGAGGATCCCGTTAGGGATTCGGATGTTGGAGCTCGATCCCCCAATAGATGAGCAACGACCGAAGGAACTCGGTCGGGGGGGCCCAGCCCTCCGTCATGGAAGGCGGCGAACTTAAAACGACATACCCATCCGGTGGATCGGGAACGGCGCCCACCGGGTTGGGCACGATCCACTCGGCAGCGCGGTCAGCGGCGGAGACCGCCACCCCCACGCGGTCTTGCGCCAGCGCCTCGATGGCCTCGACGGAGCCCACGTGCCCATGATCTCCCTTCTTCTTCCGACGGCGGCTTCTTGAAGATCGTCGGCGGGTCAGCCGCTTCCGGGCTCTCCAAAGCACGCCGAGAGCGTAAGCGGATCGAGGCTCAAGTGGAAGGAGGTGATGGCGCGGAAAGGAAGGTGAAGGGGAAACCCCGAATCTCCCTCCTATTTATAGGATGAGCTCGGGCGGACTCACCCGACGCGGCCGGCCCAAGGTGGCCCACCACTTCCACCCGAGTCCCCCTCAACGCCCCTCCGTGCACGCCACGTGGCGAAACGGAAGGCGGCACCGCGCGGACAAGAACGGTCGCCCTAACGGTAACTTTCTAACGGTAACTTTTCCCAACGGCTCTTTTTACGCAGCGAAAGTCCGGCGAGCTTGCCGCCAACGGCCATATCTCCGACGCGCTCATCATAACGACGAGCTCACGACGAAACCGAGCCTGTGTTCGAAGGCTGGCTCCCGTGAGCTCGACAGCCGCCGGAGACACCCCCGAGCAAGGAGCGCAGAACGGAGGAGCGGCGCAGACGGCCCACGCCCGAACGCCCCTCGGGGCTCCATCCAAGTCGCGCTTGAGTCGCCAGCGATCGCGAACGGCCTCTCTGGTCATCCTCCTCGGCGAGGAGGCGAGCCGCCGAGGATCCCACGAGACCCGGTGACTATAGAGACGGGTCCCTCGGAATATGAGGTTGGCCTACAAGTCGGCCCGACGATCGAGCTCGCCTCGAACGCGAGCTCGACCTCACCTCAGCAAATCCGCTTTAAAGCTCACAAGAGTGCTCGACTTCGGCCCACGCGGTAAAGTCGGGTTCGAGCTCACCGCCCTCCCTAAGGGAACCTAAAACGCACTACGGCACACGCGCCCATCACAACAAGCCTCCGCGAGGAATGAACGTTGTTGGCGGTCATTATCGAGTATATTATACCGCCAACTTATATCCAATTCATGAGAAAGGGGCAAACTTATGTTACATATACCTTTACTTCTAACCTAGTTCCACTTGTATTCGTAGAAATTATGTTTTTGCAGGTATAAGAGTGGAAACAGTACAAAGTCGTAAATAAATTAGAAAGCGTATTGAATAAAAGACGCCAAGGAGTGGATCAATCAAGAGGACCAAACCCCGCAAGACAATTTGGCCCATGCACCACCATAGGCCCAACACGTGAATGACAAAACGCGCAACAGGAGAAGGTCGGGGCGGGAGGCCCGGCCCAGGGCGGCCGCCCACCGCGGCGGCCGGCGCATTATTTCGGCCAAAGTTCCCCGCCCTTTCTCGGGCGGTTTGGAGCGATCTTCAAGCGGCGGTTGCATGCGGTGCAAAGTTTCGTTCCGCCAAGAATAGCTCAAGCAAGGAGAGCCCTCCATTCCCTCCTCCTCTCCACTATATAAAGAGAGGCACTCCTCACACACAAAACACACAACACACTACACATCACATTGTTACATTCTCACCTTGAGCACCACTCTCTCCCCTTCATTAGTTTAGTATTAGTATTTGAGTTAGGCAGAGCTTCAAGGAGGGCTTGTCTCCTTGGAAGGATCTTTTGGTAATTTACTATGAAGTTCTTTCCTTTATTCAAGTCTCATTATTTATATCGCAATGCATATGAACTAGAGTATAGTTATCCTCATGTTATATTCATATTATGCCAACTAGAGTATAGCTAGTATAATGTGATAATTAACATGACTAACTTTAGGCTAATTGAATCATATTTTATTCTTGGAACGTAGTAGAACTAAGTTCGAGTGATGGTCTGGT
The DNA here is from genome assembly GCA_015847255.1 of Hyparrhenia diplandra. Taxonomy (NCBI): domain Eukaryota; kingdom Viridiplantae; phylum Streptophyta; class Magnoliopsida; order Poales; family Poaceae; genus Hyparrhenia; species Hyparrhenia diplandra. Next base: position 780,250 of record JADLZK010000002.1, read on the forward strand.
GTACCTTCGGGTTTACCTTTACTCTTGCCTGGTCGATCCGTAGGGTCGGGGTACCGAGGGGGTTTAGGTAGTTTTCTATAAACGTAAGCGTGGTGCTTAGGTCTATAGAGAATCATCTGGGAAATGCCGGCATCCCACGGTAGTGAGGTAGGCGGCAGAGGGTGACAACTCTGTTCGTCCTTCGCACTCCTCCATGTGAGGGTGTCGGGTTGGAGTCTTATCAAGTGTCACTTAGGCTAGCATATACCAGGCGCGGGCATCTCCTCATCACTTTAGCCCATCTCCGCTATGAACCATAAATGACATATGTAGACTATAGTCTGACGCATTGGCGATATTAGAATAGCCAACTCAACATAGATTTTCCCTTTTAATGTTATTTTCTATTTATTCCTTCTAGTGCTCAAGAAGTGTGTGTGTCACCACTATCTCCAATATTATTGTCACTTACCCCGCGTACATGATTAGTGGCTATCCATACATACATTGTGGGCTATCATCATATTAAAACTAAACCCGCCTTCCCATGGGAAAATATAAATGAACGATACCCGAATACTCACGGGTAAAATGCTACGATGATAGATCCGCACGCTTGCGGGTTGACCCTTGCAATATTCAATTTATCTATCACCCGACACTCTCTCGGCGTTATCATTAAGGATAATATTTATTCTTAGTGATTGCGTTAAGAAATGTCGGCAAGCATTTCGGGCGCCGTTGCGGGGATGGGTTCTAAACTTGTTTCTAGTAATTGCGCTAAGAAACGCCAACAAACGTCCTCCCGCAGCCTGGGGGCTACACCCCGCTGGTGCGCTCGTCGACCCCGAGCGAGAAAATCTGGTCCCTAACCCGATAACGGCAACACGAGTCGGTAGCGGGGAGGTCCTCCCCGGCGCGCTCGGGCTACCGTGGGACACAGATATTCCGGACTAAGTCGGGCCGTCCTAACCCAACCCTAACAAAGCGTTAGAAGGAGGGAATGCTCGTTAACTACGGAACGCCGCCCACGATAAAAGCCAAGACCCAGGGACGTCCCCATCTCGGGCGTGAACTCGCGGGGACGCTAAGATCGAGGACGAGCTCGAGCTCGTCCCCGAAGGAAAGTTCCGCTTGAACGAGCTCCCCGAGGAGCACGGGGATATAACGAGCTCGCATGGACGACGAGCTCCCTTTCCGTCTCGAACGAGCTCCCGAGCACCAAATCCAAAGACGACGGAGAATCGGGACGCGATGATTAGGATTCAAAGATCACGGCTATGCGGCGGCCCGGCCAAGAACCTACGACCGGATTTCATCTGCCGCGAGATCGCCGACGGACGCGCGGCGTGGGGCTGTCCGACCACGCCAAGTGACGACAAGCACAAGAGACAACTACTACGCGACAAGAATGACCTCGACGGACGAAGTCAAGCTCTACGCTGAGCTCCCTCCCGCCACACGTTTCCGCGACACCAAGTACAAGCATTTAAGGCGCGGCGGCGCCTCACGACTCGACCGCGACACCGGGCGCGTGCCCGACGTGTACGACGCAAAAGCACGGAGGCGGCGAACGAGCTCATTGTTTCCCTCCCGCCCGGCCAGCTTCGAGCTCGGCCGGTCGCACATCTCCGTGATCGGGATACGGAGCCGCCTCTACTCCACGCCACGACGGCCGGCGAGCGTGCCGGGGAAAGCAGGGTGGCGGTCGCAGGCGACGTCGGACAGCCGGCATGCCCGACATCGCAGAGGAACTTTCCCTCTTCACCCCGAAACTTGCATTCCTTCTATTTCTAGGTCCTCCGCCTATGGCCCCCGTGAGCTCCCTTGCGACTATAAAGGGAGGGTTCGGCCGCCGGAGAAGGCAAGCTCTCTTGCACACTCCGAAAACACACACACACACACCGTTCGATCCCACTCATCACACAGAGACTTGGGAGCTCACCTCCTCCCTCTCTCGCCCGCCTTGTATTCGCCCGACACGAGCACTTTGAGCTCCGATAGTGCCACACCTTTGACTAGGGTGCTCGGTAGCCCCGAACCAAGATAAACCTCCGTGTCATTGTTCTTGAGCTAGGCCATCGCCGCACACATTAGCGGTCATATCGTGGACCGTGGTATACGACCACCGACACTTAGTTACAAAAGATCTAGATCCAATGTTACTATGAGAACACCCAAATCTTTGCCAAATAGAGCTTTGTTATCCTGCATTGAAAACACAATGAGAGCTTTATTATCACGGATTCAACAATATCATTACAAAACATAACTCTTGACACAAAACAGAAAATAATACTCCGTGATTTGACATGATCTAAGAAATAAATCATGACCGTACAATCGGCACATACAAAACTTGCTTGAGATGTGTTTAGTTTCTTGGTGCTAGTGCCTCCACCATGAAAGCCTTTTCTTTTATACTTCAGCGCATGATTCTTTGCCTTCTCCTAAAAAGTTCCAAGAATTTGTCCGAGGCGACCCCCCGAGATCCAGTGAAGTCGGGCAGCTGTAACTTGATCTCCAACCATGAGCCGATTGCAGAAAACACAACGCAGAAAACCCATAGCAAGTGTGTTATAAAATTACTATTAAAACAATAGGGCCTATTATGTGGATAGAAATTGAAAAGTAAGATAAGAAGATGGCAAGTAATGTTGTATCCCTTAAATAGGCCGCAAGCTGCAAGGACCTAAGATTAACTTAAACTATGTTGAAATAATCATTGAGCACCCCATGTCCAATCTGAAATCAGGCCAACTTCATCTCAACACTTTTTTTTTTTGTTCATAACCATCCGTGTAATGTGCGTGACAACACCGTCAAACATGGCAGAGTGGTTTTGCCGCAACAGTAACAACCTCCTCATTTTCTTGATAATTGACTCCCATGTATCTTTCATTTCATCCAACAAATCATGAATGTTAGTACAGATAATATGAACAAGATTAGGAAATTTATTATAGAGTATAGTAATTCTAATCCCATTGTTTCAAGCACAAATATTTTTAGTGATCCCAAAAATTCTCAAGCAGGCTCCATCACTGCTATCCATAGCAAACAGGCAAGAGCTAGCTCCTAAGGTATTATATTAATACCCAATACCTTGAACATGACACTCTTGAGAAAGAACTGATCCAGGCAAAGCAGACATAATTGATCACCCAAAAGAGGGTGAGGTTAGGGGAGGGGTGAGACAGCTTGCCCAGCCAAAAACATCACATCCTCATTTTCTTTGTGATGTCAATACTCACTTCAAGAAGCCCAAAAACAAAAAAATGACGATGGAAATACTTCCAAATAAATATGACATACCCTGAAGTCAGGTTTCTGTTCCACCTTATCTTATTCAGGCGGTTCACAATCTCATTGATCCTCTTCTCTACTTTATAATAGTGTGAACCTTCAAAACGAACAAGATATAGATATTACAATCTAAACAGAGGCAGCCTCCGTAGGCTCTGTGCGCCCGGAGAAGAAGTAAAATGAAGTGCTGCGCAGCACAAGTTTGCATTCCTAAGAAATTTTGCATGCACAGAATCTTAGCAAAAAAAAGTTTGGATCAATTGTAATCACATCACGTGATGCAGAGAATATAATTTAATAGAGCACCACAAGGCTTTTAATTTAGTTGGACAACAACACAGATATGTGTATTCTTAAGAAATAGGTGGACGCCCAAAGAAAATTTATAGAACATATGCCGGTGCTAACAAAATATTTTGCAGTAGCACTATGTGGCACATCAATTCGAAAAAATCTCCTACGGACAAGCAACAATCTCACTCATACCTTCAAGATGCAGAGGACTGAACCTAAACCTCTTCTTCTCAGTGAATACCATTGAACACATACGCTACATCCCAAAGCAAAAAATGATTAGTTTAAACAACATGACCGCTTGCAAAGAGAGTGGAGGCTAGTGACGTTGGGGAAACAGACCTGCTCCGCACCGCACCCATGGATCCGGACCAGCATCCACCACGCACCCATGGATTCGACCTGCCTCCGCCTGTTGACGAGCGCACCGCTGAGGGAGCCGCGGCGGCGTTGATGGCGGCTACCACCCTCCGAGCCCACACCACACTCCGCCCACGCGTGTCACCGGGTGTGGTCGTCCGGGGGGATCAAACGTGCCGCCACCATTTTTCGCTCTCCTTCGGATGATTGAAACCCTAGCCATTTGTGCATTCACATCAGCGGGGTTTGGAATTGGATCTGAAGTGGAGTAGGTCCATCGCCTCGTTCTATTTCGGAAATTGGAAAAAAAAAGAAAAGGAAAGCCCGCACCGGGAATCGAACTGTGGCCATCGGTGGGAGCGGAACAGAGTCACACGCGGATGAAGGCGTGGGGAGGCGAGGTGTAAGACCTCTGGACAAACTTTGAATCCTAGCCCTTGGTTGTGAGATCCGACGGATGGTGATGTTTGTGCTAAAAATAAAAAGAAGAGTAGAGATTCTATTTCAGGAAATTGGGAAAAAAAAAAAAGAAAAGGAAAGCCTCGCACGGGGAATCGAACTGTGGCCATCGGTGGGAGCGGAACAGAGTCACACGCGGATGAAGGCGTGGGGAGGCGAGGTGTAAGACCTCTGGACAAACTTTGAATCCAAAGACTTGGTTGTGAGATCCGACGGATGGTGATGTTTGTGCTAAAAAAATAGAAAGAAGTGTGCCATTATAGTAGAGATGAGATGTTCACGGATAAAAAATAAATTATAGATTTCACTATAATTAATTATAATTAATCCTTATTAGCACATGTTTACTATAACACCATATAGTTAAACCATTGATTAACTAGGTGTAAAAAATCACCTTGCAAAATAGTTGCAATCTGTGCAATTAGCATTTTTTCTAGTCTATATTCATAATCCATGCATGTGTACTGATAGGTGATAAACTTCACTAAGGGAAACCAAACACGCCCAACTCACCTCTACGCTCAGCTATATGCTACAATCTAAAATATTGATCAAGGTTAAAAAAATCTCAAAAAAAAATATATTTTGTAGAATCCAATAAGATCCCAATACTACGGTCTGATTATTCTATGACCCATAATAAAAAGCAGAAGACAATCCTACGATTGAAATCTTAACAACTCTGAACACAAGCCGAGCCAAACAAAGAGAATATGTGACTACCCATCAGCACTAAACTCGATTCAGGTAAATTTGCAATTACAAGTCACTTTCATCGTATTTGACTAAACTGACAAACTGTACAAGAAACAGACACACTTCGTACAAGAAATAAGCAGTACTGTGCATATGGATAAATTGCGAAGGGAGTACCTAGTGTGTAAAGTGTGTAACCAAACATCAGATCCAGCAAAATTGGTAGACAGACATCCATATCTGGCCAGTTGACACCACAGAAGTTAAGGCATGCCAACTGAGTATGGCATTTGTTCGGTTTATTGCCATAGCCTATAGCTCATAGACATGCCACCAAAAGCCTTAAGGTCTTAACAAAGCATATTCTTCACAAAAATGTGCATAACCAAAGTACTCGAGCAATTACAGCCAAGTGAAGTCATTTGGGAGCATACAAACAAATGAAATCATAGTCCCTTGAACAATGCCTTGTCAACAATACTTACAACAAACCAGATACAGCTGAAACAACTACATCAGTTATTCTGAATTTCTAAACTCACTCCTTGTCAAGGTGACGGTCTATGATTTCAGATACAGTTTCTAAGAACAGGTTTTCACTGGACCCTGGGAGAATAGCATCCTCTGCTTCCTGAATGATGTCCTCAATCTCAGATTGCCTATTCACAGTTTCCCTGCAGAGTATGCGCCCTATGTCATGTGGTGTGAGGCCACGAGCTGCACCTTTCTTCAAAAGCATTGTGCTGATTCGCAGGACACGAGCGCATTGTGGAGGCAACTCCCACCCATGGAACTTGAGAAGCTTGATGTCTTCTTCAGCATCAAGTGATTTGATGTATGCAATGGTTTCATCATTGAATGGCTCATGGGCTTGGGGCCAGTAGAGCCACTCAAATGTACAATCTTCAAACTGCATAGCATAGGGCAACATAGGTTTCTAATCAGCCATATGAAATAAATATGGTGCAAGCAGGTGAACCAAATACATATTGTAACAGAGAAATAATCACCTTCTCTGGCAAGCAGTAACCATGATCAATTGGAATCAGCTTGTAGTTGCCACCTTCTCCCTCCTTGAACACTAGAATATTCCCAGCGTGACGATCAGCATTAGCTAACCTAATATCTAGTAATGCTATTTTGTGAACCTCCCTGACAGGAAAAGGTCGAGGACCCATATCTTCAGTGCTTCCACTGTTCTCCATGAACATCTGCAGTGAACCAATCTTGAAGCTCTTACCCCTATGTAAGGTTCGGACCAATGTGGTGGGAGGCACACCAGAAAACCCTACACTGTGACCTGATTTACTTTTACTAATTTGATGATCGAGAATATAAGCTGCAACCCCCTGAATGCACCTTCCCTACAACTGTTCCCTCTTCATCCCTCGCCATCTGTGGACAAAGGAAGGCCCCTTGGATTATTTTTGGCCATGGGTTCCTCATCAATAGGCTTAAACACAGCAACATTCTTCTGATCTGTTGCATCTCGCATGAAATAAACACCTCCTGAACCTTCAGCTGACATCACAGGCAGGTGCCCTTTCTCCAGTCCAGCTATGGTTGAATTTATCATCTCCATCACTTCAGGTGAGAGCTTCACTTTTCGGTTAACTATTGGTTCAACAGGAGCAAGCGATTTTGCAGAGTTCATTGCATGAGCTTCATTTTGCAGGTTGCCCTTCTCCTGTGGATTGACAACTGTAACCAAAGTATCTCTGTCAACTTGTTGTGTCCGTACCTTTGCTGGTTTCTTGGATGAACAAATGAATCACAGCATCATCCCTCTTGCTAATATCAGCTATCAGCTGGTGATCCTCAAGCTCCTCACCATCATATTCAAGTTTGTGATCCTCAAGATTACCAATATCCTCATCACCCTCTGCTGCAAGCTTGTTTTTGAGAAACTTAACATTGCGGCTCTGGTCCACCTGAAACTGAAACTTCTTTCCAGTTGCAGTCTCAACGTTGATCACACGGAGATCAGACAGCCGAATAACAAGGTGCAGAACATTTCCCTCGGCCAGACCATAATCCTTGACTGGGCAGTTGTTTCTTGCCAGCTCATGCCCATCCAGCACAAGCCGCTGCTTCGTCACCACAAAGCCCTTGAACCGCTGGATGCAGCTTGACCGAGGCAATGGACTCGATCCCAGCACGCTCATGGGCATGGGTGGCATACCAGGCACAGCAAGGAAAATAAGAATGGAATCCTGCAGCTGTGACTCAGATGAGCAGTGTGGCGACCGGCTGCCATTGAAGCAGATGGGCAGGAAGGCAGGGTCTTCTGGGATTGGCCCCAAGACGATCACACCTGCTGACGACATATTCACAGGGTGGCTACTAAGGAGACCGGAGCTTCCTCAACAGCTGCAACCACTAATATTTACACTAAATCTATCTACAAAGTTAGATTCCTGAGAGGCTGAGACTACAAGGCAGGCGTCATGGAGACGGAAATCCAAGGGCTCCTTCCTTCCCGATACAGGGCGGAGGAAACCCTCAGAGAGAGCCGCACAGAACAGAGAAACCAATATTATAATCCCATCTCTTGTGTTCAAATAAAATCAAATCTGCACAAAAATAGCAGAGCTTTCAGTTAACCTGATACAAAACAAAACAGATGATAGGTGCCACGGAACAGAAGGTGCGTACCAGGATTGATAGGATTGGGGAAACTGGCGCAGAACCGTCACTTCGCCCTGCTGTATGGTCAAATCCCCAATCGCGTAACGGATGCTGCAATGGCCTGATAATTTGGAGCGATGAATCAGGAATTCACTCAAATCTCCAGTAAATCGTAATCAAAAGCCAGTGAAATTGCTCACCAACAGGCAACAAAGCAACAACCCTTGCCCCCTTTTCCCCGATTTGGGGAGCACACCAAGGGGGTTCCTTCAACCCTCAGCCCGGATGGGGCTGCAGCCCCACGGATTCCTTCGTTCCAGCCCAAACCTGCAGCATCAGATCCCAGATCAGATCACCGCGATCGATTCAAACCCCAGACCCCGGAGCAAAACTAAATTCAACAGAATTTATTACAGCAAAAATAGCAGGACGGACTCGTGCGCTCACGGGAGCGGAGGATGAGATGCAACTCACCACGCCCAAATTAGAGATGATATGAAAGCTTCCCAACCCCAGAGTCCCCTAACGTCCCCTTCCTTCTTGCTCCGCGGTTCACGCAGGAAGATAGCAAGAGAGAAAGTTATGATTGGTCTGCAGTGCACAGCAAGGAAGAAGAGAGAGACAGAGAAATGGCAGGGAGAAGAAAGAAAGGAGAAGGCACGACGCGGGGGCTGCTGATTTTTATTCCTGGGCTGCGCCGTCACTTGACGGACGGCCGTGACGGTGACGTGCCGGGCGCGCCTCAGCTTCGCGGAAGAAGGTAGGGAGTTTCCTATGTCCTCCTACGTGACGTTTTTGCCCTTGGTTCAATTCAAAGCAATCTCGCTGTCAAGATTGCAGCTAAGCTGGACAATGCATGTTTGAATGCGTGCCACCTGCAGTAAAGAATTAGAATTGACTGATCAATTTAGAGAGGTTCTATTAGCTTCCCTCACATAGACGAGCGTCTTGCTTTTGCTTAGAGCATCTTTAAAAACTATTCGGAAAGTCATTTTTATTCTGGAACAAAAAAAAAAAACTCTTTCCAATAACTCCTTATCATAACCATCAACCTTTTTGCAATTTGGGGAAATAGACGCATGGAAGTATAATACATGGGGAGCGACTTGCATGGGTTGTCACAACTTCTCCCAATGGTTATTCTCCACCCATCTACCCTATTAATGCACCAACTTCTTCTACCCTCAAATCCATTCAAATGAACCGCTCAGATTGTTTATTAACGTTCTCTCTCGTTACTCAGTCACCAATAAACGATTCAGATCGAAAGTATTGGACATGGTCCCCTCGACTACCCTGCGCGCTCGCCCTCCGCCTCCACCTCACGGACGCCCGGGTTCGATCCCTCCGCCCGCAGTTCCTTTTTCAAACAAAAAAATAAAACCCCACACGGTAAGGATTTTGAACCCTACACGCAAGGGCGATAGCCACCCACCACCGGGAAGTCCGGGCGCCACCCGATGAGGCCACCCGCCTGTTCCGCCGACGACGCCCACCGCCAGACAACCGAGGCAACGACACTTGTAGCCGTGCGCGGCAGCCGCCCTGGCCCCTCTTAACCCGTCTCGTCAAATCTTCGCTCCACTTTTGTACTGGTCGAGCCGGAGCGGAGATCCATCGGCTAGCCGATGGTCAATTCGCGTTGTACGCTACACATCGCAGACACGACGCGCTTTGCGCGCCGCCCGCTAGGGACACATGTGTCACCGTCTCAGCCTTTGTCGCGTTCGCCACTGGATGCGTGCCACCCCCGGCGCCGAGATCACGCCCGGCGTGATGGAGATATGGTGCCCCCTTGCCATAGATCGAAAACCCTACGGTAAACCACACATGTTCTGTATCTCAAATTCAGAAATTTCATGATTTAGTACTTGTCAATTTATCTGTTTATTAGCAAGTTCTTGTCACAATGTTTATCTAGCATTGTGTCTTGTGTGTGTGCACCTTGACGGGAAACGATGCTCCTACCGCCACACGACTCCGCCTAATCCCATCTCGAGGATCGCCGGCGCATTCTTTGGCGGGGTAAGGAAGCCCCGCCTTCCACTAATCAATCATTCTTTTTTGGTCAGTTCCTTTGGTAGGCTACAAGCAATACTGCAAAATATATATCCGAATACACGACAAAGATTGGGTTAGAAATAAAAACGATAATGAGTTGATGCTTTCTAAGGCAAAATTTTGGGAGTAATGCATTCTAAAAGGTGACTTGCTCACCATTAGGCAAGTGAAGGTATCAAACATTGGGCACTTGTGAAAATATCCGAGATTGGAGTATATATACATGCAGTTACAAATTTGGTTAGGCACTCCAAATAGAAGATGAGGTTTACGTACTCTTATTTTGTGTGTTGAGAACCAATGTTGATGCTATTACATTTTGAATTGATTTTAGTCGATGCTAAAAATGGCACTTGTTGCATGATACGGAGGTGCTACACTTAAAAAGTATTTTTTTTTTTCTAAGTGTTGCTGTGGTACCGTATTTGTTTTAGTTGTTAGGATGTAAAATACCTTCTTGTCATGGAATTTCCTACGGTTGTCGCAGTTCATTTCAGGCGGTGGAGACATGGAGGAAGGCAGATGAGATTGCACAGCTAGGGGAAGAGGTAATTGTTGACATTTCTTAGCGCAATCAATAGATTCAGGTTTAGAACCCACCTCTAATGACAGCGCCTCGAAATAATTTGTCGATATTCCCGAAAGTGGAACCACCATGTCGGTGATAGCACTAGGTCAATCAACGGTGATAGATCTTGCCATAGTTGATATTTCATCCAAGCGCACGGATCTATCATTGTAGCATTTCACCCGGAAGTATTGTGGTATCGTTATTTATATTTTCTCGAAGGAGGGCATGTAAGTGGTAGACTAGCATGGCATCCGAATATTGAATTATGAATGTGCAATGCCCAACTTAATCATGACAGGGGTAAGCAATACGGTTTCATAGATAGTGTGACACACACATAGGAAATCCACCACGAAGGATAAAGAAAATAGATAAAAAAAAATAAATGAATAATCTAATGGAGTAGCTCTAATGTTTTAGTCATGGTCATACAAATGAATATAGTTAGGATCATATGCAACAATGATATAAGAATGGTTAGGTCTAGGTCGACAGGGGAGACCCCACCGTAGTCCGCTACCCACCAAGGCATTTACGAACTCCTACACGGCTATGCGAACGTGGGGGATTACAAGGGCGGACTAGGTCAAGTCACGACCCACCCGCCGCCTACCCCTCGACCGTGGCATTTGTCATATTCGCAGTACCTTAATATCCGGGCACCGTGCCCGCATAGAAGGCCACTACTCTTGTCCCCCCAGATCCCTGTTGACACTTGTTATAGCATAAAATTACTAGTCAACTAAACATGAATAAGGGCATAAAATGAATATCAACATAAGTCTAGGGGTTTTACTAACATAATTGCACGAGCTTTGGTGATTTATATATTTTCGTGGACTTAACGGATAAATGCAGAGAAGAATGGAGAAAGTTCCGGAATATACATCCCATACGATGACAAGACTTGACGTAAAGTAACTCAACCCAAAATGTGGACTAAAACACTCTAGAAGATACCGTAAGACACCGTAAGAGACGAGAGGCCGAGAAGAGACAATGACTCGGCGCCGCCAGTAATTTTAGGCCGGCCGCCGTGCATTTTTGGGCAATCATATTAGTCTTTTTTTATGTTGGTTTGTAACCGACTTTGAGGTTGTATCTACACCGTTGCCAAGGTCGGTTTGATCCAAGGGCTATCGTTCATCGCCAAGGCCTATATAAGAAGACCCCTCGACCCCGTGGTTAAACCCTAATTAATTATCGATTCATTCTATCTCATTATCTCTTAGTTGTAGAGGGGTCCCATGTAAGGATCATCTCTCTAAGGGATTAGTGAATTAGAATGTAATTAGAACTAGAACTAGAAGAGTTAGCATTCAAGAAAGGATTAGAACTCATTAGTTCTAATCTTTAGAACAAGAGAGATAGAGAGAGGGAAGGAATCGGAGGAAGTGCCAGCCTGTCGGTGCTATCTCCATACTTGTACCTCGGTGGAAGTTAATCTACATTTGGAGTTACTCTGGTAATCTACTTCTTCTTTTAGTAAGTAATATTGTTTATAATTATTCTTATTGGTCTACGAGTCTCTTTTTGAGTGCTTTAATCCGTACCTAGATTAGAGTAATATTCGCAAAGGTAAACGTGGTGTTTAGACTCGGATATCTCGTTAGATACACCCTACCTTCCGGAGCATGGTAGATCGTGGTAGTGACAAGTACCATTGATTCCTTTGGATTCCACATCCCGTTGGATAGACACGTAGGGACCTAGTTACCGGGGAATAGTAAGTTTCGCCTTACTTTCCTTTGAGTACATCCCCATAAGAATACTATCAACATCACTTACCAAATTAAGATTTAGCTATCTTAGTAATCCTCTCTATACCCTCAACCTTCTTAAGTCTTGTGCTACTCCGGGTTAAGATTAGATCATAGTCTCCTCACCCGTTTCTCCGTGGATTCGATATTTAAACCCTCTCCCGGGTGAAGTGCTCACCGGTATCCGTGCGCTTGCGGATTATACAAATTATAAATATTTCGTGGGCTTAGCAAATACCAACAATCCCCACCCTACGGATGGATTGGACTAGAACAAGAGCAATCCCGAAGGAACAATGAACCGTCATCCCACCTCTAATCATATTATGCATATGATGATCGATGAAGAACGAATATGAACATGTCAAGATTATGATATGATGACTATATGCTAGTTCATATATCAAGATTATAACATGAACAATACTAGGCTCTAATTCATAAGTTAGACCATGAACTAAATAGGACTTGCAAGTAGAAGAATACTCCATAGGAAATATATTCTTGAAAGGCACTTTCTTCTAGGAGACAAGCCCTCCTTGTAGCTCTTTTCTACTCCAAGCTTCTAGCCAAGTGAAGAAGAAGAAGAAGAAGTGAGGTGTGGTGTTGTTGGTTGGACTCCTTGTGGTGTGTGGAGAGAGGGGGAGAGAGGGGTACTTATACTTGGAGTAGAGGGACCTAAGTGCAAGATTACACCCAAACCGACCATGAACCGGCGCCTAGGTACACCGAACCGGATCGCACACCCCGCACCGCCCTCCGTAGCATTGATTGAACCACCACGCCGAGGTTGGGCCCGAACCGCTCGCGGTGGTGTGGGCGCACTCCCCGGCTCGGCTCGGGCCGGCCTTGGTGGGCTGGCTTGTTGCGCCGTGAAAAGTTGTGGAGCGTGGTGTCCCGACCCAGTTCTAACATGTGGGTCCAGTTTATCCCTTGGGCTTGATGTGTTCGGGTTTACGCTTTCCAGGGATGCACCTTTTGGTCGGATTTCCACCTGTATTTATATGTTTTCTGCAAAATAATATTTGGAACACTACAAGTGGAAATAGGTGAGTAGTAAATGTATATGAGTATGAAAAGGTATAGTTTCACCCCTATTATGGTAGAATGTTGACAAAAAAATATGTCGTTCGTGACCGCCAACAAGAATCGATTACCGTAACACTTTTCCCATGGTGCTAATTAAATTCCATTCTCAAATATCATAGTATTCCATGCTATCTTTTAGCTTTGCAAGCAAGTTGCCTCTGAATTCTTGATTCCGTGTGCCAATTGTTCGAGTCTGAAGTGCACTATTTAGTGTATGAGATAGCACAAATGGCAAAGTGAGGTAGTGTATGAGATAACACATTATCAAGGTATTGCAAATTCATTTCAGCTTGCTTGTTCATCAATTTTTTGTAGTGGTCTGCTCGTAAAGTACAAGTATATGAGATGATGCAAGGTCTAAAATGGGTGTATGTGTTTTTTTGTTTTTGCAGCTTGGTATAGGAAAGCAAGGATACGGTTGTCGAAATTTATTTGGTAATAAGCTTATTTTGAGGGATTGTAATTTCGGATTATATACATAGCCATACGATTTGTGTCAAAGTTGAGCTATGAAAATAATATCGCCATTTTATTGTTCTCATATGCATCACCGAAATGAAGCCGTAGGATGCTAGCACGGGCACTATACTAGTTATCTATTGCCATTAGGCCCTAGCCTCTTCCTATCATTCCCTAGCTAAATGTGGAGGCCTCTTGCTTCCCATAGCCCGCCTAGTGGTTACGGCCACTATTGGCCTAGCGTAGATCCGCCCGGCCATGGATGGTTGGGATGGACGTGGCCGGCTAGGAGGTTGTTGGGACCCACTAACAAGTAGAATGTCTCATGATCTAGAGATAGATGAAGAAAAATACATGGAGAAGAATCGGAGAAAGGAAAGGTTCTCAATGTAAATGTACAAGAGAGAAAGAACACTAGAAGAGAAACAGGACTTTCCATCCGTGTGGTTTAGGGTGTGTTTGGTTGAGTGTGGCTTTTTGGAAAAAGCCGTGAGTCGTGAGTCAGTGAAAAAGCATTTGTTGGAAAGCATTTGTGGGAAAAGCGTAAGGCCGTTTGGTTAGAGGTGCTTTGGAAGTCAGGGTCGTAGAAGAAATACCTATAATGCCCCTAATGACCTATGGCACTATTTATATGCAAATTACTCGTGAAAATCCAAACTGCTCCATATTTTTCAATTGAAATGGCAAATTTGGAATGTAAAAGTTATAAATTTTTCTTCACTCAAAGTGATATGGTCCACATAAATATAACAAAATCATTAATGGTCCATACAATAATGCCATCTCTCAACATAACTATTCGACCATTCCACTAATCAAAGCATCAGCTATCCTAGTACAAATGATGTTCATGTCCTCATCATTCTCCTCATCTCAGAACCTCATTTGGTTGTCTCCCTCGTGACGTCGTGGTAAGTATACTTCGTTAGCATCACATCTCTCAAACTCCTTATCACGTAATTTGCTCTCACGGATGAAGTTATGCAAAGCAAGACAAGCAATGATGATATGCTTTTGAGTTTTAGTTGAGAAACTTGGGATGCCCTTCAAAATACGCCACTTTTGCTTCAAGACTCCAAGAGACCTTTCAATTACATTTCGAAGGGACGAATGTAAGAAATTGAAATTCTCATACTTTCCTTGAGGAGGTCCCGAACGATGCCGAAATTACGGTATATGGTATGTGGTTCCTTTGTAAGGTGCAAGATACCCTATCCGATTCGCATAGCTCCGAGTCGACGAGGTAATATTTTCCTATAAAACTAAGTTAGTAATGCAAATAATATTACAATTGTACATGAAAAATGAAGGAAAAAATTATACCTTTAGGAGGCATAGGAAATGAAGGAAAATTTGCCAATGCATGACCGAGGATACGCGAGTCATGAGCGAAACAGTGCCAACCGGGAACCGTAGAAGGTAAACCTCATATCAAAGTCACAAATAGCTAGCACATTTCGAGATGTATATCCATGACGACATGTGTGGGCAATCGCTTTCGTCCAATGGCACTATCACTTGAATATGTGAACCATCTATTGCTCCAATTGCATCTTTGAAGTATGGCCAAAATCGATCCTCTCTCACCCTTTCATGCTCGGTAGAAAAAGTAGGATCTCTAGGAGTAATATTGTCTTTACCTAACTTGCGCAAACACTTCAAGACTTCATGAAACTTCTCGTGGACTGTCCACAGTGACCTTGTGAAACGGTTTTCAGCTTGTGAATATGACTGCGGCCCTCCGACCATCCACAAAAACATTGCCAATGACTCAATGGATGAAACATTGTAGGTCTGGCTCAATCCATATTCCCTCACCAACAAGTCATGAAGAGCATGGAACACCTCTAGGCTCATCCGAAACATCTTATAAAAATACCTTGGATGATCCATGCAGGCCATCACCCATTGTAGTCCAGTCTCTCGCGCAACTCTCAGACGCACCTTTTTGCAAGTACCCAAGCGGTGTACAAGTTGCCCATTTCTCCCATAATGGCAGCATGTTGGGCAAGTTCAGCTAGCATCAAGTAAACCTTTTTCTCCTTCTTTGCCTCGCAACCGCCAATCTTCCATCCATCTACAAAGAAGAAAACAAATAAAATAAAACAACAAGGAAACAATGGCTTACATGTCCAGTGGAAACAAAGGTTCTCGTGAAGATAAATAAATAAATAAAACAACAAGGAAACAATGGTTCTCAGCAAGCAAATAATTGTTTTACATGTCCAAGGAAACACAGGTTCATAGCAAGTCATAAATAAATGAATAAAACAACAACCAAATAATTGGTTTACATGTCCAGGGAACCAAATAAATAAAGAACAACAATTATTTGTTTCCATGCTCCCTCTCAATCAAATCAAACCTTCCTTCATTTGTTTCCGTGGAGCTAAAAACCTCTCTAAATTCAGGCTTCATAATCAAAGATGTAGCTGTATGCATTAGAGCAGTTCCTTCTTGTATGCCACATTCCTTCACCATCTTCATAACCTCTTTAATGGTTGGGACTGCATTGCATGGAGAAGCCGATGATGCTTCAACACTTGTAGAAATCCTTTCTACCGCCGCTTCTATCTTCTCACAAGTGGACTTGTACATACGAGAAAATGGGCTCTTGTCATCCTTGTCACGAACAAGTACCAGTGCAGCCCCTTGCGTTTCTTCCCAAAGATATTCTCTGCGGGTTTGGGTACCTCACCCACATCGTCATGCCCATCCTCATCGGAGGAAATATCTCCAGACATGAGGTTTGAAGCCCCACTAACATGTGACTTGCCAAAAATGATATGCAAATCATCTAGGAATTTTGGTCCTTGTTTTCTAAACTTCACATGGCTGCATTTGATTCCTTTCTCTTTATTGTTGCATCTCTCGAAATCAATTAAATAAAATTAGCAAGGCACACTTCAACAAAGAAAATACAAATTTTACAAATAAGAAGAATAGTTCTTACAAAGAAGGTGTTCATCCCACCATTCCTCCGAGCACACAATAGTCCGCTTTGCTTCATCCCATCCAAGACCCGGTGGCACAATTCTTGAACTCCATAAACATTGAATATTCCTTTTTGAACACATCCAACTTGTTCTTCAATTGTTTTTTGTTCGATTACCACCGGATTTTTGGTTAAACTTGGAAACAACGTTCTTCCAACCCCGAGTAGTGAAAAACTCCCAACGGCCTATTCCCAAACTTCTATCTCTTCTTTGCGGGCATCAAACAAATGCCTCACAAAAGTATCACTCCAATCTGCCTTGTCACCCATTCTTGAACCAAACAAATTTTTTTCAATCAACTTGGAAGGGGCACAACAAATTTACCATACACACAGGCAAGTACTAACCATAAACCCGATTTGGAACAACACGCATCCATCACAAATTTCAGAGAACAAGGGATCCGACATACCTTGCAAGTGAAGAAGCAGGGGAGGTGCGGGGCAAGTGCGTGGAGGGTGGAGGCTCGGGAGACTTGCCGCTGCTGCCGGGCGAATCTTCGGGATGTATAGTACGAGCTGCTACTTGCTCGCTATTCAACTCGTAGAAAAAAGACTACTCACAAATCAATTTCCCAAGATGTATAGTACGAAGCTGCTACTTGCTGCTATTCACTAGCTCAGCTCAAACATCGAGAAGAGGCAAGCACTAGCAAGGAGAAAAATCGATACCGCAGCAGAGGGACTGCACGCCGCCGCAAGTTCCTAGAATCGAACACCTAAACCGGCTTGGCTGGGAGGCGCATGGCGCCGCAGAATCTTCCGCCGGATCTCCCGCACCATTGAACAACGGTCCCCAACCTTGAGCGCCGACCGGACTCGAAGAACAGAGAAGAAGCGACGCCGAAGAACCGAAAAAGACAGACAGTACGTAATTGACGAGAACTCAACCAAATCACAACAACTTGATCCTAGAATTCGGCCAGATGAAATTGAACTAGTTACGAATGGATTCCCAAAGAATCAAAACCCGAGACCCACTCAAACTCCGGGAATATTAGATCAAAACAAGAATGAAAACCACGAACAAAAAAAACCTCGCATGGGAAGCGCGGAGACCTTAGAGCGCCGAGGCCGGAGTTGGCAAGGAAGCACCGGGCCGGAGTTGGTAGGGACGGGCAGCTCCGGCCGAGGTAGGGTGGCGGCGGTGAGAAGGTCGCCGAACCCTATCGGGTACGCGACGGAGCATAGCGAAGGAGGAGGGGCGACGGGGAAGGAGCGACGGGATGGGGAAAATAGAACGTCGAATCGTTATTTGCCCTTCATAACCAAATGGCAAGTGGGTAATTTTCTCCAACTTGCCCATCCAAAAGCCGCGAAAAAGTGTGGTCCGAGATGCTTTTGCAATTACACTAGGATGAAAGCCGCTTTTGGCTTTGGCTTTTGGTGGCAGCTCCCCCCTTTGGTTGGGCTTTTGGCTTTTGGAGGCAAAAGCCACAGCCAAAAGCCCAACCAAACACACCCTTAGTACCACCTTGTCGCTAAGCAAGGGTGGAGCCAACTTATAAGCCTTTGCCTTCCAGCCATATCACCTTCGGGTTAACCCTTTTACACTAAGCGAGGACGAAAGTGTAAGCAAGGTGTTATGTGTACGCGTGCACGCCCTCGAAAGGGCCGTGTCCGTGCGGCTTTGGAGGGCGGGGTGTCACACCACTTCATTGACAGAAGATTCCGACAATACTTATTGAAACATGGCGTGGGACACAAATATTACGGACGAGCTTGACCGGCCAAAATCACTCCTAACGACGGAACGAAAGATGATCGAGCTCATTAGCGTAAGAACGGGTGAAGCCCCACTCGACCGAGCCCGAGCCGACAGGTTCCCCTCACCTCATACGAGCTCCTTCGATCACGAGGTCCCGTGACACAAGCTCGAGCTCGTGCTCGGGCGACAACTTTCCATCTCGAACAAGCTCCCTGAGCATGGTGTTTGGACTAGAATACTCAGAATACACCCTACCTTCCGAGCGTGGTAGTTTGTGGTAGTGACAAGTACCATTGATTCCTTTGGATTCCACTTCCCGTTGGAGAGGACACGTAGGACCTAGTTACTGGGGGAATAGCACGTTTCGACCTTGCTTTCCTTTGAGTACGTCCCCATTAAGAAATATCTTCGAGCCTTACAAGAATATAAACTAGACAACCATAGACATCTTCTCAACCTTTATATTCTCCAGACCTTTCTATAATCTCGGGGATTTAGTTTTAGTCTCACTATTCTCACACCATTCTCCCCTCGTGGATTCGATTTTTAAAACCCTCTCCCGGTGAAGTGCTCATCGTGACTGCTCGCTTATGGATTATACTAATTATAAATATTTCGTGGGATAACTTTTACCAACAAGTCATGCAGCGAAGGATGGCCACATCCAATACATCGGTGCCATGAGGTCAAACAAGTCGTCGAAACCCACATTGATCATAGCCTCTTCGTGCGTGTCACGCCAAAAGGCCTCTTTCCCCGGCGATGCAAGTAAATGCCACCGATTGCCTGCTTGCATTTTGCTTGCATGTACCACTCTTGAAGAGCAGCACAAGAAGGCCCCCGCCTTATGAAGCTCTTCGGGTGATAGTATTGTAGATCCATGCCGGGTACTTAGGGTTGGCCTATGCGAACCGAAGGGCATTCAAGCCACTCGGTGAAATGGGGCGAGCCACTCTCCGCATTCTCACCACCTACAGGGCTAGGGGTGCTGGCATGCAGTGAACTATGTCCTCGTGATTCAATCTCAACTGCGGCATCCGGTCCGGCTGCGTCTGATTCCATCTCAACTGCAGCATCCAGTCCGTCTGCATCCGTGGCTAAGGCGTATCTGCTATCCAGACCACCTACAAGGCTATAGGTGTTGATAGGCATTGAACAATGTCCTTGTGATTTTATCGCCTCCAACTCAGCCCTGAGCTCATCTATTGCAGCTGCAAGCTCTGCTTAAAGTGCTTCGACCTTTGATTGCCTCCCTAAGCTTTCTCTTTCTGTACATGCCTACGCACTCCAGCCAAGCCTTCCAATGAGACGAACTAGACACCCCACGCACATGCCTTGCCTCGCTCGAGGTGTCGGGACGCCCGTGAGCATATCTCTTTCCCTTACACCAGTTCCCTCAGAAGGACAGGCTGCCTTCTCTAAAACCTTCTCTGCTGAAGACCGAGCCCTTGTCTGTTCTGTAGTGCCCGAGGCCTCTGTGAGCTCATACCTTTCCCTTCCCTTCTATGCAACAAAAGCTGCCCAATCGCCGACACCTATGTCAAAAAAATAAGTTACACAGAGAAGTCAACAGCCTAGCACTCAAAAAGCTAACAATAAGTAGGGTTCATATATCTCAGAGGCATAGATATCACAAAAAATGTAGTTCAGGAACGGAGGAACATAAACAAACTGTTGCTTAGCAACAGTTCATTTAATATGCACATTTTTAAGACAAGGTTTTGTTTTCTCTTGCATATCTGTGTGACTCATGCTATCTAGCTTGTACAACATTGCTCAATAATTTTGTCGTCTTAAATACCTTTTTCTAATGATTGATCCTAGGTACAAACCCAAAGACCCACGCGAGAGATTATAAAAGGATGGGGGAGAGCCAAGAAGCATAGAAAGATCTAGCGTTGCTGAAGGCACATCATCTTGTAAACGCCGAATCTAATCCCAAAGTGCATTTCATTTTCCACTAACTAAACCAATCCCAGATCTACAAACTTCCCACTCTAGCAAACTTGCATCAGGAGCCCTGAGAGTGAAACTAAATTATATTTCCACCCTTCCTTTACCTCTTCTCGTCGGTTCTGTTCCCATGCACGACAGATGGGCCATTCAGTAACTACCTCTTCTCGTTGGAGCCAAGTTTTTTTTCGTTTGCAAAAATCCAAGGATGGCAAACTAGTTTAGTAGACTCTTGGATATGCTGTCATTTTACTGTTAATTGTAAACATGAAGCTGCTAGGAAGTAATGGTTTAGTAGCTCTCTTGTTTTTTTTAGGGAGAAAAAGCGGGGTGAAAAGCTGGATGAAAAACTCGCCCTCGTTAGTGGAGATGCCACCCTTATCATCTTTGAGTTGTCGCTTCATCTCTTCCAATATAATTGCATACATAGACCTTTTTTCTTTTACCTTCATCTTCACTGTATACAATTCCCTCATGCACCATATCATAAATTCCATCATCATGGCCATCTTCTTCATCCACATTCATGCCTAGATCATCATTGATACTAGTCCGGTTCATCGCCAAGGCCCTCATTTTCATATAGTATAACCTCCAATGGTTCCTCATGATGTATCCACCTAGTGTTTGCAAACTCGATTCAAACACTGCCGACATGGTGTGTTCAATGTCAGCTTCATGTGCGGCCTTGGCCGCGCCCTCCTACTCATCCATGCTGCTGGAGTAATTTGAAGATAATATATCTTGCGTTGTGCGGTCCAAGTGAATAGTAGCAGTAGTTGTAGTTGGTACTCATTGTCCCTATTAACATCGGCGAGAAACATCGACGAGAGGGGCTCGTGGCCGTCGTCTGTGAAGTTTCGGCCACTCGATCTTTGGGTGTTTTGGGCGGAGGCCTAAAAAAAATGTCACAAGAGAAGCACATCTTCTTGGGTGAGCACCGAAATCTAGATTGTAAAGTGCATTATCCTTTTTTTTTTTTGAAGGTTTTTTGAATGGCTCTAAAAAGGTTTTGTTTTGTCTTGCATATCTGTGTGACTCATGCTATCTAGCTTGTACAACAATGCTCAATAATTTTGTTGTCTTAAATAACTTTTTTCGATTGATCCTAGGTACAAACCCAAAGAACCACGCAGAAATTATAAAAGGATGGAAGGCGTGAAAAGCACATCCTGGTTGGTGTGCTCTTGTTCGAGATTGGCAACCACAATGGCGTGCTCCTTTTGATATTTGCAACCACCTCTGTCTTCGCCATCTACGCCTCCTACTGGCCTCGGGCCTGTTTTCGCCTTTTTGGGGCTCATCATTTAGCAGGGCTCTTGCTTGAGTTGCACAACTTCGTCCTCATGTTGTGCCTTGGCCGCCGCAATTGCCTCGCTTTTGATGCGCAATGTCAGCTTCATGTTGGGCCTTAGCCGCGCCCTCCTACTCATCTATGCTGCTGGAGTAATTTGAAGATATTAAATCTTGCGTTCTAGGCCCAAGGTGTGGTGCGCTCCAAGTGAATAGTAGTAGTCTCTACCTTGACAGTGTGCACATCAAGGATATGCATCACATGATATGAGTATTTTTGATCTTTATGAGCATCCATTGTGTGTGACCAAGCATATTATGACCTATGTTGCTTGTAAACTCTGTGTCATATATTGTACATTGTGGAGAGTTTACAATGGATGGAACTTTCTACCGATGTGTCAAATTTGATTGTGTGAACGTCTAGCTTGTCATCTTTTTCTTTTTGTCATATTTTAAAAATTGAGATGCTGACTCCATAAGACTAATGACAGAACTTGTTTGTTTCTTGTGGCACTCTCTCGCACGTTGATAGTGCACTTTTATGGTTATTGGAAGTTTGTTTGTCAAGATGACCGCCGCGTGGGTTTGGAGGCCGATTTCTTTGTGTACTCATCTCGTAGTGATTACTTTGGTTGTGTGAACTGATTTCTTTGTGTACGCATCTGTAGTGATTACTTTGGTTGTGTGAACGCTAGTGTTGTCGGTGCATTCTCGCCTCGCCCGGATTGAACTTTATTATGATGGGCATGAAGCAAGACTGGAATGGAAGGGTCATTCCGAAGTTTTTATTTTTTATTTGAGCCCTACTCGGCAGTTCTATTATTCCACACTCGGTTCGAAAGCTAATAATGTTGTATATCAGTAGGATGATGTGCTGTATATCTCCTAAAGTTTTGGAGAAAATAGAATTTCGGACAGAGCATGCCAAATGCAATTCTGAATATATGGATGAACAGCAAGTGAAACTGAAACTAGAGGTCAGCGCTTCCAAGGACATAAAAGTAACATTTTTGCCTTGTGGCGGTCTCTACCTTTACATTGTGCACATCAGGGATATGCATGATAGGAGTATTGTTGATCTTTATGAGCATGCGTTGTGTGTGACCGAGCATTACGACCAACATTTTTTGTAAACTCTTTGTGTCGTATTTTGTACATTGTCGAGAGTTTACAATGGATGGAACTTCTACTCATGAACGTCTAGCTTGTCATCTTTTTCTTTTGTCATATTTTAAAAATTGAGATGCTGACTTCATAAGACTAATGACAGAGTTTGTTTACTATGGCACTCGCTGCACGGTTGATAGTGCACTTTTATGGTTTATTGAAACTTTGCTGTCAAGATGACTGCTTGTGGTTTGGAACTGATTTCTTTGTGTACACATCCGTAGTGATTACTTTGGTTGTGTGAAGGCTAGTGTTATCGATGCATTCTCAAGCGGTCGGATTGAGCTTTATCATGGCAATGAATCAAGACGGAATGGAAGGGTCATTCGGAAGTTTTTTTTTTGTTTCCCCACACTTTCGAGGACAAGCACTGCAAAACTGGAGGCTACCTATGCTGAATTGCAGATGCTTGTGGATTGGATTAGCAGATGCTTGTGGATTGGATTACAATGAAATGAAGCGAGGCAGAAAGCCTTGTCTTTGTGAGTTTGTGGATGATGAGGAACAGATTTTGTTGGGCTATCCTTCCACATGGAGGATGAATTTGGAGCCCAACAAAGCAGCCCAAACCAGCGACAAGCCCAGTGCTTGTGCACCGTTGATCTCGGTTGGATTCAACGGTTGAGATTGCTTCTTGGGAAGCATGTATGGTGTAAGCAAAAAAACCCTAGCCTCCATTCAATCGAGAAACTATGCCGCCTCCGGATGCCATGACGACGTGCTTCCGGGTTGCATTCTTGGGAGGACCGCTCGAGAAGAAGATCCTCCGGGCTGCATCCAACGGGAGGAACAACTTCCAACTTGGAGCATCGTCACGCGCCGCCGCAGTTCCGTGCAGCACACCAACACCAAGGAGGCGATCCAAATATATAGCGCGAGCGTAGCAAATCAATCATCAATAGTACATAACAACACATACCGATTCTCAATAAATTAAAACTGAATTCTTAGTTTACATCATCCATTCATAATATACATCAAACTAACTTGTCTCGATAACACAACATGAGTCATAATATACAATCAATTAACCAACATATCATAATTAATAGTAACTACTCACATCGATATCCAAATAGGACTAAACTTGTTGATTGCCATCAACGCGGATACACTATATCTCGTATCCAAATAGTAACGCCCGATGACAAACCGATGACCATGCTTCTTCTCACCGATGCCCAACCTCTTACGATAAGAATGCATCCTTGATAGCATACTCAACTGTTTTTCGCATGCATTAAAATCACCCCAACAGGTATGATCGAAGTATCCGTCCTTCGGCATATGATCAAATCCCAAAACCGATGCAATGTTCGCGGAGAAGCCCGATGCCCCTGGACCGGCTAGATCTTTATCTTGTTCTACATCAAGGTTAGGCACTATGCGCCGCAAATCCTGCGGGTTTGAAAGCATGACACCACAATCCTCCTCCAAGCGAAGAACATCATTGCTTATATGCGCTCCATAGAAAACATGTCCCTCATCAGCAAGAAAACGTTTTAGAACATTTGGTAGCTCCCCGGCACGGTGAACTTGATAGACAAGACATTGATTTCCAACACACAAGCGCAGCGGGGTAATCTTTTACACGTCTTTGCCACACTTGTTCTTTTCGATGATGCGCCACTTTCAATTATCAAGACCAACCAACATACCATTTTTACAAGCATCTTTACCTTTAATTTTTCTGTATGAAATCCTCCACCACCGCAGCATCACATGTCATAATGGTGCGATGTCGTATCACTTTGGAAAGAACACAACATCCTGTTGCTTCGTGGATGGCCTAATCCTCTCGGGCATGCATAACCGCTTCGCTAGAGGTCTGTAGCCAGGAATCGTGAGCGTCCGCATGGTTCTTTGCGCCGCTCCCAAGGGTTCCTAGAAGACCCCATTGTGTTTCAGTACACACACACGGCGCCCCAAGGGCATGCACTTACCTTAAGTAGGCGACAAGGCGTCCCTTCACAAACTTAACGCAAAGGCAATGTTCTAGACATGTAGAGGGGCATGGCCTGTAAAGTTGCTTTTACGGTTACAGACTCACCTGTCTTTTTTTTTGAGGAACTACGAGACTCGCCTGTCAAGTTGTCGCGCCCTAAATTGGTCGTTAATGGGCCGAGCCATAACTTGGAGATATTGGAGAGCCCGCAAGCAGTTTTGAGGCTAAAACCTGTAACACCCCGGGGTGTTAAACATGTCATTAGCATATGCATTTCATACCATAAGCATCATTAGCATGCATGCATCTATCATTTATATCATGCTTTGCCTATAATTGCATGCGATGCTCTGTAATGTCATTTTATGTATGAAATGCTTGCATAATTAGTTGTTTGACCTTTAATCATTCTTAGCTATGTTTATGAGATGTTTTAGAGCAAGGTTGATGTGGGTCATTGTTGACATTTCTTAACGCAATCACAAAAGGATGGATCTAAGACCCAACCCTAGGATGGCGCCAGAAATGTATAAGGGGATCTATCTAATAAGTTAGCTTGGATGTGGAGTTAATCTCACATTCCAATAAAAGTCAGAGCGGAGAGTTAATAAAGTTAGACGGTGTTAGTTATGGTGTGTGACTCTGTAACATTATCTATGGTGGAGTTAATCTCACCATGATAGGCACAAAAGCTATACCACACATTCTAGCATTGCCTACGAAACTAGTCTGTCACCCTAGCTCACAACGCTAAAGAAATGTGTGAACGGATATTCTTAATATGACACTTGAATCTCTTGCAATGATAATATCTATTTGGTACCGCAAGCGCCACGAGATAGAATAACCCATTGTAGCACTTCACCAGGAGTCTATCCGGTATCGTATTTATATGTTCCACAGGGAAGTGGTAGGTTATGGGTAGATTGATTGAGGTCACATGCAGTGTGGTAAAGTAGAATAACCATATGTAGTCTAACTACTCTGAACAGGGGTAAGTCATATAAAGATAATAAAGATAAATGATAAGTGCCAAGTCAAAGATCATCGTATGCCACTAGAATCTGTCATAAAAGGGCAAATAGATGGTATAGGTAGCATAGACAGAATATTCCTAGGTTACTCCTACTTATATGTCAATGCATACTAAGATTAGTGCACACACCTAGCAATCATGGCGGGGAAAGCAATATATCTACACATGGTGAATATTACTAAGGAAGATTAGGAACAAAACTAACCTACCATAGTAACAAAGTTCAACTAGCCCTACATTCGGGGGTGGACTCCAAAGGACTCAATGGGAGTGTCACATCCACGATCTACCACACGCCCCGAATATAGGGTGATGTCGCGAGGCAAACGTTGTATAAACACCACGTTTACACATTGTTGGCCACTCACCCAAGACGTCATAAAGTGAGCGCTATACGACTCCATGCTTGAATATAAAGACAATCTAGCTATACTAGATATATAATCATAATAGACATTGAAACATATAACTAAGAATATAATCATTAAATAGAGCAACGTCATAGCAATTGTATTGTAAACAAATACTTACAAATTAGATACAAGAGAGAAGCCACGAGAAGCTCGGCTCCCGCTACTTCTTGACGATCAGGAATTCAAGACAATACTTGACTTCCTCTAGAACTTGCCTAGATAGCTAATGCTCTAATATGGTGGAACTAGGGCTTGGGATCTTGACTTGATGACTTGGAGTTGGAATGAATTAGAATGAATTAGGGTTTCACCCAGGGGTCAGGGGGTCTTGTTATATAGCCCTAGGCGATGCACGACAGCCCTTGGATCAAACCGACCTTGAGCAACGGTGTAGATCTCTTCTTAATGGCGGTTGTGAACCGACCCACGGCGAGGGCGACGAGGGGGCCCCACGGCCGCGGCCGCCGCCTGCTACTAGGGCGGCCGCCCTGGCACACTGCCAGGTGGGCCCCAGCTTTAGCGTCGTGTCCTCTGGTGTCTTCTAGAATGTTCTTGCGTGGGTTCCAAGTTGGATTACGTCACGGATACGTCTTTATGTCCTAGGGCTTGCAAACTCTTGGGCTTTTACCTGCTTTTATCTGTTTAGTCCCTAAAAATATATAAATCTCCAAAACTTGTGGAATTATGTCGGTCAAGCCCCTATATACTATGTTAATATTCATTTTAAGCCCTTATTTTCGTTTTAAAAACCTCTATATTTTATGCTATAAGATATACCAACAAGCTCCCCCAAGCTTACTTCTTGCTAGTCCCTAGCAAGACTATGTTGTTGGATCAGGAGTTGCTGCAATGCTTTCACACCTCAAAAGTACACATGCTTTCAAACAAAATTTCATCTCCGGATAAGAATAAACTATTTCAACCTTCAACTTACCCATATTACCTTTAATCATGGAGCTTGTAGCTTTTTCTTGTGATCTTGGGCAATTGAAAGATAGAACAATCAAGTCAAGCACTAGGTCTCAAACTCTTTGTTCAACCATCATTCAGGAGTTTTTTTTTTTTGCTAATTTTCGAAATAAAACTCAAAGTTCCTAGTATGACCCTTGGAAGTCTCTCCTTTGTGGTACTGGTGGATCCTCACTAAGGCAATAAGATTGTTTTGCCTTTCTCTCATAGTATATGGCATTTTTGGACTAAGGCAGTAGGACACTATGCCTTCTTCTCTCTCACCCTATATCTAAAGCTTATATCCTGGAGTTCATAGGTGGAAGAAAACTAAATACTTACTAAGCATGTATTATAAGTTCAAGCAATGGATCCAAAGTTACGAGTCACACCGATGCATGTGCATGATGGAATGAAATAAATATGAAGGTAGGTGTGAAATGAATGGAATGAATGTGATGAGAAAAAGTCTAATTCTTTTCTAGCTCTTTGAAAAATCATCTCTCTTTTGAAACTTAAAACACTTGAGAGAACCTGGGTTGCACTTTTTTTTTTATGGAGAGGCGGGCATCTAAGTACCCATTGTTTTTTTCGGACACTTGTCCATTTTTTAGCTCTCCTTTATTCTCTCTCTCTTTTTTTTTTTTCTTAGGGAGGTAGGCTCTACTCGCCGTAGGACACTTGTCCATTTTTCATCTCCCTCTCTCTTTTCTTTTTTTTTTTAACTACAACCCAAGTCTCTTTTTGCAATAAACTTCCGAGCGAGAGATAGAGCTTTATAAGATTGTTGACTGAAATGGATGGAATATTTTTGGTTGGTATATAATGGATGTGTATGGTGGATGCGTACTTCGGGATAGAAGCAAAGATATATATATGAATGGAGTCTAGTGGAATGGAATATATGGATGTGGTGGATGGATGGATGGATGGAGTGTACATCAGCATGACAAGTTTCTAAGGGTCGACAAAGATTGACCAAACTCAATGCAAAGCAAGCAGCCTATATATATAAAAAGGGTTTTCCTAATCTATGGATCATGTATATATGGCTGTGGTAGGAGTTTCAACACTCTGTCATACAGGAACTTATCATGTGTATTTGTATAATTTTCAAAAGATAAATCTCCAGAAATCTAGTGTCACTAGGAGTAAGAGAAATAGCAGCTCAAAACTTTCATATATCATATCCGTCAATTACCTAGACTCTAGAGCAAGCATTTGCAATCCACAGATTCCAGGTTTAGAGTAAATCTCAAGTCAAAGCAGTTTTACATTTAAGCTTCGAGAGAAATTTAAGCTTGAAAGCTAGGTACTTTGAAAGGTATTACGACGGAGCAACTATTCATCATCTCCTTCAAGTTCTTTTTAGTTGAGCAAAAGCGTAAAAGGTGTACACTCTCTCTTGATCATTTTATTTATACTGTAATAAAGACTATTTAAGATTATATAGACTCACTCTAAGCAACTTAAGCAAACTAAGCAAACCAAATATCTAGCTAATAGTAGTAGTAGTAGTAGTAGTAGTAGTAGTAGTAGTGATACTTATCGTGATAACGAGGGTGCTCTCCCCCAAGCTAGATTGGAAAGTCGGGTTGATGATGTGGAAGTTGAGGTAGATGGTGACAGTGGTGTTGGCTCATCATGTCTCTCTTCCTTGAAACCCTGCTAAACTCACATAGACAACAAAGCTAGTGGAACTTGATTAGGCGTTAGAGTTTAGCCACTTTACTTTTGTCGCATGGGACTTTTAGCAGCATGAAATATATTTTTGGATTTTCTTATTTTGTATGCAAAAAAGATAAAGAACTTATGAATGCATCTTTATTTTATTTTTATGCCACCCACAGTAAATATCTTTAAGGGTGTTAAACCTCAGATTTTACTCACATAGGGCTTTAGGTTTTTAAACAAAGCAAAGCACTAAACATTTTTATTGTCTTTTCTGATGCAGATATGAACAAAGAAATATGCTATGCAATTGGAGAAAGTAAATATGCAATGCTAAGGATTTAATATGGATAACTTACCGAATTACCTTCCGGTGAGGGTTCGGGGATTTAAAGTCCTCCGAACAAGACTTCTTACCTTACTTACTTCTCAAGTGCATTATCGGATCTTGGTGGTTGCGTCTCTTGAGATAGTGATTTCGAGGAGGATGGCATCACCCTTGTTCTTTGTTGGTCCCATGGTTTGAAGTGAAGCTTTGATAGTGGAAGCGGGTAACATCTTGTTTAGTGTGCATACTTTGTGGGTTCAGGACACATACTTATAGATTTGGGGAGTGATGGACTCCTCCACATTTTGCTCGAAGTGTGTCCTGTTTGCAAGAGACAAGGTAGAGATCAAGTGCATGGGCCCCTGTTGGTGGGAAAACACCAACAGAACCATAACTTTATTCATTATTCTCTAACCTTAGGCACATTAAACAAGATAGAGTTAATGTTTATTATTATTATTATTGTTGTTGTTTATGACAAGGGTGATAAGATCAGGAAATTGGGCATCCAAGGTTTAATGATTATGATTATCTTCCAAAACAGGATGCTTAACGTTTTGACTTATTGGGGACTATGAGATTAGGAGAGTGGTGTCTAGAAACAAAACAAGTTGAGCTAATAAAGCTAGATCAAGTAAGGTCGTTACTCTAACATGTTTGATTCATTATTTATGAACATGCCATAATTAAGGTAAAGCTTAATTAATGACAACTTACCTCAAGATGTTACCTCATTATTCGA
This sequence comes from Hyparrhenia diplandra, assembly GCA_015847255.1. Lineage (NCBI taxonomy): Eukaryota > Viridiplantae > Streptophyta > Magnoliopsida > Poales > Poaceae > Hyparrhenia > Hyparrhenia diplandra. The sequence continues at coordinate 810,117 of JADLZK010000002.1, forward strand.
ATGTGACGGCACATTGTAACACCTTGTAGTGGTTCTTTCCTTCCTTTCGAAGCTTTTCTTCTTTGGCCTCTTGCGTATCTTGTTCCTAGCTTATCTCCTTTATTGCATCATCCTTTCTTTCTTGTCCTTTGAATTGTGTTAGGACCTTTTTGCTCCTCTTATGGTTTTATTCCTGTTTCATTAGTGGATAACACATACCCGAAGGAATATACAAGTAGTAACAAGGATAGTGTTGTCACGGGGCTAAAGGTCACTTTCTATGCTACCGAAAAAGTTTTGGATGAAGATTTTAGCATAGATCATTTATCTCATGTTTAAGTATTCACTTTGCTTTTCTAAAGGAATGATTTTATTCAACCTTAAGTTTAATTTTCATGTAACAAATTCATTCAAACTTGTGGAAAAGAGCAATAGTGAATGGAGAGGTTTCAAACCAGCATGTGGAGTGACGAGGGTATGTGAAGAGGAAGAGTATGATGGATCATCTTGTAGAGGAATTGGCCTTCCTCCCCAAGCTTGCTCCTTGCATGCTGACCTATTCTTCTTTGGCTATTCATAATTAGTGTAACTATTAAAGTATAAGCATACCTTTTTTCTATAGGGAACTGGAAGTGGATCTCTCTCAATTGGATGTAGATGATGGCGTGCGTGGTGTTGAGGAATGGTTTCCCCAGCACTAGTGGTGGATCCTATTCTTCCCTCGTGTTCATGACTAAGAAGTCGGTAAGGACATAGTGCTCATTGATTTGTATGGGTACGTCTCTAGCAATTCCATCCAGAAATCGGCATGATTTGTCCGCCATCTGAAGCTTTGCCATTGGGTTGATGTTGGATCCCGTATCAATAAGTGTTGTTGAAAGTCAACTGGTTGATGGAACATGCTATGGTCGGGATGCCTAGATCTTCTTTGTAGGTTGAGCCTTCTTGTTCTTATTTTTGTTCCTCTTTTTCTTGATGGTCTTAATCGTAGGTTCTGGTGTCAACTCACAGAGGTATGGTGTTCGTAGGCGAGCTGATTTTTGAACTGATGGTGTAGATGATAGCTTTGGCCATGCAAGAATGGTTGGCCTAATATGATTGGTGCCCTTTTATCTCCTCATTGTTCCAAAGAATCGTAATGTCTCGCTAGCACGTATGAGTGTCCAACCCACATAATCACATCTTCAAGTATTCCTTTGGGGTAGATGGGTGACTGGTCTGCAAGCTTAGGCATGATGTTGATGCTTGAGTCAAAGTCACATAGCGTGGCCTCAATGGTGTGGGTCCAATTCTGACGGGGATGATGGTCTCCATGGATCTTCCTTTTGGGTGGTATGGAGTCATCTTTTCATCCTTTCTTCCAAACTCTTTGAAGTAGAAACCTTGGTATTTGGGCCTCCGTTGGTTCCAACCTTGATTCATTGAGGATGATAGTTGTTGTTATTGTTGTAGCTCACATCCTCTTCAATCTTCTAGGCAGTTGATGACTGTTTGCCCTCTTTAAGCTGGTGCATTCCTCTTGATCTCTTGTAGGGTTGACGTTCTTCGTTCCATCTCTGGTTGGAAGGCATCTTCTCCACAAGCTCAATAGATTTGATGAGTAAGTGATAGGAAAGCACCTCAACAACATCCATGGTCTCACTTGAACTCGTGGTAGAAGGTCTCCATGAGTAGCCAATTCTCCATCCCGTGATGTGGTTATTCAGAGATATAATCTTGGTAGTGTTCCCACACTTCTGGGATAGATTCTTCATGTTGTTGCTAGAAATTGGATAACTTTTCCGTAAGGCACTTGTATTGCCTATAGGAAATAACTTGACTAGGAAGGCAGTAGAGTAGAGTGACCATGTGGTATTCTTCTCTTTATCAGCGTAGAACCACTACTTTGCCTTCCCCAATAGTGAAAATGGGAAGAGGCGAAGTAGGATGGCGTCTCTTGGTACTCTTCTTAATGATGTAAGTACTGTAGACCTCCACGAAATCGTTGGAGATAAGCACTCACATCTTCGTGTGCCTTTCCAAAAAATTGGCTAGCTTGTAACATGTTGATGAGCCCAGGCTTGAGTTGAGAGTCATTGTCCCCAATCTCAACTGCCAGCCTATTGACCGTAGCTGAAATAGAGAACTCTCGTAGTATCTTGTAGCCATAGCCTCAAAAACTGGTGTTAAGCTTCGCCTTGATTAATGATCGTCCGGGACAGAAGGTGTTGGAGTTTTTTCTAAGCTTGGATCTTGCCCTTCTGATACTTCTGGATCTTCAATATAATTATCCGGACGGTCACTCCAATTCATTCATTACCCTGCATAAGATAAAAACAAGTAGACAAAACAAGGGTAATCCTGTTCGAGTAGTGACTAATGGTGTCCTCAATACCTTACGTGATACAAGTGATATCAATCTATCCAAATATGTATGTTCGTTTGGCTAGCACCCTTCCCCGGCAGCGGTGCCATAAATGCTTGTAGACATTTCTTAACGCAATCACAAAAAGATGGATCTAAGACCCAACCCTAGGATGGCGCCAGAAATGTATAAGGGGATCTATCTAATAAGTTAGCTTGGATGTGGAGTTAATCTCACATTCCAACAAAAGTCAGAGCGGAGAGTTAATAAAGTTAGACGGTGTTAGTTATGGTGTGTGACTCTGTAACATTATCTATGGTGGAGTTAATCTCACCATGATAGGCACAAAAGCTATACCACACATTCTAGCATTGCCTACGAAACTAGTCTGTCACCCTAGCTCACAACGCTAAAGAAATGCGTGAACGGATATTCTTAATATGACACTTGAATCTCTTGCAATGATAATATCTATTTGGTACCTGCAAGCGCACAGATAGAATAACCCATTGTAGCACTTCACCAGGAGTCTATCCAGGTATCGTATTTATATGTTCCACAGGGAAGTGGTAGGTTATGGGTAGATTGATTGAGGTCACATGCAGTGTGGTAAAGTAGAATAACCATATGTAGTCTAACTACTCTGAACAGGGGTAAGTCATATAAAGATGATAAAGATAAATGATAAGTGCCAAGTCAAAGATCATCGTATGCCACTAGAATCTGTCATAAAAGGGCAAATAGATGGTATAGGTAGCATAGACAGAATATTCCTAGGTTACTCCTACTTATATGTCAATGCATACTAAGATTAGTGCAGCACACCTAGCAATCATGGCAGGAAAGCAATATATCTACACATGGTGAATATTACTAAGGAAGATTAGGAACAAAACCAACCTACCATAGTAACAAAGTTCAACTAGCCCTACATTCGGGGGTGGACTCCAAAGGACTCAATGGGAGTGTCACATCCACGATCTACCACACGTCCCTGGAATATAGGGTGATGTCGCAGGCAAACGTTGTATAAACACCACGTTTACACATTGTTGGCCACTCACCCAAGACGTCATAAAGTGAGCGCTATACGACTCCATGCTTGAATATAAAGACAATCTAGCTATACTAGATATATAATCATAATAGACATTGAAACATATAACTAAGAATATAATCATTAAATAGAGCAACGTCATAGCAATTGTATTCTAAACAAATACTTACAAATTAGATACAAGAGAGAAGCCACGAGAAGCTCGGCTCCCGCTACTTCTTGACGATCAGGAATTCAAGACAATACTTGACTTCCTCTAGAACTTGCCTAGATAGCTAATGCTCTAATATGGTGGAACTAGGGCTTGGGATCTTGACTTGATGACTTGGAGTTGGAATGAATTAGAATGAATTAGGGTTTCACCCAGGGGTCAGGGGGTCTTGTTATATAGCCCTAGGCGATGCACGACAGCCCTTAGATCAAACCGACCTTGAGCAACGGTGTAGATCTCTTCTTAATGGCGGTTGTGAACCGACCTACGAAGCAGAGGCTGACAGGGGGCCCCACGGCCCGCGCCGCCCGCCGCTACTAGGGCGGCCGCCTACGCACACTGCGCCGGTGGGCCCTAGCTTCGGCGTCGTGTCCTCCGGTGTCTTCTAGAATGTTCTTGCATGGGTTCCAAGTTGGATTACGTCACGGATACGTCTTTATGTCCTAGGGCTTGCAAACTCTTGGGCTTTTACCTTTTTATCTGTTTTAGTCCCCGAAAAATATATAAATCTCCAAAACTCATGGAATTATGTCAGTCAAGCCCCTATACTATGTTAATATTCATTTTAAGCCCTTATTTTCATTTTAAAAGCCTCTATATTTTATGCTATAAGATATACCAACAGTCATGTCCTCTAATTATGTTTGAGTTGAATAGTTTGACTTGGTTTGACCTATTTTGACCATGAAAGTGCTTTGTCTTGTTTTACTCAAACATCCTAGCTAGGGTTGTTGCATGTTTGTGCACCCTTCATGAAAAGTGTAGATAATTTAGTGTAGAACAAAAGATGTTATAGGCTCATTTCATGAAAGTGGGTGGATCATGTTCAAAAAGTTGAAGTTTGTTTGAATTGAGTGTGAAATTAGGGTTTGCTTGGTTTTGGAGTGATCGTGCTTCGATTTATTACAGTTTCAAATTTAGGCCAAACTAGCCAAAACTTGCTATATATGAAATGCTCAGAATTTTATAAGGAACATTTCATTCAATATGAGCTTTGGCTAGTTTTGCACGAATCTCGAGATAGGATGTAACATAGCTCGTTTAGGGTTTGAACTTCGACCTTTAGAGACGCTTTGACCTCGGCCCGTCACTAAAACGCCGTGGCCGGCCTTTGCCACCGCAAGACGCCGTGGGCGCGCCCATCGACATCGCGCCGCACCCATGCCGTGAAGAAGGGAGGCAACCTGCGCCCCATGCTCTCCACTTCACCCTCTCCCTCTCCCTTGCCGCGCAAGCAGCAAGAAGCCGCCATGGCCGCCATGGCCATCACGGCGCCGCCGCCGCCCGAGCTCGCCGTCCCCACGCCCGACCTCCCAAATCTTGCCTACAACATCGCCGTCGTCCCCTCCACCTCGACGTCCAAGCCTCCGACGTAACCGCGCGCGAGGGAACCGCGAATCGCGCGAGTTTTTCCTCGCCGGAAAACCGACCGGGCACACGACCGCCGTTGCCGCCCCGTCCGCTCGCCACGCCATTCTTTGATTTGCCGCACACACCACACCACCTCGACCTCCTCCATCTCCTAGGCTAGATAGCAGCAGCAACAACCGCCGGTGGGGCCAAATCGGCCGTTCCACTGCCGCCCGCCGCCGAGAGCTCCGCCGAGCTCTCGCTCGCCGTGGCCAGCCCCAGTCCGGGGACCTCTCCGGCCATCCTAGCGTGCGCACCGTCTTCGCCTCAACATCCCGATAGGGGAACCCTAGCCGGTTGGAGTCGTGGTGGCCCCACTTCACCGGAACGCGGCTGCTTCGCCGCGGACGGCGCCGCGTGTCGGTATGCACGCCGTCAAACACCGCCGCTTCGCCGTCCCTGGCCACCAACCCATGGATCCGGTCCGCCTCGACCCCGTGAAGCCCATGCTCGCCTCGCCGGCCGCCTCGCCGACAGAAACGGCAAGAACGCCGCCATGCGGCGCCTCCCATCGCCGCTGCGCCGTTGATCTCACCACCGCCCGTTTTGGCTCGGGTTTTGGTGCCAATCGATGGATCTCGTCAAGCCGAGTCCGTAGGTGCCCTCGCCGTCGCTAGAGGATCACCGACGGCGAAGATCCGCCGTGCCCACGCCGCTCCCCTCGCTCGAGTCACCGACGAGCGGGCCCTACTGTTAGGGAGAAATATCCTTTCTATTTTCTACTTTCCGAATTGCATGCATGTCTTGTAAATTCCATAACTCGGTCATTTTAGCTCGGATTTGAGTGAGACAAATTTTGTTGTGCTTGTTATTCTCTGATCATGATAGAAAATTATGAGATTGCAGTTTCTAGTGGTTTTTATACTTATTTATATTTATGCTAGTAAATGCTATGTTTCTAGGTAAATGCATATCTAATTTTTGGTGCATGATAAAATAGTGGTCCCTGTACAAAATGTTCATGTTTTTGGTTGTAGAGTGCAGGAAAAATATCACGCATGCTATGTTCTGTTGTAGAAATGTGATTTTTGATTTATATGCTATTTACCATGCTTTCTTAGGAAATTCATAGAAAAATAATTACTAGGGTTTTGGATGTGAAACTTGGTATGCTTGGTTTTGATAGGTTTTAGTATCTTATCATAGTCAGAAATCTGTTGTCTGACACTTTTCATAGTGCAAAAGTATTTTCATGCCTAGTTTGAGTGCTAGCATGTCATTTTTGTATAGGACAGTATATGCATGATCTTGCCATGAAATTTTTATGATAGCCTTTGTAAACCAATAGGATGCTCTGGTAATTTTTATAGAATTTCCTGAGATGTTTATGTATTTATCATAATTGTGTTGCATAGGAAATACCCTAGAAATGCATGTTTATGTTAGGGTAATATGTTTTGGTTGGTATACTAATTGTTCCTAGCATGATTAGAGACTGATGGTGTGCTTAGTTTGATAGCCTTGTGCTTTTGGTCAATTTATTAATCCTAGCTTCTATATATTTATAGTGTGCATGTGTAGTGGATATTAGGGCATGTCATTTTATGTGCTTTAATTCATCCTTTGACTTGTCCAGTAGGTTTATTTGATAGATAATGACTTGGTTTGCTTGCTGGAAAAGTCCTAGAGGAAGTACATGCTTGAGTGATTTATAGTAGATGTTGCAAGTTGCAAGTTCTCCGAAACAGAGCCTCTGTTTTTGCTGTTTTTGTGGCTGTAGATGTTAGAATCTGGTCGAGAGTGTATTGATTGTTTTGTAGATAATTTCGTTAGCTTTCCAACTAGTATTTGTTTGCTGGATTTGGAGTTGTAGAACTCCCTGTGTGACTGTTTTAAGGACAGCATGTCTAGCTGCCATTTTCAGTGTATTAGTGAAATAGGGTGGTTGCTTGATATAGATTATTAGGGTTTCTTGTGTAGTTATAATTGTGTTCTGCAGAAGAGATATCCACTTACTAATATCATGCATCATAATGCATTCATCCATTCCTTGTACATATTGCATTCCTTAATATTCATTCTTGCATGCACATTCATATTGGATCGAAAGAACGAGAGCACGAGGAGATCAAAGAGCCGCAGGAAGGAGAAGTATACACCTGGAGGTGCAGCAAGGAGGAGGTCCATGGAGAGATGTTGGTATTTGTTATGCCCACGTAAATATTGAAGATGAATAATCCGCAAAGTTTACACGGATACCGTTGTAGCCTTCACCGAGGAGGGTTTTAAATATCGTATCCACAGGGGAAACGTGTGAGGGAGACTAAGATCTAATCTTAACCCAGAGTAGCACAAGACCTAAGAAGGTTAAAAGTATAGAGATGATTACTAAGATATCTAATCCTTACTCGTAGTAAACTTGCCTTCTACTGTTCTATCTGGGGACATCACATAGGGAGAAACACCGACAAAGGATGATTCATCTAGAGATAAATCCCACGAGTCCTACAGACGGGATGGGGAATACAAAGGATCAACGACACCGAAACTAGTTGATTAAACAAACAACTAGGGGCTATCACAGTCGTGATCTACCACCAATCCGGAATATAGGATGAATCTAACGAGATACCCGAGCCTAAGCACCACGCTTACACTACGAATATTACCTTAACCTAATGCCTTAGATCAAAGTACTCAAAAGAGACCCGCGCAGATCGGAAGAACAATATAAACAATGATGCTTACTAAAAGAAGAAGTAGATTACGTGAGTAACTCCAAGTGTAGGTTAACTTCCACCGAGGTACAAGTTGTAGAGGTAGCACCGACAGGCCGGCACCTCCTCAGGTTCCTTCCTTCTCTCTATCTCTCTTATTCTAAAGACTAGATCTAATGAGATCTAATCGCTCTTGAATACTAGCTCATCTAGTTCTAGTTCCAGTCTAGACCTAGGAGGAGACTCGAGAGGGGCCTCAGCCTATTGATAATGAATGATAATGAATTAGGGTTTCACCCAGGGGGCGGGGGTCTCGTTATATAGCCCTAGGCGATGCACGACAGCCCTTGGATCAAACCGACCTTGAGCAACGGTGTAGATCTCTTCTTAATGGCGGTTGTGAACCGACCTTCAAAAGAGAGGTCGACAGGGGGGCCCCCACGGCGGCGGCCGCGGTCTGGGCCCAGGGCGGCCGCCGGCCCACCTTGGTCTTTGAGCCCAAACCACCACGGTTGCGTAGATCTTTTCGATAGCTTTCAAAGAGGGGTGGTTCACTGAAAACGGAGTCCGGATGAGAAAGTTATGGCCGTTTTAGTGAACTATGTTCTGCAGGTGATATCTTTTGATTCTCGACTCGAATATAGCGAACAATATATCCGTTTCGATCGTCTCAACGAGCTCTTTGCAATGGTACAATCTTAGAATATATTTAGAACATGTTTATGCTTCATATGCCTTGCAAACTCTAGGCTTTTCCTGTTTAATCCCTAAAAATATATAAATCACCAAAACTCATGGAATTATGTTAGTCAAGCCCCTAAACTATGTTGATATTCATTTTAAGCCCTTATTTTAGTTTTAAAAACCTCTATATTTTATGCTATAAGAGATATCAACAAGCTTACCCTTTGCTAGTCCCTAGCAAAGCCAAACTTAGCAATGGATCGAGTTGCCACAACGCTTTCACGCCTCAAAAGTACACATGCTTTCAAACAAAATTTCTCCTCCGGATTAAAATAAACCTTTTCAACCTTCAACTTACCCATATTACCTTTAACCATGGAGCTTATAGCCTTTTCTTGGGATCTTGGGCAATTGAAAGATAAAACAATCAAGTCAAGCACCATGTCTCAGACTCTTTGTTCAACCATCATTCCAGAGTTTTTGCTAGTTTTCAAAATAAAACTCAAAGTTCCTTTAGTATGACCCTTTCAAGTCTCTCATTTGTGGTATTTGTGGATCCTCACTAAGGCAATAACGTTGTGTTGCCTTTCTCTCAAAAAATATATGGTATTTTTGGACTAAGGCAGTAGGACACTATGCCTTCTTCTCTCTCACCCTATATCTAAAGCTTATATGTGGAGTTCATAGGTGGGAGAAAACTAAATCTACTTACTAAGCATATATTGTAAGTTCAAGCAATGGATCCAAAGTCACGAGTCATCTTTGCATGTGCATGTGTATGGTGTAGTGGAATGAATATGGTGGTAGGTGTATGAGGTGAATGTAATGAAATGCAATGAGGGAAAGAGCCTAATTCTACTTTAGCTCCTTGAAGAATCATCTCTCTTGAAACTTGGAAACACTTGAGAGAACCTGGGTTGCATATTCTTTCTTTTTTCTTTCTTTTCTTCTTTTTTTTTTTTTTATGGAGAGGCGGGCATCTAGTACCCATTGTTTTCATAGCGGACACTTGTCCATTTTTTTTACTCTCCTTTATTCTTCTTTTTTTTTTTTTTTAGGGAGGTAGGCTCTACTCGCCCGTAGGACACTTGTCCATTTTTCATCTCCCCTTTTTTTTTTGAATACAACCCAAATCTCTTTTGCAATAACTTTTTGAGAGATAGACAAGAGTAATGGAGCTTTATAAGTTTGTTGGCTGAATTGATGGGTGTAAGGAATATTTTTTTGGTTGTTCTCTCCTAGGATTGGAGTGGAACATTTTTGGTGGGTATATGATGGATGTATGGTGGGTGTGTGTGGTGGATGCTTACTTCAGGGTAGAAGTAGCATATATGCAAGTGGAATAGAGTAGGATGAGGTAGTATGAGGTGGAGTGTACGTGATAAGCGAGAATGACAAGTTCCTAAGGATCGACAAAGATTGACCAAACTCAATGCAAAGCAAGCAAGCCTATATATATATCAAAAAAGGGTTTTCCTATCTAAAGAGCATGTATATATGGCTGTGGTAGGAGGTTCAACACTCTGTCATACAAGAACTTATCATGTGCATTTTATAATTTTCAAAAGATAAATCTCCGGAAATCTAGTGTCACTAGGAGTAAGATAAATAGCAGCTCAAACTTTCATATATCATATCCGTCAATCACCTAGACTTTAGAGCAAGCATTTGCTACACACAAGGTTTTAGGTTTGAGCAAATCTCAAGTCAAAACAGTTTTGCATTTAAAGCTCAAGAGAAAGTAAGCTTGAAAGCTAGGTACTTGAAAGGAATTACGACGAGCAACTATTCATCGTTTCCATGCATGAGAATTAGCTTCGGAGTTCATTTTATTTTGGCAGAAAGTAACCTTTGGTACACTCCTTCTATTTATTTATTCTCAAACCTAAAGATCACACTAATGTTATAAATATATATATATCCTATACTTTTTATTTGGTTTTCTATGGTTATACATCTTTTTATTTCTTTTTAATAAAGCAAACATATCTAGCTAATATTAAAACATAGGAAAAAAGATACTTATCGAGATAACGGGGGTGCTCTCCCCAAGCTAGATTGGAATGTCGGGTTGATAATGTGGAAGTTGAGGTAGACAGCGATGAGGGTGTCATCCTATCATGTCTCTCTCCCTTTGAATCTGCTGAACTCAAATAGACAACAAAGCTAGTGGAGCAGATTAGGCGTTAGTGGTTGGCCACATAGGCTTCATGTGCCTAGATATGGATCACGATTAGTTTAAGCGAGAACTTCAGAGGAAAATATTTTTGGAGTTTTATAAATTTATATGCATGCAAAGAACTATGATGCAAATGCAACTAGATGAATGCATAATTATTTTTTTAAGCCACCACGGTGGATATCTTTATGGGTTGTTACACACCACAAAATTATTCTCATGGGGCTTTAGAATTTTTTTAATGCAATGCTAATGTAGAAATTTAAATATGCTAAAGGAAAATGATTATGCAATGCAAGGAAGTAAATATGGTATGCATTAAATATGGTTAACTACCGATCTTACCTTTTCGGCAAGGGTTAGGTGTTTTAAGTCCCCCTGAACAAGACTACTTACCTTGTTAATTTCTTAAGTGTATCATCTGATCTTGGTAGGTGCATCTCGGAGATGGTGATTCTCAAGATGGTGTCACCCATGTTCTATTGCTGGTCCAACACTTGAAGTGAAAAAAATTTGATAGTGGGGGTTGGCAACCTCTTGTTTCGTGTGCCCGCTTTGTGGTTTAGGACATTCACTCATAGAAATTTGGGGAGTGGCCGAGACTCCTCAACATTTTTGCTTTCGAAGTGTGTCCCTGTTTGCAAAGATAAGGTAGAGATCAAGTGCATGGGCCCTGTTGGTGGGGAAAACACCAACAGAACCAAAAATTCATTCTTCTTTAAAACCTCGGGCACATTGAACAAGATGTATTTGATGTATTATGTATTTTGATTAATCCTAACTAGGGTGGCAAGATCAAAAGATGAAACATAAATGTTGTAATATTTTTGCTTATATGATTGGGACTATGAGAAGAGAGTGGTGTTAGGAGCAACTTAACTAAACATGTTGAGCGGATGAAGCAAGGGTGTTACTCTAACATGTTTGGTTCTTTATTTATGAACATGCCGTAATTAAGGGAAAGCTTATTTATTGACAACCTACCTCAAGATGTTACCTTTATTGTTGGAGCATCTTTGGCACCTTAACAACTTGTGGTGGTCTTTTCCTTTTGCTAGAAGCTTTCCTTATTTGGCCTCTTATGTAGCTTCTTTCGTAACTTGTCTTATTTTTATTCCATAAAGTTCCTTTGTCCATGCTTGTAGCGTCTTCCTTGTGAAAGATCAGGACCTCCCCAAGCTTATTTGAGAGTTTCTTCTTTTCTCTGTGGGTTAGTCCAACAAAATATACCAAGATCTACTACAATATACTATTGGTTCAAAAATCAACCTAGACACCACGTCTAATTTGATTTAGGAAGGCATTTAACCTAAGCACCATTTTTAATTTAAAAACCTTTAGAAGTAAAATCAACACACCTTTGGTTCAAAAATCAAACTAGACACCTTGTCTAACTTAATTTAGGAACACAACATAAACTAAGCACCATGCCTAATTTAAAAAGGTGTTTGAAAGTACATCAAAACCAAATCATATAACATAGTAGATTATGGTAACATGAAAACATTAAAGAGATTTATTCAAACAGATGATGAAGAACATGATTCTCTTTTTTTTTTTTAGCATGTCGTTATGGTAGAGACAACCAAGTAGTGTAGCAACATGATAAGGAATATTTCTATGCATGTGATTTTATGCTGCACAATGATTGGTTTGACATACCTTACACTATCATCCTTCGTTCTCCTTGCTCTAGACCTGAAATGGTTAGTGACAAAAAATACCCGAAGGAATATTTCCTCATTTATATCTCTATGCTCATTTCACAAGGGTTTTATAGCAATAAGGTAAACACTCATGTTATTTCTTAAGAAATACTTGTTTTAGGACAGCAAGCTCGTCCTTGGGAAACCATTGAATTATGATTCATGATGATTAAGTGGTTTCCCTTCTAAAATCAATCTGTCTCAGGATTCGGGATCTAGAATATTTATGATAGATGAACACATCCACAACCACCCTTTCAAAAATCTATAGGAGGAGAGAGAATAAGGGGTCGAAGAACTTGCGTGTGCTAAAGATAGAGATACTAGGTGGTTGAGGAAGTTCATCATGTGAACATGGACTAGATGAAGTGTCTATGAAGCAGCTCTCATGCTCATTGATGCCATCTTCCTTCTCAACCTCCAAGGTTAATATATCATGGTTATCTAAGGGATTCCTTGGGTTGGTGTCTCTCGGGCTGATTTCATCTAAAATTTCGTCCATCAACTCGATGGGCTGTGACACATATGTTATTAACACTTTCAAGCCATTGTTGTTGGTCTTCTTGGTGGTCTTGATGATTCCTAAACATGGGTTGTTTCGGTGAATTTCTAGGATCATCATGAGTCTCAAAGAAGTAGGGATATGCGAATTCATCGGGATCAAGGATGGGTTTAGAGATAGGTTCGAATAGGTCATCTTGTTTAGGCATAGAAGGGGAGAAGATAAGGTGGTCTTCTGGATAGCTTTGCTCTCCTTCTATGACATGATCGGACATGCCATCCTTGGGTTTCTCCCAATGTGTTTTAAAAAGAATAAGCATGTTCAACAAGAGTCATCTCCTTAAAAGAATCTGAATTATAGTCATTTAGAGATCTCTTGTATGGACTTCTCCCATAATCTCTAAGGGTTGGTTCAAAAGGATCTTTCAAAGGTGTAACTTCTTCTTCCTTTTGGGGATTTTGGGATGTTGATGGTTCGAGGGGTGGATAGCTAAATTTTGGGATTGGAAGTGTTGTGAATTAGCTATCGTAATTTCCTCTTCTTCCTTTTCTTGGGAAAAGTACTAGGGGAGGTGGAGTATCCACTAGATCTATCCACGAGAAGTCTTGCTTCTCTAGCGGCGAATGGAGGAATGCGCCTCCCGGCTGCATTAAGGTCATCTGCATCTTCCTTATTAAGACCTAGATAAAAATGTTGAAGAAAGACTGGGTGCGGAATAGCAAGGTTTGGGCATGTAGTGGTAAGGACATTAAAACGTTCCCATGATGCAGCAAGAGAGACTCTTCTTTTGTGTTGTTTAAAAGTTAGAATTTCTACTGGCGGGCCACTTTCGATAGGTGGGAAAGAATTTTAGATAAAAATTGGTGTACAATGTTCCCCAATCTCCATTCACTTTCTCTACATTCAGGTAATACCCTTTGTTTAGCTTTTTCCCGTCAAAGAGTATGGAAAGAACTTCCAAAGATAAGGTATTATCGGATATGCCTTTTTATTCAAGACAATCCATAATTAGCTCAAACTCTTGTAGGTGTGAATATGGGTTGGCCTCGCCCTCTCCCGAGAAGGCTAGTTTCTGAACCAAGTTTATAAAGTCAAGGGGTAGCTCATAGGACGATGTTAAGATAGGTTCTGAAGATTGTGGCGTCCTAAAGCTTTCGCTTGTACGTTGATGATATTTATAGATAGGCGTGGAATCCATAATGAAAAAGAAAACAAAAGAATAAAAGGGATAAAAGAATAAAAGAATATGATACAAGGATAAGGTAGATTCAAAGTCAACTCAAAGAATTTTCACGGCAACGGCGCCGAGAAAAGCTTGTTGGTATTTGTTATGCCCACAGAAATATTGAAGATGAATAATCCGCAAGCGCACGGATACCGTTGTAGCCTTCACCCGGAGGGTTTTAAATATCGTATCCACAGGGAAACGTGTGAGGGAGACTAAGATCTAATCTTAACCCAGAGTAGCACAAGACCTAAGAAGGTTAAAAGTATAGAGATGATTACTAAGATATCTAATCCTTACTCGTAGTAAACTTGCCTTCTACTGTTCTATCTGGGGACATCACATAGGGAGAAAAGACCGACAAAGGATGATTCATCTAGAGATAAATCCCACGAGTCCTACAGACGGGATGGGGAATACAAAGGATCAACGACACACGAAACTAGTTGATTAAACAAACAACTAGGGGCTATCACAAATGCGTGATCTACCACCAATCCGAATATAGGATGAATCTAACGAGATACCCAGCACCACGCCTTACACTACGAATATTACCTTAACCTAATGCCTTAGATCAAAGTACTCAAAAGAGACCCGCAGATCAGAAGAACAATATAAACAATGATGCTTACTAAAAGAAGAAGTAGATTACCAGAGTAACTCCAAGTGTAGGTTAACTTCCACCGAGGTACAAGTTGTAGAGGTAGCACCGACAAAGCCAAGCACCTCCTCGGGTTCCTTCCCTCTCTCTATCTCTCTTATTCTAAAGACTAGATCTAATGAGATCTAATCCCTCTTGAATACTAGCTCATCTAGTTCTAGTTCTAGTCTAGACCTAGGAGGAGACTCAGGGCCTCAGCCTATTGATAATGAATGATAATGAATTAGGGTTTCACCTAGGGGGCAGGGGGTCTCCTTATATAGCCCTAGGTGATGCATGACAGCCCTTGGATCAAACCGACCTTGAACAACGGTGTAGATCTCTTCTTAATGGCGGTTGTGAACCGACCTTCACGGCAGGTCGACGAGGGGGCCCCACACGGGGCGGCCGCGGTCTGGGCCAGAGCGGCCGCCGGCCCACCTTGGTCTTTGAGCCCAAACCACCACGGTTGCGTAGATCTTTTTGATAGCTTTCAAAGAGGGGTGGTTTGCTGAAAACGGAGTCCGGATGAGAAAGTTATGGCCGTTTTTAGTGAACTATGTTTCTGCGCGGGTGATATCTTTTGATTACGGACTCGAATATAGCAAACAATATATCCGTTTTCGATCGTCTCAACGAGCTCTTTGCAATGGTACAATCTTAGAATATATTTAGAACATGTTTATGCTTCATATGCCTTGCAAACTCTAGCTTTTTCCTGTTTAATCCCTAAAAATATATAAATCACCAAAACTCATGGAATTATGTTAGTCAAGCCCCTAAACTATGTTGATATTCATTTTAAGCCCTTATTTTAGTTTTAAAAACCTCTATATTTTATGCTATAAGAGATATCAACAAGAGACGAGCTTGTCGCCAATCTGCCGGAGTGCCCAAGACACCTTCTAACCCTCTTCTCGAAGGCAAGCCCCGGTGCATGCTGCCCTTTCCTATGCTTTCTAACTAAATTGATTTGCGTCCTTTTTATATGTTGATGCATTAAGTTTAGGAAAATGGTTGAAACTGTTGATGCACATATATCCTTGTTGAAGTTGTTATCCTATCCTATTTAGAGGTCTAGGTTATAAATGCTCGCGTATGGTGATTGCGTGAGATGGTGATTCCGGTCACTTGAGAAGATGTTTGTGATTAGTCACATGGGTGACTAACAAGCCGCTGCTGAGAACTTGACTAATAAAACATGTGATATTGGATGGATATTGTGGTCTTTCCATCCGATCGATTAAGGACTTATCCTTTGTCGGGCTGTGGTCGGTTGAACGCATTACTGTCATATAGTAGGCTCCGCCGGGTCGTGGATGGCTCGTGGAATGTTAGGGGCCGGCTTTGCCCGCTTTATCGCTCCTCCTTTGGCGTGGTAGGTTGGGATTGATTGGGCACAAGAAGATGCGCCTAAGCGCCGTCTTCGTTGTCGCGCTCACTTGTGGCCCGAGAAGGAGGGGTAGTCGGCGGGACCCGAGACATACGCCCCGTAACATCCGGGAGTGATTGGGTCCGCGCGTCATGAAGTAGACCTGGTTTATGATAGGGTATTCGCCAAACTGGGTTTGCAATCGATTCGAATCGCCATCTCTCCGGGCGGTGAGAACCCGGGATGCTTCCACGACATCGTAGTCTAATATCACAATATATGTTATATTTATCATGCCGCTTCTTTGTTAAAATAATGATCAAGTTACTTATGCCGTTATTTATATTACTTGAGCATATGTCTTTAACCTTGACTATACAGGACTTATGGTTATGTATAAATAAGTAACCTTTTAACTTGGAAGAATTCAAGTAGTATGTGTAGGCGCACTAATCAACTTTATTTCTAAAATTAAATGTGAGTCGGCCCAACTCCAGATAAAGCCAAGTATAATCCTTGGAGTCTTTTCCTTATTTTCTGGTTTAAGACGGGTAAGTCTTGCGGAGTACAATTGAGTACTCACGGGTTAATTCCCATTGTTGCAGGTGATACCCAGTCTCGCATGGTCCTAGCCAGTTGTGTGTTGCTGTGGTTGAAGAATAATGCCTAGGGCATGGCGGTCTCCATATTTCCCTGTCTCGTGCTATTAAGGGTTGACACTATGTTGGCACTATCTTATTTTTATTTCGGGCTGTACAACTATTTGGTTTTCAAAAACTATTGCTTCCAAGACTCGAACTACTTTGTAAATAAATGTGTATATTGCACTCGATTATAATATATTTGAATTTGGTTTAAGATACACGTGGATTTGAACTACCGAGCTCAACGATCTTGGTTGTATTGTTGATGAGTTTGAAATCACGGAGATTTCCGGAATACGGGGTTTATATGGACTCAAGTGTAGACTGCGATTGCTTCGCAAGAATTGCGAATTATACTTGATTTCTTATATGTTGGTCGGCTCACGTCACGGTGGCATCGAGCTTAGTTCAGTACTTAAAATCCGATCTTGTGTTTAAATTAAAATGAACCACTAATCTTTTGTGAAAATTCTGCGAAACAAAATCTTTTCAAAGTGGTGTGAGTAAAAGATTTGCAAAATTAATAGTGCCATGGTCATACCCTTTATGCCCAATTAAGGGCGATCGGTCGGTGGCTTTGCTAAGCGGGATGGGTTATTGCATCATATTTTGTTGTTTGTGCTGGGTTGCCGTGTGGCCAATAGCACGGGGATACTCACTTGAGTAGTCATGTATGGATCGAAATACCACTATGCCCCAGGTAAATGATGTTCAATGCCTCTACACCCAAGGTAAAGATGTGAGCTGTGAGAGCATGATCAGACAAACGCCGGTCTAGGGGGTAAAAATAAAATGTTTTGAGAGCTCCATGGTCGGGTAGTGCCCCTGTAGACTTGTGTATGGGTACACAGGTGTGCCGGGCGTAAAATGTGTTTTTCCGCAAGGTATGCGATGCCGTCAGGTGGACCTAACGAAGAAGGTAAATGCAATTTAAATTCCTGCATTGCATGAATATTGGGCTGAGATGAAACTGTGTAGGTACACTAGCTACGCAAAACGTGTAGATCGACTAGCTGCGATTTATTTTCTTTGGAGAGAACGTTAGATGTGCCACCACTTATACGAGTAGTAACTAATCTTTCCTATTCTGTGAGGACGTAAGTTACGCTCATGCATCATGTTTATAATGGTTATCGCATTCATGCATTCACATAAATAAAATGGAAATACATTCCCTCTCTTTCCTTTTCTTCTCTTGTCGTCCCTTATTAAGGTACTCATCCCTTTTTGATAAAAGTGATCAACTTAAGTCTTACCCTCACAAAAATCACCCAACCTTGTTACCAATAGCTCTTGCACCGAACAACGAGTAGTGGATGTTTTCACTAAGGAGCCTCATGGCGAAGAATCCCAGAACCTCGAAGGGCACAACAATACTAGTATTCCCAAAGATGACCTAAAGCGTTGCTAATCGGATCCAGCCTGAGGGTACAACTTGGATCAAAGGCATGGTAGCTTATGTGAGACCATGAGTACCATGTTTGCCACACTTCGGATCATTGATAGCAAGGAGCACTAGTGCCTGCGTGCTATGAAAGTGACTAATCAGATAAGGGTGAGAGCAGAAAATACAAGATGTGTCAGCAGAACATTGTTAGTATGTGTCATAGGATGACAACTAACAATGATGCAACCTTAGAGAGTGCAGGATGGAACATAGAGTAGCAACTCGAGGGTTGCAAGCTACGTCGAAGAATACGTCGGAATAATTGAGACACCATGGATTGTGAGAAGAAGAAGAATCCAACTCAAGCAATGTTGTTGGACCTACAACATCAATGATTAGCTCGACCCCTAGAAAGACTAACCTATAGTACTCCATGATAGTGCTAAAACAAGTGTCGAACCTAGAGCCAAGGGTAGCTAGCACAACCTATAGGGAGACTAACCTAGTAGTGCTTAGATTTCGAGTGAAGAGCAGGAACAATGTCTTTTCATTTCTGACACATGACTTTGTGGAAATGAGATGTCAGAATGATCAGTTGAGACAGCAGAATTAGGAGGTGTGCAAAGGATTTATGAGATACAACATAGCTACAAGGAAAGGAGTGTTATCGGTTGTTCAATGCACACTATCCTCACGCACCATGAAGAGGATGCTGATGATAGAGGTGACATGTTGAACGCTTCATTGGGACGTCCGTAGATATGCCTCGTTTCCTTAGATGTGCGCTTGATGTTAAGTTTCGGCGCGTGATCCTTGTTGAGAAATGTATCTTAGCTTTATCATTAGCTTAATCCTTCTCATGAGACTTTATTTCAACTATGGATTCTTTGGAAGAGCAGTAATGGATTAACACTCGGACTTCATTAAATAAACTACAAACCTCGATGGATTTAATGAAGGATACAAGCTCCATGAAAGTTTTGTGCATTATGCGTGCACCATACACAATTTTTGTGTATTAGTGTGTGGTGATATGATGACTAAATTATGGTTACCTTTTATTTGTTGACTTCTTAATAAATTCAGTGTAGCTCTAATTTAATATCCATCTTCACTATTGGAATTATCGACTCGTAACCACCACTAAGGATAGGTGGAGATGCCTCGGATCCTGCATTCAGTCATAGAGGAGAACCAGCAATTACCACCACCCTCTCATTAACCAGAGCTGTTCTTTAACTAGTTCTCGGGAGAGTTACGTTAACCTCTTGCGCAACACCATGTAGGGTTGTTGCACTATGTAAAAAGGCTAATAACCGCCAAGTCTTGAGAGGCGCCGCTAATAGCGGCGTGCGTGTTGTGATATTATCGACGGCGGGCTCGGGCGGCGTCGATAATAGGTGTCGGATGGTCCCACAAGACCAATACGCGTTTGTAATAGAAGGTCATTACGAACACGTGTTCATGTAACACATCCGTTTTCTTAATCCAGGCGCGTTTTTCGTTGGTCGGGCACGACGCCGCGGCCACGCAGATGCTTTTGAAACCGAAAGTGTCGCGAGAATTCAACGTATCACGATTACGCGTTTCATTACAGGCGCATTTCGAGACCGATCGACCGTGGATGCAACCCCTATTTCAGACGCGTTTTGCTTACGTACACCTTTTTCGCCGCCGCCCGTCTATACCGCTACGTGAGTATTACAGATGTGCGTTGATTCACAGACTCGCGTGGTCGAACCGTCCATGTTGCTTGACACCGCGATGCGAGATCGTGCCGCGATAACGACGCTTGGAACATACAAGGGTCGTGAACGGTCACTTAAATTAAAGTCGCCGTTTATTTTCGAACGAGTTGTGTTAGGAGGTGTTCAGACATGTCGCAACCACTACCGACACGCCGTTTATTTTCAGACGAAGTTGTGTTATCGTGTGTATGCATACATGTCGCAAACCACTACCGACGCCGCGTTTATTTTTAGACGAGTTGTGTTAGCAGGTGTCCGTACATGTCGCAGCTATGACCCGGACGCGGCGTATAGTTTCGCCAGACGAAGTTGTGTTATCGTGTTCAGACATGTCTCAGCCACTACGGCCACAGATAGTTCCCAGACGAGATGTGTTAGCGGTGATGCGTACATGTCGCGAACCGCTACCGACGCATGATCATTTACATGGGCGTGTGTTGTCGCGCGGTATGCGGTTATTTGTCGGTATTGCGGACACGTATCGCTGAAATCGTGACGCTTAGCAGGTGCGTGTGCCTGTGAATCGCCGCGATGTTACGGTCGGCGTTGCTCGCCGTAGTCTACAAAAACCGTGGTGTCCGAAGCGTTGCGGACACATGTCGCGAGACGCCGTGTGCACGCTACCGATTTGTCTCAGTCTTCTGATCGCCCGTCCCCGCTAGAGACGATGGATGTTGTGCACGCGTGAAATCTCATGTTTGGTTTTGAAATTGATGACACACTTGTGGTACTAATCCTTTGCTCTAAGTGTGACTTATGAGATAGGATTAGATGGATGACAAGGAGCATGATGATCATGAACATGGACGATGATGATGGACATGGTGGATTGTCAAGCTCGGTGATCGGCTTGAGAGGAACCCGGGAGATCAAGGCAAAGGTATCTTGATAGGGTTTTTCCTTTTCGGTGATCAAGACACGATAGAGCGTGTGATCACATTATAGGATAGATAGCCGACTATCAAGAGGGGATGCCACGACAATCCTTCGGTGAAGTGCTTCTAGGTCCAATTAACTTGCATATTGCATTTAGGACAATGAGAGCACTAACTTCGATCTTGCCTAACCGTTCGACGTGCTAACATTGGTGATAATGTGATCATCTTTGACGTGTTGGCAACTTGAGGCAAGAAGCGAAGCAAGGTTGAAGCAAATGGCGACAACAAGATGAAGAGCACGCCGAAATCTCGGCCGGACGCGACGACCGACACACGGGTGCGACCAGACGCATTGACCGGTGGCTCCGGTGGTCGGGTCCGATCAAAAATTCCAGAGAGCATGTTTTCGACTTCGACCCGGGGAAAGTGACCGGACGCATGGACCGGAACCATCGACGGAAGCACGGTAAGAACGCGTGTCACCGTGGGGCCAAGGAACTTGTCGGTTGTGACCGGACGCATGAAATGGTGCGACCGGACGCTTGACCGGACTCGTTGGTGAGTCTGGTCGGTGCGTCCGGTCACAGCGCAGAATGCCCATTTCTTTGCTCAACAGCTTTATCTCGTGAGTGGGGCTATATATATTGATTGGCCAGTTCCTAGCCCTCTCGCTTGCACATTTGAACACTCTAACTTGCTTGTGAGCATTTGAGACTCCTCTCCACTCATCTCTCCATCCATAACTCGAATTCTTGGTGAGATTGAGAGTGATAGAAGTGCATTGCATTGGTGGTTGCATCTAGAGGCACTTCATCCTTGGAGAAGACGCTGGATTCTTGTTTTCTTGGGAATTTGCCGGTTCCCTAGCGGCTTGGAGCAAGAGGTGTTGAGCTCGATTGAGCTTGTTCGAGGCCACACCGGTGGTTTGTGAGGGGTCGTTCCTTACCCCGCGGGAGATTCGCGAAAGGAGCACTAGTGGATTGCTCGTGGCTTGTTTGGCCCCCTCTTGTGATTGGTGTGCTTGAGCTCCCACAGGGGGATTTGGCACCGCCATTGCTTAGCAACCATCAAGTGGGTGTGTTGCCACAACGGGGACTAGCGTGCCGGCAAGCACGTGAACCTCGGTGTAAAAATCATCGTGTCTTGTGTGCTAGATCATTGGAGATTTCTTATACATGGTGATTGGCTTCAACCTCGATTAATCGCACCGGTGGTATTGTATCCTAAGCATCCCTTTGCATTACTTTGGTAGCTTATCTTGTTAGGGTGCTTAGCTTGGTAGCTTGAGTAGCTTGTTAGCCTTGTTAGCTCCTAGTGGTAATCTTAGTTAGCTTATCTTGTCCACCTAGGAGTAACTTAGCAACCTAGCCATTGCTTGTGATTAGAGATATTAGAATTGCTAGGTGGCTTGCATATTTAGCTTGAAGCATTTGCTTATTCGCTCACGCCGTCTTATTTACTAACCGCCTTGTTTAGTGTTGTTTGTAGAATTTTTAATAGGCTATTCACCTCCCCCCCCTCTAGCCATTAGGACCTTTCAAGTGGTATCAAAGCCGAGGCACCGTATTTTGAGTGGCTTAACAACCAACGGTGACAAAATGGCTACATTCCATGTCAACAACACCAAGAAGGCGCCACCTTTCGATGGCACCAACTTTGCCTATTGAAGGTGAAGATGACCGCACACCTCAAGTCAATCAATAGAGAAGTGTGGGTTGTGACCGAGAACAAGTTTGAAGTGGCAAAGCCAAATTGAGCTAACCGCGGCGAAGAGAAGAAGATCTATGCAAATGATCTTGCCGTGAGTGCATTCCATGAAGCATTCAACGATAGAGTGTTTGAGCAAGTCAAGTCACTCACAATTGCTCATGAGATATGGAAGAAGCTTGAAGAGTGCTATGAGGGCACCGAAGGCGTCAAGCAAGCCAAAGCATACATAAAGCTTGAGCAATTCAATAGCTTCAAGATGGAGGAAGATGAGAGCGTGCCGGAGATGTTCCACCGCATGCAAGTGTTGGTGAACGATCTCAATGCACTTGGTGAAGACATCAAGGACAAGACCTTCAACATGAAGTTCTTGAGGTGTTTGCTGGAGAGGTTTGGCATGTTCATCACCGTGCTTGTGAGGACAAACTTGAAGAACTTGACCCCAAACCAATTGCTTGATGAGGTCATGACCGATGACTCATATAGAGATGACAAGAAGAAGCAAGAGCTCATCAACAAGGCAAACAAGAAGGCCAAGGAAGAAGAGAAGAAAGAGGACAAGAAGAGCTTGGCACTAAAGGCAAGCTCATCATCAAAGGGCAAGAAGAAGAAAGAAGAGTCAAGTGATTATGAGAGTGGCACTTCTACTAGTGGAAGTGAAGTTGATGAACAATTGGCCCTCTTTGTGAGAAGATTGGGCAAATATGTGAAGAAGACATACATCAACAAGAAGAACAAGAAGCAATCATCCAAGAAGACCAAGGATGGCAAGAATGAAGGCAACATAAAGTGCTTTTGGTGTCATGATGATTGTCATTTGATTGCCGAATGCCCATATGAGAGTGATGATGAGAAGGGAATCAAGAAAGCAAGAAAGAAGAATGATGCCAAGAATGAGAAGGAGAAGAAGCCCAAGAAGAAGAATGAGTCACATGTGGCTACTTGGGATAGTGATGGCTCATCCTCTTCAAGTGATGAAGAAGAGGAGAAGAAGAAGAAGAAGGGACAAGCTCACCTTGCCATGCATGACAAGATCTCCCTCTTCGACACTCCTTCCTCATGCTTCATGGCTAAGGCCACAAAGGTACAATCTATCACTAATGATGATGATGATGATAGTGATAGTGATAGTGATGATGAGGAACCAAAGCACACTAGGGAAGAATTGCAAATTATGCTTGATGATTGCATTGACATGTATAAGCAAAGTAGGAAGGAGGTCAAGGGCTTGCATAAGGAAACAGAGAGCCTAAAGCAAGAACTTGATGAGCTTCGAGCCTCTTATGAGAGTCTAAAGGTAGACCATAAGAAGCTTGAGAAGTCTCATTCTAAGCTAGAGAAAGCTCACTCCTCTCTACTTGAAGAGCACAAGTTGTGCTTAGTTGTTGAGAATGTTGATACATGCAATGCTAGCATCATGTGTGATATTCTTGTTGATGAATCAACCCCCAAGTGTGAGACCTCCACTAGCTCTATCACTAGCATATCCATCACTAGTGAAGATAATGACAACCCTATGCTTATTCATGAGAATGCTTGTTTAAAGAGGGAAGTAAAGGAGCTCAATCACTCCTTGGCTAAGGCCTATGGTGGTGAGGACCGCTTGCTTATGTGCTTGGGTAGCCAAAGGGCATCCTTATACAAGGAGGGCTTAGGCTATATCCCCAAGAAAGGCAAGGCCACCCTTGTAACTCACAAGACTCGTTTTGTGAAGAACAATGGTAGCTATTACAAAGCTTGCAAGCAAATTGGTCATTTAGAGCCAAAGTGCATGAACAAGAGAACCAATGTCTCTTCCATCAAGCTTGATCATTCATATATGCTTATGAAGAAGGACAATGGTGTTTGTGCTAGGTTCATTGGTACACCATGGATGGGCTCAAAGAAGAAAGCCATTTGGGTACCAAAGGCCTTGGTGACTAACCTTGAAGGACCCAAAAAGGTTTGGGTACCTAAGAAGAATTGATCTCTTTTTGTAGGTCAATTACCATGCGTTTCGAGGAGAGAGCGTTGGATAATGGATAGTGGTTGCACTCAACACATGACCGGGGATTCTCATATGTTCAAGTCAATTAGCATCAAGGGCATTGATGAGTATGAGTCAATCACATTTGGCAATGACAAGAAAGGCAATGTGTTGGGGCTAGGCAAGATTGCTATCACTCAAGAGAAAAGCTTGTCAAAGGTGTTGCTAGTTGATCATCTTGATTACAACCTATTGTCGGTCTCTCAACTTTGTGATCTTGGTTACAAATGCATATTCACAAGCCAAGAAGTTGAAGTGGTTAGTGGAGATGGTGTCAACATGATATTCAAGGGATTTTGATATGGTGATCTCTACCTTGTTGACTTCAAGTCAAAAGAAGCCAAGTTGACAACATGTTTACTCTCAAAGGCTAGCAAAGGGTGGTTGTGGCATAGAAGGCTTGGTCATGTTGGAATGAAGCAATTGAACAAGTTGATGAAGCATGACTTGGTTAGAGGCTTGAATGATGTGAAGTTTGAGAAGGACAAACCTTGTGGAGCATGTCAAGCCGGCAAGCAACATGGCAATGCACATCCAACCAAGAGCACAATGAGTACAAGCAAGGCATTTGAGTTGCTACATATGGACTTGTTTGGGCCAACATCATACTCTAGCATTGGTGGCAACAAGTATGGTTTTGTCATAGTTGATGACTACACTAGATATACATGGGTGTTCTTCTTGCATGACAAGAATGATGTATTTGAGCTTTTTCAAGACATTTGTCAAGAGGGTTCAAAATGAGTTTGAGACATCCATCAAGAAGATTAGGAGTGACAATGGAAGTGAATTCAAGAACACAAGAATTGAAGAGTTGTGTGATGAGCTTGAATTGGACATCAATTCTCACCAACCTACACTCCTCAATCCAATGGTGTAGTTGAGAGGAAGAATAGAACCTTGATTGAAATGGCAAGATCAATGCTTAGTGAGTACAATGTTAGCCATTCCTTTTAGGGCGAAGCAATCAACACGGCTTTGCTATTGTAGCAACCGACTCTATTGCCATGGTATGCTTGGGAAGACACCTTATGAGTTGCCAAATGGAAGGAAGCCCAACATTAGTTACTTTAGAGTCTTTGGTTGCAAATGCTACATTCTTAAGAAAGGCACAAGATTGGGCAAGTTTGACAAGAAATGTGATGAAGGATTCCTAGTTGGATATTCAACCACAAGCAAAGCATATAGACTATGGAACTTGGGTAGTGGCAAACTTGAAGAAGTTCATGATGTGGAATTTGATGAAACCCAAGGATCTCAAAATGAAGTTGAAAATCATGATGATGTTAGTGGTTCCAACTTGGAGAATGCAATGAGAAACATGGATGTTGGTGACATTCGGCCAAGGCAAGTTGAGGATGATGATGATACTCCATTGCCTACCACTACCATTGAGATTGATGCAAATGAAGCAAGCACTAGTGGTACTCAAGATGAAGATCAAGAGCAACAAGCTAGTCCATCCACTCATCCTAGTCATCAAGTGCAAGTGATGCAACCATCCAACATTGCAAGAGATCATCCAATTGATCAAATTGTCAGTGACATCAATAGTGGAGTGATCACTAGAGGAAGATTGGCATCGTTTTGTGCTCACCATGCCTTTGTAGCACAAGAAGAGCCGGAGAACATTGAAAAGGCACTAAAGAAGGAAGATTGGATCAATGCCATGCATGAGGAGTTGAACAACTTCAAGAGAAATGATGTATGGGAATTTGTGGAAAGGCCAAAGGACTACAATGTGATAGGAACCAAGTGGGTCTTCAAGAACAAGCAAGATCAAGATGGAATTGTGGTTAGAAACAAGGCAAGGCTAGTAGCTCAAGGGTACACTCAAGTAGAGGGTCTTGACTTTGGAGAGACCTATGCACCGGTTGCTAGACTTGAAGCAATTAGAATCTTGCTTGCCTATGCATGTGCACATGACATCAAGCTCTATCAAATGGATGTGAAGAGTGCATTCTTGAATGGCTTCATCAATGAATTGGTCTATGTTGAACAACCACCGGGCTTTGAAGATGAAAAGTATCCCAACCATGTCTACAAGTTGAAGAAGGCTTTATATGGCTTGAAGCAAGCACCTAGAGCATGGTATGAGAGGTTGAGAGATTTTCTCCTCTCTAAAGGGTTCAAGATGGGCAAGGTGGACACCACTCTCTTCACCAAGAAAATTGGCAAAGACTTGTTTGTATTGCAAATATATGTTGATGACATTATCTTTGGGTCAACCAACCAAGAGTTCTGTGAAGAGTTTGCTAAGATGATGGCTAATGAGTTTGAGATGTCAATGCTTGGAGAACTCACATTCTTTCTTGGACGTCAAATCAAGCAATTGAAGAATGGCACATTCATTAGTCAAGGCAAGTACATCAAGGATATGATCAAGAAGTTTGATCTTCAAGATGCCAAGACAATGTCCACACCAATGGCAACCAATGGAAGCTTAGACCCCAATCCAAGTGGGAACATGGTTGAACAAAAGAAATATCGGTCCATGATTGGTAGTTTGCTCTATGCAACCGCATCAAGACCGGACATTGCATTTAGTGTGGGCATGTGTGCTAGATATCAATCCGATCCTAGAGAGAGTCACCTCAAAGCAACAAAGAGAATTGTGAGGTACTTGAAGGACACACAAGATGTTGGACTATGGTATCCAAAGGGATCCAAGTTTGATTTGATTGGATATTCGGATTCTGACTATGGAGGGTGCAAGATAAATAGAATGAGCACAAGTGGCACATGTCAATTTCTTGGAAGGTCACTAGTATCATGGTCTTCAAAGAAGCAAAATAGTGTTGCTCTTTCAACCGCCGAAGCCGAATACATAAGTGCGGGAAGTTGTTGCACTCAATTGCTTTGGATGAGGTCAACCTTGAGGGATTTTGGATTCAAATTTAATAAGGTTCCATTGTATTGTGACAATGAAAGTGCTAGAAAGATGACTCAAAATTCGGTTCAACATCCAAGAACAAAGCACATTGATATAAGGCACCACTTCATAAGAGATCATCAAAAAAAGGGTGACATTTGTATCATGGGCATTGGCACCGAAGATCAACTAGCCGACATATTCACCAAGCCACTTGATGAGAAGAGCTTTTGCATGCTAAAGGAGAATTGAACATTATTGACTTCTCCAACTTGAGTTGATGCACCCCACTTATATGACATGCCTCTCCTTCGACAAACCCAAGGTAAAAGTTGTTTGTCATGGCATTCATATGTTGCTAAGGACTTGTTAGTGCATCTAGACATCATGCATGCTTAATAGGCTCATTCATGGAAAATAAAATGTTTTCAATGTATGTGTGGCACCACTATTGCTTTAAATGCTTTTATGATCTAGTGGTGGCATATGACTTGTTTATGTGCTTGCAATCCTAGTGTCAACTCTAGAAAATGAGCTATTGATGTGTATTCTAACATGGTGCAAGATAACCCTTATGCATATGAGGTGTGAAAAAGCTTGTCCTTAGTTCAAACTTGAATACATGGAAAGGCAAGTGATCTAGATGAGACCACATGTGATGCTTTGATTGACTTGATTTCTCTCATTTACACCTTTTTGGTGATTGTTGACAAAGGGGGAGAAATAAGTCACAAAGATGTTGGAAAGGATCACACAAATAGGGGGAGCAAGCTCATAGACTATTTGTGCATTTGTATGTGCATGATCATAATGAAATGTTGCATTGGCAATTTAAATTCAATATACATGATTGCTTGGTGTATGCTAGTTTTTGAAAATTGATTGGTGTTTGACCAACTAGCATGCATAGGATGTATCTAGACAAAGCTCACATTTTAGCCTATAATGTTGATCTCATGGGGTATGTTGAGTTTTGATGAATGTCTAGTTACATGATGCTAAGGACTCCGATGGTTTCACGCTTCAAAGGTCCGAATTCTAGAACCTTAGCATCTCCTTTGGTATTAGTAACTCTCCCCAAGATTTCTATCCATACATATGTGCCAAATTGATCCAAACACATGAAAGCACATATGTAGGGGAGCTACTACTACCAAAACCGAACCTTGAAATGTTTGTCCAATCCTTGATTCATGATCAAAATGCTATGGGCAAGCAATTCAAGTTCAATTGAATTTTATTTCAAATCTTTGTGTTTTGTTTGTCATCAATTACCAAAAAGGGGAGATTGAAATCTCATGTTTGGTTTTGGAAATTGATGACACACTTGTGGTACTAATCCTTTGCTCTAAGTGTGACTTATGAGATAGGATTAGATGGATGACAAGGAGCATGATGATCATGAACATGGACGATGATGATGGACATGGTGGATCGTCAAGCTCGGTGATCGGCTTGAGAGGAACAGGAAGATCAAGGCAAAGGTATCTTGATAGGGTTTTTCCTTTTCGGTGATCAAGACACGATATAGAGTGTGATCACATTATAGGATAGATAGCCGACTATCAAGAGGGGATGCCGCGACAATCCTTTGGTGAAGTGCTTCTAGGTCCAATTAACTTGCATATTGCATTTAGGACAATGAGAGCACTAACTTCGATCTTGCCTAACTTTTTCGACGTGCTAACATTGGTGATAACGTGAGCATCTTTGATGTGTTGGCAACTTGAGGCAAGAAGCGAAGCAAGGATGAAGCAAAGGGTGACAACAAGATGAAGAGATTTGGAAATCTCGGCCAGGACACACGACCGGGACGCACCGACCGGTGGCTCCGGTGGTCGGGTCCGATCAAAAATTCCGAGAGCATGTTTTTGACTTCGACCCGAAAAAAAGTGACCGACGCATGGACGGAACCATCGACCGGAAGCACGAAGAACGTGCCATCTATGGGGCCAAGGAACTTGTCGGTTGTGGCCAGGGCGCGATGAAATGGTGCGATCGAGGATGCTTGACCGGACTCGGGTGAGTCCGGCCGGGCAAGGCGATCCACGGCCTTGAGAATCGCCCATTTCTTTGCTCAACGGCTTTATTTCTTTGAGTGGGGCTATATATATTGGATTGGCCGGTTCCTAGCCCTCTCGCTTGCACATTTGAACACTCTAACTTGCTTGTGAGCATTTGAGACTCCTCTCCACTCATCTCTCCATCCATAACTCGAATTCTTGGTGAGATTGAGAGTGATAGAAGTGCATTGCATTGGTGGTTGCATCTAGAGGCACTTCATCCTTGGAGAAGACGCGGGATTCTTGTTTTCTTGGGAATTTGCCCGGTTCCCTAGCGGCTTGGAGCAAGAGGCGGTGTTGAGCTCGATTGGAGCTTGTTCGAGGCCACACCGGTGGTTTGTGAGGGGTCATTCCTTACCCCCGCGGAGATTCGCTTGAAAGGAGCACTAGTGGATTGCTCGTGGCTTGTTTGGCCCCCCTCTTGTGATTGGTGTGCTTGAGCTCCCACCGGGGATTTGGCACCGGCCATTAAGCTTAGCAACCATCAAGTGGGTGTGTTGCCACAACGGGGACTAGCGTGCCGGCAAGCACGTGAACCTCGGTGAAAAATCATCGTGTCTTGTGTGCTAGCTCGTTGGAGATTTCTTGTACATGGTGATTGGCTTCAACCTCGACACTACACCGGTGGTATTGTATCCTAAGCATCCCTTTGCATTACTTTGGTAGCTTATCTTGTTAGGGTGCTTAGCTTGGTAGCTTGAGTAGCTTGTTAGCCTTGTTAGCTCCTAGTGGTAATCTTAGTTAGCTTATCTTGTCCACCTAGGAGTAACTTAGCAACCTAGCCATTGCTTGTGATTAGAGATATTAGAATTGCTAGAATTGCTAGGTGGCTCGCATATTTAGCTTGAAGCATTTGCTTATTCGCTACGCCGTCTTATTTACTAACCGCCTTGTTTAGTGTTGTTTGTAGAATTTTTAATAGGCTATTCACCCCCCCCTCTAGCCATTAGGACCTTTCAACGCGTACATTTCCGGACTGAATTTATTTGGGCACGTGATCCAGTTTTGGAGCGGGCCTCCGCCCGCTCCGGCGAAGGCTTGACCTCCCTTTGGGCCCGAATTTGGACACGCATGTTAGGCCCGTTCTCTTGTGGTACAACGAGCCGGGCTGTTTTCCGCTGCGAGGGTTATATCATCGTGGACATATTATTATATATATATAATGTGTTGCCACACACTTCAACACCGTCTCTCTCCGGTGGTGGTGGCACACCGCAGGGTAGGGGGGGGGGGGCAGCGGAGGAGCGCCGCACGGGGACGGCAGCTATATACTTGTTGATGATTGATTTGCTACGCCGTTGCTATATACTTCGTATTTGGATCGCCTCCTTGGTCTCCTCTCGCGGTGCTTGCCCAGAACCGGCGGCGCGACGAGGCCCAAGTTGGAAGTTGTTCCTCCCTGTTGGATGCAGCGTGGAGGATCTTCGCTTTCGGCAGGTGTCCTCCCGACAAATGCAATAGGAAGCACGTCGTCCCACGGCATCCGGAGGCGGCATAGTTTCTCCATTGAATGGAGGCTAGGGTTTTTTCCTTACCCCATACATGCTTCCCAAGAAGCAATCTCAACCGTTGAATCCAACCAAGATCAACGGTGCACAAGCTAATGGGCGTCGCTGGTTTGGGCTGCTTTGTTGGGCTCCAAATTCATCCTCCATGTGGAAGGATAGCCCAACAAAATCTGTTCCCCTAATCATACACAAACTCACAAAGACGAGGCTTTACGCCTTGCTTCACTTTGCAAATTCAGCATAGGTAGCCTCCAGTTTTGCAAAGGCTTGTCCTCGAGTGTGGAAAAAAAAAACCTTCCGAATGACCCTTCCATTCCAGTCTTGCTTCATTGCCATGATAAAGCTCAATCCGGACACCGCGTAATGCATTGACAACACTAGCCTTCACACAACCAAAGTAATCGCTACGGATGTGTACATAAAGAAATCAGTTCCAAACCACAAGCAGTCATCCTGACAGCAAAGTTTCAATAAACTATAAAACTGCACTATCAACCGTGCAGCGAGTGCCACAGTAAACAAACAAGCTCTGTCATTAGTCTTATGAAGTCAGCATCTCAATTTTTAAAATATGAAAAAAAAAAAAAAGATGACAAGCTAGACGTTCATGAGTAGAAGTTCCATCCATTGTAAACTCTGGACAATGTACAAAATACGACACAAAGAGTTTACAAAAATGTTGGTCGTAATGCTCGGTCACACACAACGCATGCTCATAAAGATCAACAATACTCCTATCATGCATATCCCTGATGTGCACAATGTTAAGGTAGAGCCCGCCACAAGGCAAAAATGTTACTTTTATGTCCTTGGAAGCCCTGGCCTCTAGTTTCAGTTTCGCTTGCTGTTCATCCACATATTCAGAATCGGATTTGGCATGCTCTGTCCGAAATTCTATTTTCTCCAGAACTTTAGGAGATATACAACACATCATCCTACTGATATACAGCATTATTAGCTTTCAAACCAAGTGTGGAATAATAGAACTGCCGAGTAGGGCTCAAATAAAAAATAAAAACTTCGGAATGGCCCTTCCATTCCATCTTGCTTCATGCCCATCATAATAAAGCTCAATCCAGACGGGCAGAATGCATTGACAACACTAGCGTTCACACAACCAAAGTAATCACTTACACTTGTATATTAATGGAATGGCTAGCACTTACACTAGGTGGATACATCATGGGGAACCATTGGAGGTTATACTATATGAAAATGAGGGCCTTGCTGATGAACCAGACTAGTATCAATGATGATCTTTGCATGAGTGTGGATGAAGAAGATGGCCATGATGATGGAATTTATGATATGGTGCACGAGGGAATTGTATACAGCTGAAGATGAAGGTAAAAGAAAAAGGTCTATGTTTGCAATTATATTGGAAGAGATGAAGCAGCAACTCAAAGACGATAAGGGTGGCATCTCCACTGACGAGGACGAGTTTTTCCTCCAGGTTTTTGCCCTAGTTTTTCTCTCTGTAAAAATAGAGTAGCCAATAAGATACGACTATGACAGGGAGCTGCTAAACCATTACTTCCTAGAAGCTTCATGTGTACAATTTAAAATGACAGCATATCCAAGAGTTTGCTAAACTAGTTTGCCATCCTTGGATTTTTGCAAACGAAAAAAAAACTTGGCTCCAACGAGAAGAGGTAGTTACTGGACGGCCCATCAGTCGTACATGGGAACAGAACCAACGAGAAGAGGTAAAGGAAGGGTGGAAATATAATTTAGTTTCACTCTCAAGGCTCCTGATGCAAGTTTGCTAGAGTGGGAAGTTTGTAGATCTGGGATTGGTTTAGTTAGTGGAAAATGAAATGCGCTTTGGGATTAGATTCGGCGTTTACGCAAGAAGATGTGCCTTCAGCAACGCTAGATCCTGCTGTGCTTCTTGGGACTCCTCATCCTTTTATAATCTCCCGCGTGGGTCTTTGGGTTTGTACCTAGGATCAATCATCAGAAAAAGGATTTTAAGACGACAAAATTATTGAGCAATGTTGTACAAGCTAGATAGCAAACCATTCAAAAAAACCCTTCAAAAAAAGGAAGGATAATGCACTTTACAATCTAGATTTCGGTGCTTACCCAAGAAGATATGCTTCCACGACGGACCCCAGATCTGCAACCACCAAAAAAGAAAAGAAGATGTGCTTCCGCGACGGACCCCAGATCTGCAACCACCAAAAAAAAAAAAAAACTTCTGTATTTGCTGTTTCTAGAACCACATGAAAAACCATATCTAGCTGCATGGATGTGATAAAGAGGTGCACCTGCCCAGGATGGAGACGAAGGCGAGGCAGTCCCCTGTGTCGGACCGCTCTCTACTCTTGTTTGCTTGAGATGAGTTTGGAAAGTCAGGACGGAGAAGAGGTGAGAAGAGTACTAACTACTAGTACAGTAGGTGTAGTATGGGAGAAGGAACAAGGAAGAGACGAGAGAGTGAGAGACTGCGAGAGAAAACTGCCCATAGTAGCACTATAAAGGAATCCGAGGTGGCAACTGTAGAGTGTTCGATGCAGACACCATGGTCCCACGGTTAATGTAAAAGGGCGACTGTAACTTGTGTGCTATTTCGAAATTTCAAACATTGTTTGGAGTAATAGGACTATGGGAGAATTAGGAATTTGGCCCTGAAAAAAGTTTGTCCTACTCTATCCCAACTACCATCGTTTGGGCCCGCTTGTAATTTTATCTAAATATATCCATGTGATATCTTGTTTTGAAGAATTAATTAAAACAAATTTAATGGTGTAATCAAAATTTAATGCTCGGTCACACACATCAAGTACTCCTATCATGCATATCCTGATGTGCACAAGGTCAAGGTAGAGACCGGCACAAGACAAAAATGTTGCTTTTATGTCCTTGGAAGCGCTGAACATTAGTTTAAGTTTCGCTAGCTGTGCATCCACATATTCAAAATCGCATTTGGCATGCCCTGTCCGAAATTCTATTTTTCTCCGAACTTTGGCGTTTGTAATAAAGAAGTTGACAAATTCCATATCTCTCTTCCTGCCCTTGTAATCTAACTTGATTACCAGTTTCTTAAGGTGGCTTTGAAGACAATCAAGATATATGTTTTTTCAGTATCGGTATTTTTTAAAATCTCGGCGGGTCACCGATAAACAGGAATATCGGATATATCGGAAATTTATCGGCGATACAAAAAACTTCCGGACCAAATTTATAAAAAATATTTATTTTGTTCAAAAAATCATGTACATCTATTCTATACCATTTTAGATAAAAAAAACAAATGTAATTGCAAAAAAGTACCAACTCAATGTGATGAGCAAGAATAGCACCTTCAAAGACACAGCTTCAAATAATATAGGTGCACTAGTCCACAACATAATTCAAGTCCCAAATATTAGTCCAAATATTACAAAAAAGATAGTCTAAAACATCACCACTAGTCCACAACATAGCAGAATCAGTAGAGGTCCACGGTTCCAAACATGCATAAAACTAGGATAGTACAGTCCTAGATATTACAAATTCCACAGTAGTGCCAAATATTACATAATATCAGTGCACAATCCAAAATACAACAAGTTGCACATGGCAAAATGAGTCCATATCGCACGGTACATTCATGTCAAATCATTGCATTTTAGCAAACAATATGTTAGAATTCATACACTAAAAAGGCCAAGTCGACATTTCAGCTACCATAGTTAGTCAATTGCATGCTAGAAGTGGAAGAAACGCACCTCACCTCTTCACTAGTACAAGTTCTTAATAGAGACTTTCTTCATCCTTTTTCGATCTTGGGCCTAAAGGGGAGGAGGTTGGCTGTGTACATTTGTCGTTGCCTTGCTCTTATGGCCAGCCAGTGTCCTCTACTACGGTGTCATCAACCAGGTCAACCACAATGCCACTGCCTGAAGCCACACTCTTGCCTTTAGCACTAGCCGAAGCACGAGCTCCATCACCAGCCATTGTACTAGTAACAAATTAAAAAGTCATGAATTAGCATAGGGCACCAAATTATACGTGTCACTCTCAAAGTTTTTCAAGTGGGCGTGGACCAAATTATTCCTGCTGTAATGAATTAGCATAGGGCCACTAATTGTTTGAAATTCATATTCATTCATATAGCAATAAAAGTACCAGATTAAAAACCCCAAGGAGAGGTGCCTAGGCAATAAGTTACATGTGGATTATGTAGCGTAAAGCGGTCTTTCTATGTGATGCAAAACAAATCGTAGCGCCTTGGAGCCAAAGCTCCATTTCTCGCTAGCAAACAAAGCTTCAGTGTACACATCCACATATAGCTAAGCAGGTTAGAAGCAAGCTGTCAACCATTTTAATTTTCCCTAAATCAAACTAATGAGATGTCATCAGCTGTATGCAAGCTAGAAGTGTTGCACTGTATATATGCAGCAGCTTTTGCATCATCAATCAATATGCTTACACAGTAGCATGCATATGTATGTTAGCCATTAAAAGGATCGATAGCATGCAAGACATCTGAATTTGAGGATCCCTACGACTCAACCAATATGCTTACTACAGTAGCATCAATATAACACACACACATCTGAATATGAAGATCCCTATGACTCTACACACATCCGAGATTGAGGATGCAAACCTTGAAGGATGGTTGGATGCCGGCAAGTGCGGGGAAGGAGCCGCCGCCGGCGTTGGGCAACCAACGACGCCTCGCGATTGGAGCTGATGGACGGGGCGGCGCCTGCCGGGGCGAGCAACGTGAGGGCACCACCTCGGCGCCGCGTCTGAGTCTTCGACAGGCCGGGTCGCCGTCGGGGGGATGGGCTTGGTCTTGGCGTTGTCGGCGTGGGACGGAGAGGAAGGCGGGACGAGCCACCGGGGCAGCGCGTCGGCGGGGACGAGGAGCTGTGGCGGCGCCGACGAGCGGGATGGGGCACCGCGCCACCGCGTCAGCGAGCGGGCCGCCGGTGCGCACCGCGTGGGAGCGGGCGGGGGGCAGCTGGAGCTGCCTCGGTCCGCGTCCGTCGGAGGCGCGGGCGGCGCTTGTGCTCTGTTCTCTCTTTTTTTTATAGAAGGTGGCGGCTGGTTGGGAGTGAATGAGTGAGCTTCTAGGGTTAGTCGGGGCTTTTATTTGGTGGCAAGAATGTTGGCGGGCTTCTACAATATTTGGGCCCAAATTTTGGCGCCCACCGATTTCAAAATTCCAAAAAATTTTTAGGCAGTAGGAGCAATATACCGGACCCTAGCGGTAGACGCGATATTTCGAAATTACGGAAATTTCGGCCCGAAATTTTTTCAGATGCTTCACCCTTTTGACCTGGCCTTCAAAGATACACGCAAATGAAACAAACAAAAAATATGCGGAGCTGAACACCTACAAAACGTAGTGACAACGATTGCACAATTTGACTAAATGAACTTTCATTCGAGACATAATTCGGATTACACATAAACAAATTCAATTCATAAATATCAAGAAATATCACCTACATTTGGCGTGTTAAAAAATCTCTTCAAGCAATATAAGCTAGAAACTAAATGTGGAATGTAAGGTACATATAAATTTTTGATCCAAATGTTAGTTACCATCACATAGAGCTTTTGGAGGCGGGGAAACATTTCAGAAGACTAATATCATTAATGTCGGGAGATGGCATGCACACAACCAAAACTTTAATAGTTCCCATCAGAGATGACATTACGGGAGCGCAACTCTGCCGTGCCGCCATGGTCACCGGCGAGCATCTCATCGCTAACCCTCGGCGAGCTCTCATCTAAATTTCTAATAATTATATTACAGCTCAACACGGGGAAACAAACACATGTTGCAAATTAAAAGCGTAACCGATGTTTACACAACAATATGACAACGAAAACCAAATAAAGCTAGTTTAGGGACATGTTGCACATCCTCATGAAGGCGTATACCGCTAAGCTGCTCAATTTGAGCGGCAAGAGTATGAACTCAAACGGAGGCGGCACCGAGTGGAGCAGTACCGGACGACGTCGCTTCCCTCGCCCTCGTGGGTCATGCATTCTTTCGGCCATACATAGGCGTGGGAGTCGTCGGCCAGCAGCTCTACACCGTTGAAGCAGGTAGGGACATGAATCAAGGTTGGGTTGAGGCACACAACCGCGTTGAGGTCCGCTGGGCCAAAATCTGAGCTTTCGGCGGGAGATGGTTTGCCCACCGGCCGTCGGGTTGCGGGCGGCCGCGATTCCATGGGCGGCGCCCGGCGCTTCTTGGTCCGGGGGTTCCGACCGTGCAGCAGCATCACCAAGAAGTAAGCCGCGCCGGAGTCCCCAAGATCCGGCTCTCCCGAGGAGCCCGCCCCTTGGGGATCCCATGGCGCCACCATCATCTTCACCATCCCTCGTAGCATATGGCCTCCGGATGCTTTCGGCCTTGAGGAAGCGCCACGCGAGCGCTCAGGGGAACTCTTTGTTTCGGCGGGGGCCCAGCGCGTGACGAATCTGGCGGAGCGACACGAGCCCCGATCGCCTCCTTGGTGTCGGTATCTTGCCGAAACTTGCCGCCGCACGCGCCAAGCTCCATGTACATTGCATCGGCAACTTGTTCCCTTCTATTTGGAGGCAGCGATGGAGGATCTCCTGCTCGAGCAGGTCCTCCGTACCGCAGCGGCAAGCATGTCGTCACGGGATCTGCCGCCATTGCCAGCTTCTTCTCCTTCATCAGGGTGGGGTGGGGTGGGGTGGGGGTGAGGTGGCGAGGGCGAGGGGCGAGGGCGAGGGCGAGGAGGAGTGGTAGCGGCGGTGCGCGTTGTGGGGATAACGAGGAGTGGAAAGCGAGTGGAGAGGGTGAGTAGTACTAGTGAAGACGGTGCGGACGGGGTTAGACATCGGACATGATATTTGGGGCACCTACTAGTATTTTATATTTCACTGCACTTGGAGTGTTGCTTACGTAAAGAACACAAAACTGTCTCCACTCCTTCAAGATCTACCATGGCGGACAATAATGGTAAGCGCCCAGTTGTGGAGTCCAACGAGGACAACTCTTCCGTCCTCAGAAGAAGCATCGGGGAGATAAGTAAGTTATCAATATTTGCCATTCCGGTAGCCATGTTTTTTCTGATCAACCATCTTGCATTATTTCAGTAATTCTGTATTATGACTTATTTAGATTGTGTGAACGATGAACTATCGGTGTTCGTCTTTGTCTATTCTTTGGGTGTATATGTTGGTGTTCGTCTCTTTCTTTTATATATAGGGTGCACTCACTTAACCCCTAATGAAGCTAATGCCCATCGCTCTGCTTGGAGAAGAGAAAGGAGCGTAGATCTACGTGGGTGTAGCTACTCTAGGGTGTAGGAAAAATTTACCCTATATATATATATATATATATATATATATATATATATATATATATATATATATATATATATATATATATATATATATATAGGGTAAATTTTCCTACACCCTAGGTGTAGTTACACCCATGAGTATAGACAGCTTTTCTTCTAGGCGAGGCATGCGGCCAAATGAATACCGGGCGTGGCGAAAAAAAAAACCCATTAAGAAACAAACAGTCCTAACTTTCCGTTTCTTTAAATCAATCGTATTCGCAACGCCGGCCCGTGTGGTAGGTGTGCGGGCGGCGGCAGACGCGGCCACTCCCGTGGCCGACGGCCCGACCTGGATGCGCTCACGGCCTTCACGACGGCGGCCGGCGTCGGTGTAGGTCGCGCTTCGTGCACAT
This sequence comes from Hyparrhenia diplandra, assembly GCA_015847255.1. Taxonomy (NCBI): domain Eukaryota; kingdom Viridiplantae; phylum Streptophyta; class Magnoliopsida; order Poales; family Poaceae; genus Hyparrhenia; species Hyparrhenia diplandra. Next base: position 848,600 of record JADLZK010000002.1, read on the forward strand.
CCCCTTCCGATGGCAGCAGCGTCGGGTTCCCACCTCCACCATTGGCCCTGGCGGCGCGCGCCTGATCAGCAGGCATGGCGGCCCTCGCCGTCGAGTTCGGCCGGGCTGCACGACCACGCCGGACTCCCGGCTTCATGCCTAATTCCACGCAGATCGAGATGGTTGATTACTTGATTCCACGCGACGAGCACGCCCGGAAAGCTCCGCTCGGCGGGTAGGCTTGTGTAACTCGACCGTCGCTGCTCGCGGCGCTGAGGCGACAACGGATAGGTATGATGTCATACGTCCCTCGAATCTGATTACGGTCCGTTACCGATGATAGCACCACGCCACCATCCATACATCCATTCGTGTTTCTCATTTAATTTGCGGTTCAATTCGGTAGGCAAATCTACATTTGCTCACCCATGTTGCCTCTTTCCGGATCAAGAGCGCCTAGCCGCCATCTTGATCCATGCATGCCATCGATCGCCATAGATTGGATACGCTTTCGAAGTCGAAGTGGTGTTGGGCTTCGTAGCGAGAGATCCATCCTGGTGTGGCAACTTTGCCTCTCGCAACTTGTCGTCACAAATCTTCATGTTAACTGTTTGTACTTTTGATTTTTTTTTCTTGTTGCATGTACGTATACTCCATTCTCTAAAAAAGTTTGTATGAATACTCTATTCTAAAAAGTATGTAAATATCTGTATTCGAGAAAGTATGAATAAATACTCCGATCATCATGCATGTGGTTTCGTATGCATACGTATATACTATATAAAACTTGCCGTATGCATGCATACTACATTCGAAAAAGTATTTATAAATACTAGTAAAAAGTATATAGAGATCGATAGTCTAATCTAAAAAGTATGTCCAAATACTTCATTCCAGAAAGTATGAATAAATACTATTATCATGTGGTTTAAGTATGCAATTATACTATCTCAATTTTGGAGTATGTATACATACTAGAATTGAAAAAAGTATTTATAAATTTTATATTCAACAAAAATGTGTGTACAAATACTCCATTTTAAAAAAGAAGTATGTACAAATACTCTTATAAAAAAAGTATGAATACATACTCCTTTCATGAAAAAGTATGTACAAATACTCTATTTAAAAAAAAGTATGTGTATATAGACTTCTCAAATTAGTATGTATATATACGCACTCCCATTTAAAAGTATGTGCATATACTTACTCCTTCGTAAAAAAAAGTATCAGTATGTGTGCGTGCTCTTTATATATGCACTCAAATTTAAAAAGTATGTGTATATATTCTTGTCAAATTAGTATGTATATATCTGGCGCTCCCATTCAAAAAGTATGTGTATATACTTCCATTCAAAAAATATGTGTATATACTTCCATCGCAAAGATTAAGATAGTTATTATATAAAAGATTACGTATACATATATATACTTCGATGCGTGAGCAAACCGACCGTGACATATATTTGAAAATTATTAAATCAGCCGGCGGCGAAGTTCACGCAAGCAAGATTCAATATTTGAAGATTCAATATTTGTGCGGGCTGATATACGTGGATCCACTAACGAGGGCCTACTGGCCGGCAGCCGAGGTCCGTGCATACTCTCGGAGGGAGTAAGTATCCCTACGATCTTGGGACGGTAGTTTAACGTGGATACTCTCCATGGGTGTAGTTACTCACGGGTGTATATAAAGTGCACCCTATATATATATATATATATATATATATATATATATTCCTATCCTAATCTACCTTTATGGAATATTGTAAATATTATGTTTTCCTATATGCTTCAATGTTGATGCGGTGTTTGATTTCTTATCATAAGTGTTCATCTGCATGCATGAGATGAATGATAGTCATATGCATGTCTTTAGCGTGTCTTGTACCATTTGATGGTTATTGTTTGTCACCGATGTGACTATTACTTTTTTTTTATTTTGGTTTCATTGGTCATATGTATGGTTTCAAAGAGTAGACCTATTCGAATCTGCGTTTATCGCTTTTACGTACTCCAGAGTAGTTACTCCGCCTCAATAAACCACGTTGCACATGTGTTCATACTAGTTTAGTATCGGTTTGAGTATGTTTAGATACTCATATTAACGCAAGATGCGAAAATTTTTGGAAGGAACCATATTTTTCATATATACAAACATATCACTACTGCTGTATATAAGCAAAGTATATCCACATACTCTACGTATCCACATACCCTAGATAGTCTAGTATGATCATCATATACTTAATCCCCATACACTCGGCAGCCCCACCATGATATCCGATTGGCAGGCCCTACTTTGTTTGAACTAACTAAAAAATGTTATAACTCACAAACCAAAAATCAAATTAAATTCTAATTACACCATTGAATTCCTTTTAATAAATCCTGCAAAAAACAAGACCTCATATGGATATATTTCGATAAAATTATAGCTGGCCCCACTTGATGATAGTTGGTAAAAAGGGACAAACTCCATGAGGCGGATGGTCAAACATGAAGTTCAAAAGTTAAAAACGACAAACTCCATGAGACGGAGGGAGTAGTGATATTCTAACTCATCTCGGACACAAATAAAAACTAAATATAGCTAGTTTTGGGGGACGGACACATCTCTTTTGCGTGCGTGCCATTGCGACATCAAGTCCGCCCGGCGGAACCGAGCACGAACTCAATATCGATGCGGACACCGGCGTTCAAAAGTACAAGATGATGGTTCTTCCCTCGGTAGTGGTGGCGCGCACGCGCTTGCATCCTTTCGGCCATGCACGGGGCGTGGGGATCGACGACGGACGCCGCAGCTCCGTACCATCGCGATCAACCAAGGTTGGGTTGCGGCGTAGACGGCCTCGATGAGGTCCTCCATTGCCCAATAACGCACTTCCCGCAGATTATGGTTCGCGACACCACCGTCGGGCTCGGGCGCCCGGCTGATTCCATGGAGCACCGCCCGGCACTTCTTGGTCCTCGGGGTTCCGACGGTATAGCACATCGCTAAAAGTAAGTCGCCCGAAGTCGCGGCATTAGCGGCTTTCCCGAGGAGCTCCGGCCCCTTGGGATCCCACGGCGCCATTGTCATCCACCATCCCCTCGTAGCATATGGCCTCGACGATTGGCCTTGAAGAAGCGCCCCTGCGAGCTCGAAACTTTGTGCATCGCCGGCAAATGATGTGACGGTCGACGAGCGACACGAGTTGGATCGCCTCCACCGGTGTCGATTTGTCTTCGCTGGAACTTGCGGCGAGACAAGTCGAAGAAGCATGCGTTAATTACGGATCTTTCTTGTCCTGCTTGATGCAGCGCTGGAGGATCCGCTGCCCGGCAAGCCCTCGCAAATTTGCTGGAGAGCACGCACGTCGTCACGGCATCTGCCGCCATCGCGTCTAGCGGTGTTGCCGACCTCTTGCCCTTCATCTTCCTCGCTCTCTGCCCTCCTTGCCCTCCCGGGAGTAGCCGGCCTCTTGCCCTTCCGCACCGCAAAGACGAAAAACCGACGCGGCCGCCACGCAACCCCGAAGCAATAATGAACCGCCCAGGCCGGCCGCGTCGAGTCCCAATAAAAGTACAAGGATGTTTTGGTCAAGCGGTTCGGGAATATAAAAATCATCATCAAAATACCTCGTCGTTGGCGGCTTTTTGTGTTCTTATCAGAGCACGAGAGCCTTTTCCACCACACGGCTCCTTAACTACGGACGGCGTGTATAGGGCCTTTACATGCGAATCCTTGCATGCGAATCCTTTGCGTAATCCTACACACCTCATTTGTAGGATAGGGCCCATGTCTGGCCTTGCATGCGAATCCTTTGCGTATGGCTCGCTGTAGGATAGGGCCCACGTCTGCCATTGTCGTTCCGTCCAATCCTTGGTGCAGGCCGTGCAGTACAAACGACAACACGCAAGGACGCCTACTACTCCTACAGGCTCTTTTTTTTCGGCTTATTTCAGCTTATTCTCTCTCACAGAATACTAAATCAGCGGCTGGCTCGGCTTATATTTCAGGGCGCTGAAAAAAATACAAGTATGTGGGATTTCAGCGATTTAACGCTCCAGATTAGCCCGTCTTGTTTATCTTCTTCCTCTCGCCGCCCTCTCGTTTCCGCGCTCCCCCACCACCAGCCACCACCCCGCTGGCCCTAGCGAGCTTCGGCCAGCCCTAGCGCCCGCGGCGGACACCCTCTTCCCCCACAGAGAATCACATATCACAGAGCTTTTCTATAGAAAGAACAACTCACAGAGGGGAGGGGGAGGAAGAGAGGAGAAGGACATCCAAACAGCACAATTTTGGAAAAATATAACACAATGCATGATTACGACTAATAAAATATCTCAGTTTTCATGCATACTCCTACTCAGGATCTTTTCAACATAAACCATGCATATGATCGATCAAATTAATCCTGTTCGATCGAGAACATCAACCATCACGTGCGCACCAAAAGCTATCCAATTCAGTTTGTTTGATCGACAACACCATCTGGAGAAAGAGGAGGTAGTAATAGATCAGTTCCAGCTAGCACTACAAATAGAAAGTTTGATTGTGTGAAGATCACAAACACGGAGACACCATGAATGATATCCGTGCTCTGCGGTGATATCTATCTCGCAAAAAAGATTGACTGGACCGAAGAACCTCTTACACTCGTCGCGGATCCTACACTCCTCGCTGCAGAACACGGAGCAAACCACACCACCCGAGATGCGAGGACGGCCGCACCGTTTTGGCTGGCTGCACTGATGCTCGTCATGGCGATGCACCATTTGGGCTATAGGACGGGATGTACGCCACTCTTCTGGTATATGCTCCGCCAAGTCGCCCAACCTAAAACTCCATGCATGTCGGCGGGGCCGAGTACACTTGATGCTCTTCCACGTCCCAGCCGTCGCCGGGTTGTCACCTTCGATATCCCGCAACACCCGCCGGGCATAGTCGTCGTCCGCGGCACCGGTGTTAGCCCTGTAGAGCACAAGAGCAAGAACATAGTCGGCGGCTTCATGCCCTAACGCGGCAGCGCGCTGCAGCATCAGGAGTGACGGTTTGCTGGTGCAGCGGCCTTCGACGAAGACGGCATACATGCCGGCTCTGAAGTACGCCTCCGGGTTGCCGACGGCGAGGAGGCTGGTGCAAAGACTCTCGCGATACTTGAGCGAGTAGTACAGCGGCCCGCAGACGCCGACCCGCCGGTGCAGCACCAGGTCTAGTTGGATGCTCCATCCCACCAGGGGGTCGCCGCACGGCGCTTTCATCTACGAACATGTGGCCCGCAGATTGGCGAGGGCCCCCATGGGATTTTGCAGCGCCCTTGGCGACTCGAATCGCATCTCCCGCAAGCACGCCACGCGGAAGGTTTTCCATGGCACGAGGCGGCGACGCGGCGGGGGCTTTTTGGTGGCAGCTCTGAGCGCCCTCTAGCTATGGTCGCTGTCACCGGAGGCGGTGAGCTGAACAGCAGCTGGCGCTCAGTTGGTGAGCAGCAATAATGCGGGTGCGCGGCTGGTGCAGGGACGTAGGAGTAGTAAACTAGTAAGAGCGGGCCGGCTGGTGCACTATCCCAATGCTCGTCTGTAAGATACGGAGTACAAAATGTTTTCAAACTGCTACACCCTCCGTCCCACAAATAAAAGTCCGTGTTTGACTTCTAGAATCCTTGTTTGACCATTCGTCTTATTCAAAATGTTTTAAAAATTTAGATATTTTGTTTTGATTTATTTTATCGTTAGAGATACTTTTATAATCATTTAATTATTTTATTATTTGTATAAAAAATTAAATAAGACGAATGGTCAACAGGGATTGTAAAAGTCAAAAAAAGACTTTTATTTGTGGGACGGAGAGTGTACATGTTTTCCATGACAAGATGATATCAACTCAAATCAAAAGATTGTAAACTACAAAGTTTCATAATTGAGAACTACAATCGGTATATGTTGGTGGTTTGTCTATCCGACGTCACTTTAAAACATTTTAATTTCATTTTTTTGAATTTGAGACCTAATTTTCCATTACAAGATAAGGTCAAATCAAAAAGTTCTAAACTAAAGAATTTCAGGACTTAGCAAGATCTACAATTCTTATTTTAGTTTTTTCCTCATCCAACATAGTGCTAGTGACATTGTTCACAAATCATAGAAATGTCTCTCATAGTTTCATAAACGCTGAGACATGTGTAACTCTGCGGAACAATGTTACGCGGACGTCATCGGATCAAGAAATGACCCAAGGAACAACTGCAATGGAATGAGCGAGACAACTCTTTTTTTCAGGCGTACTATCCCAACGGTCGATGCGTAAGATTTCTTCCGTTAAAATCACTAGGTGCTCCAAAATTGATGTTTGGAGTTGTAATTTTTTTGAAATTTAAAATTGAAATGTTATCTATGAAACATGACAAGAGTAATAGAAGTAAGAATACAATCGCATGATAGAGCATGATTTGACAAAAAATTTAGAAAGAAAAACCATCATTTTTGGAGTTACTATGATGGAAAAAAAGAGTAGTGACAAGTTTTGACCACAGATTAAAAAGAAAAATTAGGGTTCTTGAGCCCCGAAGGTCTCCGACGTGGCGGCACACCGGCGTGCGCGGATGTCACCGAGAGATGAGGTCTCTTGTGACGGAGGACCACCACCGTGATTCCCATAACCTAGCGTTACTAGTATGCTATTGGATGAGCGGGTTTAGGCTCCTACCGAGCTCGACATTAATCGACGATGGCGGGTACGGCGGAGCGGGGATCGACGCTTCCGGCCAATGACGACAAGCCGAGGTTAAATAGCGTTATGGAAAGCACCCAGCAACGCAGCGTAAATTCCTTTGAAACACACGGTCGAGGCGGGGGACAGGTCGGAGAGGGGTTGCCGTCGCGGAGAACGATCGAACATGGCGGCGGACACGGGCGGTGTTCAAGGCGGCGATAACGGCACGCGGCGATAAGCATATATCGTCGTCAAGCCGACGAGCCTCGAGGTGCAAGAGATAAGGCAAAGATCGAAGTTCAGCCGGAGGCGGCGAGGGCACGACGAGGCGCTCACGGCGGCCATCACGGCGTGAACCGGCGGACACGGGCGCGCTGTTCGAGGCGGCGTCAAGCGCGGCAGGCATAACCTCCAAGCCGACGAGCCTCAAGGTTCCAAGGTAGAGAAGGGTGTGACCGTGTGAGTTCAGCCCATCGGCGGCTAGCTAGCCACGCCGAGGTGCTCGCGGCGGCCATGGCTGCGTGGCCGCTGGCGGCGAGAATCGCAAATAAATTTAACACCTCACAAACATGAATACACCATTGTCACTCTATTCACTCATCATTTCAGCTGCAATCAAACATCCACGCAGCACATGATTTAGAGAAATACAACACATATATTAAATCACAAACACCATACCACACAATTAAAATATAACACAAGGATTACAACGAATTAAAACATCTCACCAGTGTTCATCACTGCATGCTACTCAGAGAATCAATCGTACATCACCAATCCATGCATGCACACAACCAAAAGCTAGCAAAAGCTGTTTGATCGATCTAGATCATCTAGCTAGAGCTAAGCTAGATAGATGTACACACAGACAGAACACACACACACACACACACACACATATATGTAGACCGGCCTGCTCCTTATACCAACGCTGCAGCAAGGAAGAACATACCACACTCAACGCGGATCCTACACTCCTCGCTGCAGTACACCCACCGCAGTGGTGGGCCCCATTGCGCCGGGGGCGCCGCAGATTTGTCTCCCAATATGCACCGATGCCCGTCTCCGGCGAGGCCCGGTTGGGCGAAGGAGCGGGATGCTGCCGGTCTTGATAGCGGGGCACAACGTCGTTCAACACTTCTATTGCACGTGCAGCGGCGCTCGCGGCGCATTACTCAGTCGCGGCGTCGTCGCGCCCGTGTCGCGCAAGATCTCCCGCAACACCTCGCGAGCATGGTCGTCATCAGCGGCGGCGTTCCGCCTGTAGAGCGTAAGAGCGTGCACGTCACCGGCGAGCACATGCCCTGAGTCGGCGGCTTGTTTCAGCTTTGTCGAGGCGGCGAGGCGGTGAGGCGACCTTCCACGAACACGCGGACATGCCTGCTCTCGCTGCACGCCTCGGGTTGCCGGCCTCGGGCGAGCTTCTTCGATGAGATTTCGCGCGGTACCGTGCGAGTGGTACAGCGGCCCGAGCCGAGGCGTGGCCGTCGGCGCCGACTGCCGCCGTCGTTGCGAGACCCGGTCTAGTGGGATGCTCGGTCGATTAGGTCGCGGCCTGCACGCTTCTCGTGTCCAGTGCGGGTGGCGTGGTGTAGAGGTCCTCCATAGGATCCTCTGCGGCCATGGCGACGCGGGCGCAATGTCCTCAAGCAACTCCCGCGGAAGGTTCTCCATGGCTCGAGGCGTGGCGGTGCAGGCTTTTTTTTCGGAAACTTTGAGCGGCGGGGGAGGTGAATAGCTTGTGGTGGCGCCAAGTTGGAGAGCAGCAATAATAATGGCGGCACCGGGTGCGTTCCCGTGCAGGGACGTGGTTTTTTTTTAAGGAGCCGCCGGAGAGGCTGCGACGACATGACCGGTGTGTAAAATTCATCTAGTATAGCTTACTTTTCGAGACCGCGCCATCGCGCGTAAAATTCATCTAGTGCAGCTTATTTTTCGAGACCGTGCCAATGAATACCAACGCCTTTTTGATAGAGCGCGTCAGTAACATTTGCACGTTTGCGTGCGTGTATCCTTTGCGTGGAGAGCTCGCGAGGGGCGAACGCGCCATCGTTCGCGAGTAGTACATACTCCTCCCTCCGTCCCACCGAGTTTGTCACCCCGGATTCCGTGCCATCTTTTTTTTGATGCGTCGTCTTATTCAAATTTTTTTACATAAATGTAATTTATTTTGTTATTTTATCAATATTGATACTTGAATATTGATTAATTTATTTTATGATTTACATAAATATTTTAAATAAGACGGATGGTCAAACATATGAAATTCAAAAGTCAAAAAGACAAACTCCATGGGACGGAGGGAGTATATCACAAATTCACAATTAATCACAACTAATAAAAGTTCTCAGTTTCTCACCATCACGCGCACATACGGGATTGACATCAAGCATCATATGCGCACCAAAAGCTATGGAATTAAGTTTGTTCGATCGAGGTCTCCATCTAGAGCACTAGAAATAGAAAGTTTGATCGTAAGAAGATCACCAACCACGGCAAAAGATTAAGTTGAGTGAAGAACCTCGACACTCGTCGCGGATCCTGCACTCCTCATTTGCGAACACGCAACACACATCACCCAAGCCCTCACCCGAGACGGCACTACGGCAGCACCGTCCTGGCTGGCTGCACAGATGCCCGTCATGGCGAGGCACCATTTGGGCTATAGGACGACGGCACTCTTCTGGTATATGCGCCGCCAAGTAGCCCACCACTGCTCCATGCCTCTCGGCGGGGCCGAGTACGATTGATGTTCTTCCACATCCCGGTAGTTTCCGAAGCGGTGTTCGCCGATCTCCGAACGGCCGCCCGGCATAGTCGTCGTCCGCGGCACCGCTGTTGGCCCCATGAGAGCACAAGAGCAAGAACATACTTGGCGGTTTCATGCCCTGGCTGGCGGCGCGCGCGCAAAGCATCTCAGCGACGGGCGTGGCGGTGAAGCGGCCGCCGACAAAGACGGCATTCATGCCAGCTCTGAAGCACGCATCCGGGTTTGCCGACGGCGGCGAGCTTGGTGACAAGACTCTCACGATCCTCGGCGACACCCACCGCGCCCGGCGGGTACGTAAAACATCCGGTCTAGTCGGATGCTCCTTCCCCCAGGGGGTCGCCCGACGGTGCTTTCATCGCGAACATGTGGCCCGCAGATTGGCGAGGGCCTCAATGGGATCTCGCGGCGTCCTTGGCGACTTTCGAATCGCAATCTCTACAAGCATGTCACGCGGAAGGTTTTCCATGGCGCGAGGGGCGCGCCGGCGGGGACTTTTGGTGGAAGCTCGGGCGCGCTCTAGCTATGTTTTGTGCGGCGAGGAGCTGAACAGCAGTTGGTGAGCGATCGCGTAGCCCGGTGCACCGGGCGTGGGATTTTATGAGCGGGCGGGCAGTGCACTCCGGCAGCGGTATCCAGCTAGCGGCGTACTATCCCAAGGCTCGTCTGTAATATTTCTTCTGTTACAATCATTAGGTGCTCCAAAATTGATGTTTAGAGTTGTAACTTTTGAAATTTAAAATTGAAATGTTATCGATGAAACATGACAAGAGTAAAAGAAGTAAGAATACAATTGGCTGATAGAGCATGATTTGACAAAAAAATTTAGAAACAAAACCATCATTTTTGGAGTTACTATGAGGGAGAAAGACTAGTTACAACTTTTGACCACAGATTAAAAAGAAAAATTAGGGTTCTTGAGCCCTGAAGGTCTCACCATCATAAGCGTGAATATAACACGAATTACCACATATATACATCAACCATCACGTACCAAAAGTAAGATAGATTCATGCAACTCCACTTGCCCATCGTGCAACACGGAAGAACTTACTACACTTGGCGCGGATCCTACACACTCGGGTGCAGAATAGGGGGTTTGTATGCCATAGGGCGTGCCCCCATTCGGCCGCGGGTGCGCAGATAGTCTAACCATGTGCATTGATGCCCGTCGGGCGAGGCACGGTTGTGTTAGAGGAAGGAAGATATGCGCCTCTCTCGCATATGGCGCCACCAACAAGTGGATTCGCAACACTTCCACCGCTGTTGCGGAGTTCTGCGCATTTCGCGGCCCTCCGTGGTGCAGCCATCATCGCGCCCGCCGTGTCGCGCTCCAGCTCCGCAACATCGCTGGGCGCGGTCGTCATCGGTGGCGGCGGCATTCCTCCTGTAGAGCAGAAGAGAATGCACATACCGAGCGAGTGCATGCCCTAAGTTGGCGGCTTGTTCCAGCAAGCCGAAGGGCGAGGCGGTGCCGCGGCCTTCCACGAACACGGCAGACATGCACTGCTAAAGCACGCCTCCGGGTTGCCGACCTCGGCGAGCTTCTTTGATGAGACTCGCACGGTACTCACGCCGAAAAGTAGTACCTGACCCAGGCAGAGGCGCAGACGCCGTCGACCCGACCGCCCGTCGTCGCAGCACCCGGTCTAGTGGGATGCTCCGGTCCAAGATGGTGCCGCTGCACGCCGTGTCCAGTACGGGTGGCCCATAGATTGTAGAGGGCCACATAGGATCCTGTCGCGGCCATGGCGGACGCGGGAGCGCAACGTCCTCAAGTAACTCCTCGCGGAAGGTTCGCCGCATGGCTGGGCTCAGCGGCACGGTTTTCCTCGAAGCTTCGCTCTGGGTGCAGGGAAAGTAAGATGAACGGTGTTCTTGCTCGATAATGCGAGATGGAGGGCGAGAAAAAGTATGCATTTGGCCGGCTGGTGCTGATTTGTTGTGACTTGTGAGAGAAAAGCAATCGTTGGCGGCCGAACGACCGAGAGTGAGTTGGGATTATTCTTGGAGTACACCGGTGGGCCGGTCTTTGTCGGGCCGGGCATAGAGGTCGAGTGACAAACATGATCGTGAAAACGCGATGCGAGGGCGGCTCCATTTGCTTGTGAGTTTCAAAATTGAACTTTATATTTTTTTTCCATGGGGACGTGCTGATCATATCCACAGTTCCACACATGACACACCTTGCATGCGTATCCTTTGCGTATCGCCGTATCCATGACGGGGTTTCGGTTTTTCGGGTCTCGGGTTTCTTGGTATGGGAGGGCGATTTTTTTTTGACAGAATAGAGGGAGAGGGTTTGATTTTTGGTTGGTGTGTGCGTGGAATGGGGGTGGGGCCGGGGTGGTAGTGCAACCTTGTGTGGACGGCTGGGTGGCATGTGTATATGGCTTGGGTGGGGTAGGCGGGGCCCGGTGGCAAGTGAAGGAGAAGGGTCGGTTAACTCGTGAGTGGTTCGTGGGCGGTATGTGGTGGTGAGTTGGAGTAGATTCGAAACAGAAGAAAAATAGAAATATATATATACCCGGGTGCACTTTCTATACACCTACACCCATATTCAAAAAAATCACATTCGGTTTGAGTATGTTTAGATACTCATTAAGATACTCTAGATCTTACTATACGAAAAAATTTGAAGGAACCTATATTTTTTAATATATTACATAAAATGCCACTACTGCTGTATATAAAAAAAAGTATATCCATATACTCAACCTATGAATACATGCTTAACATATATACCACCATGGATGGTCTAGTATGATCATATACTTCATCCACATGCACTTCGTTCGGTCATATGTACGACAACGCAGGGGATATGACGCGTGAAGGACTAAGTTCAAGAGATTAAATCATCTACCAAGGATTTCCTCAAATAAATTATTATATATGTTTTATTACATTACGTAAGTTGTCACCCGTCCAAAATATCTAAATATTTCTATTCGATATTGGTTCAGCTTGGAGTTTAAACATAAGATTAAATAATCTTTATGCAAATGAGTATATACTCTATTTCATACATTTAAGTTCTTCGTTACTAACTTTGTTTCTAACCTGCACAAGCAAAGTAATTCTGCTCAATAGCTAATTGTGATCAGATTTCATAGCGATTACAATTTTTTTTTTTTTGAGATTAAACGATTACAATAATTCAATCATTTAACAATACCCTTTCCTACCGCGAAAGAACGCAAGGGGAATTCCTTAGTATTTAGATAAAATTATAAGTGGGCCCTATTGATGGTAGTTGTATAGAGTAGAGATAAATGAGGCATGAGTGCGGAAGAAAGTGCTGTAAAGGAAGGAATCTTGATGACTATAGGCCATATAGAGGATCGAGGCAAATAGAGATACATCAGTGCGGAGTGCGGAAGAAAGTACTGTAAAGGAGGGAATCTTGATGATCAAGATGTATAGAGGAAGTAAATAGAGAAACATTGCGGACGGGCGAGGTGCACTCGCTAACTCCATCGCACAATATATTTTTTGTACAATATTCGAAGATATGGATAATGGTTACACGATGGGGTTAAAAACCCTAGGAAAGCTACTCATTTCTCGGGTAGCAAGGCGGTAGCAGCAAAGTGAATCGATGTGACGGCGGGGAAAAAAAAAAAAATAGGATGGGCTGATCAATCTCAAATACATCTTAGCCCTCCTAATCTATGTAATTACGAATAAAAATTTAGGTGGGGCTTATTAGGTACGGCTCTCAGGTAATTTTGATCGATAGGGGGGCTATAGAGCCCAACCTACTCATTTCTCAGGTAGCAAGGCGGTAGTGGGAGTAGTCGATAGTGTGGAGTGATTGCCTTGTGTACGTGGAGGAGAATAGATTCATGTTGCGCGTGTGTATAGCAAATATAGGTTTCAAAATTAAACTTTTTTTCCATGACCTTGCATGCGTATCCTTTGCATATCCCACACACCCCTCTGCCAAGAGGGCGCACGTCTGCCATCGTTGGCGCAGTTCCATCAGCACTGATGCCGGTCTCGATCGGCGAGGCACCGATTGGGCCAGACGAGGACGAAGGACGGACGCGAGTATACAGACTCGCTTATCTTATTTCAGCTTATTCTCTCTCTCACAGAATACTATTCAATCAGCCATCAGCCAAAATCAGCCGAACAACTATTTTTTTCGAGCACGGGTCTGTAACATACACCCTCCGTCCCACAAATAAAAGTCCATTTTTGACTTTTACAATCCCTGTTTGACCATTCGTCTTATTTACAATCCCCTGTTTGACCATTCGTTACAGTTTTTGACCACAGATTAAAATTCTTGAGCCCTGAAAAGTTCTCCGACATGGGCAGCACACCGGCGTGCGCGGATGTCACCGGAGATGAGGTCTCTAGAGACGGGTGGACAACCACCGTACCCAGAACCTAGAGCGTTGCTATCTATGCTATCGAATGAGCGAGAAGGGTGAGAGTCCAGCCCGAGTCGGCTAGCTCGTCGCGGCGAGGTGCTCGCAGCGGCCATGGCGTGGCCGCCGGCGGTGAGAATCGCAAATAAATTTAACACATGGATTACAACGAATTAAAACATCTCAGGGTTCATCACTGCTACTCAGAGGATCGATCGAACATCAACCAATGCATACATGCATCACCGCGCGTATGCATGCACACAACATGAGGCGCTTCGCTCGGCGCGCATCATCATCCTCTAGATCGAGCCCGGTACTTGCTCTGCGAGAGAGATTAACCTATCACACTCACTGTTGACATCTCTTATTGAATACTTTTATATGTCAACTAAACATGAAATAAGGGCATAAAATGAATATCCACATAGACATAGGGCTTATACTAACAATTTCCACGAGTTTTGGTGAATTATATATTTTTTCGAGGGGATTAAAGCGAGGAAAAGCCTAGAGATTTGAAGCCCTACAACACAAAGACGTATCCGTGACGCATATCAACTTGAAACCCACGTAAGAACATTCCAGAAGACACCAGAGACAACGCAGAAGAGGCTGGGACCCACCTGGCAGTGAGCCAGGGCGGCCGAGAGCATGTCAGGCGGCGGCCGCCGCCTGGGCCCACCTGTCAGCCTCACCCACCTAAGTCGGTTCCAAACCGCCTGTGAGGAGCAATCTAGTCCGTCAATCAAGGTCGGTTTGATCCAAGGGCCGTCGTGCATCGTCTAGGGCTATATAACAAGACCCCCTGACCCCTGGGTGAAACCCTAATTCATTGTATTCATTGTAATTCATTATCAAGTCATTCAAGCCAGGCAGAAGTAGAAGAGAGCTTCTCCACCAGAGATTAGGGTAGCTACTTGTCTAGTTCTAGTTCTTCTAGTTCTAGTTCCTCTAGTTAGATTAGCAAGTCAGATTCAAATAGAGCTGGGTGTTGCCAACCCAGGATTCTCGATCTTCAAGTCATTACGGTATTATCTTGTATCCATGACTTTATTCTATTTCAATATTAAGTATTGGTTTGCTATGTTCTTAGTTTATTCTAGTAGTATATTTGATATGGTCATGATTAATTGTGAGTTCATGTATCTATTCATAGAGCGCCTAATTCGAATCTCGAGAGGGTTACGTGATAGAAATAATTATGTAAGCATGGTGCTTAGATATGATAAATGCTGGATGCATCTTATAATCTGGGACGTGTGGTAGATCGCGGGTGTGATATTCCTGTTGAGTCCTTTGGAGTCCATCCCTCGGTTATAAGACTAGTTGAACATGGTTTTGGGGATTATCTTGTTTTGTTCTTGGTTCTCCTCATAAATCTTCAGGATGCATAGATTCATGGTTGTTATGCTGTATATGATGGTATATGACCTAGGGTAGATGTTTGACTTAGTAGATTTAATGCTATATAAGAATTCCGTCTCTTAACGTAAGTCCACGTTAGTTTGAGTAGTGAGTAGTCTATTCCTATATCTCTGTGTGTTAGCTTTGCCTTTGTTTATCACTTATCATATCATTATTGGCTTAACCCCTGCTAAAGTAGTGCTAGTGACCGATTCTCTCATAAGTATGCTAGCTAATAATCGTATCAGCCATCCTTATATTTCTCTCTGTGGTAGAACTATAAATGATAAACCTGGACCCCTCCCAGTGAAATGTGACAGTGTTATTTTATCTGTGCGCTTGCGGATAATTTAATGGTAGATATATTTGTTTAGAGAAGATTGCAAATCAGCACAATTACATGTAGCACATATAACATTTCCAGCATTACTGCTGGGGATGACAACCTAGCCTATGGTAAAGCTATGAGATGGAGAAACACTGAGTGCCTCTGGCTCATATGGCCTTAGGTGAGATTAACTCCACCTATTGGTTGTAGTGATGTTAAGAAGTACCAACAAGCATTTCTGGCGCCGTTCTTTGGGGAGGATATAATGGCTAACTAGAGATATTATTAGAAAGAAACTTATGATGAGGTCTAAACTAGACACTTTACTTTAGCAGGATTACCCTTGTTTTTTCTTTGTTTATATTTTATACAGGGGTTTATCATAAAGGATTGATTGAGATTCACTTCACTTCGTTCATCGAATAAAAGTCGGTCAAGAGGAAGCATACAATCAACTTTTGAAGCTATGGGTGAAAGGACTTTTTACGAGAGTTCTGCTCCAAGCAATGAGAACATTCGCACTGGACGGTGCTTCAAACTAACAATCTTGAGTTTGAGCTCAAGCCCAGCTTCATCAACATGGTTCAAGCTACTCAATTCAGTGGAAGGACATATGAAGATGCGTGCTCATCTTCAGAATTTTTCGGAGATTGCCAACACTTTCACAATCAAGAACGTTTCCGAGATATCATATTACTCCGCTTATTCCCATTCTCATTGACGGGGAAAGCAAAGTTATGGTTCTATGCTAATAAAGAAGAGATCAAGACATGGGATGAATGTTCAAAAAGCCTTCCTATCAAAATTCTTCCCTATAGGCAAAACCAATGCCTTACGAGGAAAAATCACAAATTTTCAGCAGCAGAGAAGGAGAATCAATTCCAGAAGCATGGGAACGTTTAGAAGAATACATATCAGATTGCCCCCATCATGGAATGGAAGATTGGTTACTCCTACAAGGATTTTATCATGGATTATCAAGAAAAGCTCAAAGAGCATTTGGATGCAGCTCTTTGGAGGATCATTTTGTCACTCACTCTTGGGAAAATTTGAAGCACTTATGGAAAAGATATCAGAAAACCAAGGCTGGTCCCAAGAAAGCACTCAACACTCCCATCAAATTGAAGAAATACCAGAAGAAGTAAATGCAGTGTCAACCAAGATGGATGTGTTATTAAATTGGCTTGAAGAAAGAGCCAATTACTAGAAGGATCGTCGGGCTTTACAAGATTATATTGATTCAGCATCAGATTCAAGCCTCACCGTTCACAATTCGATTACAACACAATCAAAACAAGGATGGAATTCACAACCGCGATCCAATAACCAAGGTAAGTACCAAGGTAATTTTCCCAAACAACCGTCTTTAAGAGAGTTAATTAATGAGCAAGCTAGAATTAATGATGATTTTTCTAAGAAGCTTGTTGCTAATGATAAGGTTTTAGAAGATATAAATCTTAAGATGGATAATTTCTCAGTTGCTTTAAAAGAACAGTTTGCTTACAATAAAAAGATAGAATCACAAATAGCAAAATTGTTTGCTGCTACCACTAACCATGAGCAGGTACACAATGTCACGACTAGGCGTGGTAAGTCCACAGCGTGATCCACCGTACCCAGGAAGAACAATAGAAAAGCCAGTGAGAGCACCACCAGCAACACCGATGGTACCCCTAGTACCAATAGAAGAAGAAAAGGATGATGAAATAGAGATTTTGCCTCATAATCCACATATGATGAAAGATTTTCATGATACAACCTTTATACCATATCCGAGAAGACAACGTAAACCCCAAGTGGATGATCGGTTTGGAAAATTTGTGGAGGTGATTCAAAAGCTATACATTAATATCCCTCTACTCGATGCCATACAAGTCCCTACCTATGCAAGATATCTTAGAGATATTTTTGAACAAGAAGAGACCCTTACCCACTATGGAGGTGATCAAGTTAACGAGAAGAAGAATGCAGTGAGGCCATCCTAAATGAGCTACCAAATAAGAAGAAAGATCCAGGATGCCCCACCATTGATTGCTCTATAGGAGACCAATATTTTGACAATGCACTTTGTGATCTTGGAGCAAGTGTCAATGTGATGCCAAAATCCGTCTTTGACAAACTCATGCACCTGATTTAGTTCCAACATCAATTTCTCGCAACTAGCGGATCGGTCTATCGATATCCATCGGGGAGTTGCGAGAACATACCGGTCAAGATTAGAGGATTCTTCGTGCTGTGGACTTTGTAGTCTTGGATATGCAACCAGATTCACGAGTTTCGATCATTCTCGGGAAGACCTTTTACGAGCACGGCTAATGCACACATTGATGTCACAAATTGGGGAAATCACATTCAACTTAAATGGAAAGGAAGAGAAATTTGCTTTCAAGCCAAGACCTGAGCCTCGCTCTTCATTAGATATGATTGAAAAAAGAAGATTTGTCACCACCATCTCGAATACGGAGAATGCACTGATAATTAAAAGAATTGGAGAGTCTAGTTCGTGGACTTTTAAACTACGAACCCTCGCCAAAGGTACGTTGGTAGTTATCTTTAATTTCTTTACACATCAGAAAAATCAAATGCCCCATATAAATAATTTTGTGGAGTGTTAAAACCCATGAAAATATTTATTGTGGTGGCCCAAAAATATTTATTCTTGC
The DNA here is from genome assembly GCA_015847255.1 of Hyparrhenia diplandra. Classification (NCBI taxonomy): domain Eukaryota; kingdom Viridiplantae; phylum Streptophyta; class Magnoliopsida; order Poales; family Poaceae; genus Hyparrhenia; species Hyparrhenia diplandra. The sequence goes on from JADLZK010000002.1 coordinate 866,823, forward strand.
ATTTCTATATTTATTTCCTGCATTATTTATCAAAATACCAAAAATATTTCATCTAGTGGAGGACCCCACTTGTCATACACTCAAATTCTTATTTCACCTAACTTGGACAAGACACATCCCACTCAAACCTCCACCTACCTCCATTCACCATGCACGCATGCTTTTCCACCGCAAAATCCACCTAATTCGATGCACCTCGAAGTGAGTAACATGCAGCATGGAGGAGAGGACAGGTGGGCCCACCACCAGGGCGGCCGCCTCCACCAATCAGGGCGGCCGACGCCTCCCTCTCCCCCTATAAAACCCACACATCCCTCGTTTTCTCTTCACCTCCTCATTCGAGCTTCAGTTCCACTTCGAGATTCATAGTTCTTCATTCCAGAGCTTTTGGCTTAGTTGAGAGAAAGAAAGAAGAGGAGGAGAAGAAGTATTTCTTGAGTAGTAGTAAAGATCTTGAGAAGGGAGAGAGTTTTTTAGAAAGAAGCAAGAAAATTAGAGGAAATGCTATCCTAGTAACCAAGCTAGATTAAAAAACTTTGCTAGGGGAAGTTCTATCAAAATAAAATCAATCAAGAATTATCTTTTAGGACGACTAACTTTGGACAGACTAACCCCTGATTACTTTCTAACCTCTCTACTATTTGTTATTTATATTATTTTGTGATAACCCCCTTGTCCTTCTAACCCCTGTTACTAGTACTTGTCTTGCTTTGTTTTGCTTTGTTTTCGTGATTGTTTTTGCAGGATGAGTTTCTTTGGATTTGGCCAAAGGTCCAAGCTCTTAGAGAAGGATGGCTCCTCATCAAGAGCCCAATCGAGGAGATGAGCTTTGGAACGAAACTCCACCACCAAAGATCGATGACCGATAGTGATCTCGGGCTCCATACTGCTTGAGTAAGAGCGGGCAAGGTACAAGGACATGAAGAATCAAACTTTCACGCACACACGGTACTAGACCACGATTTTTCATGCATGAGATAGGTATGGCTTACGAATTTGACACAATTTTCAAAACCATGGGGTGGCAGAATTTTTGGGAAATGCTTGAGCAAGGTTCTAGGCTGTTGACCCTTGAATTTCTTTGCACTTTGCGCCTTACAAATGAGGGGATACACTTTAGACTCTTTAAAGAGCAACACACTCTTAGCTGGAGGGGTTTAAACGATGCTCTTGGTTTTGAACCCGTTTGCGTTATTTCACTAGATCAAGCTTTGCCTGATTTTAATCACATTACAGTTTGGAAGGAACTTTTACGGTAAAGGATTCTTTCGAGGATGCCAAAGCCAATGACATGCACATACCTACCCTCCGCTTTTTCCACAAATGGATGTGTTTTACCTTTTTTCCCAAAGAAAGACAATAGAAGTGTCAGAACAATAGACTTGCAATTAATGTATGCTGTTATTAAGCAAAGGAAAGTCTCCCCTGTTATCCCCTTGGCACAACATTGGCTCAGCATACCCAAGTTGGTAGGAACAATAGTGTGCACCTCACTTATCACTAGAATTGCAAATCATCTTAGAATCTTGGAAGATGCCTCTGTCCCTTTTATAGAAAAAGAACAGGCGTTGATAGGCTACCCTTATTTCAAGCAAGCACATATATTGAGAAGGGAAGGAAGTATTTACTATATGAAACACCCTGGCATTGGGGAGATCCAGTTACCTAACCTGGATTTTGCCCTTTATTAGACACAATCCTTCCTGCTGAATGTGCAGGCACAACCAGTAAACATGCCGAGAACCATGCCACAACGCCAAGCAACTGCACATGAACCAGTTTGGATGGGTGCAGATCCAACCCCGCATGGAGCAACTTACACGGGATATCGGGATCGGCACCAACGGGACCTTCCCATGCTCGCTACGGCCAGTTCCCACAAGAAAGCCCAGATGACCAATCCGGAGAAGCACGCATCCGCCGTGAGACATATCATGGAAGTGGATACTTCCACGACCAAGCAGGTACATCACGCCGCGAGGCACACTCTCGCGATTACGAACCAGCTCGTAGCTCTTTTGCAGGTTTCGGACAAAACGAAGCACAACTTCTCCAAGGGATCTACACCACTGTCCAAGGAATTCAGCAGGACCAGACCACCCACATCCAGGAACAGAGAGCATGGAACAATAGGACTGATCAGAGCATCTCCAGCATCCAGGAGACACTAGGGTACCACACAGACCAGCTGCACACCGTCACAGGAAACAGGCACGGACGTCGCCGTTAGAACACCCACATCAAGATCAAGCTTGGGGGAAGGCTATCCCCACTCAACCAGGTAAGTCTCAACTACTGGTATTTATCTATCTATGTATTTTCTATTTTTCTATATTTTAGTTGTTTGAGGTTTGCATGGAAAAATGAAAAAAAAAAAAAAAGTGTGTACAAAAGTTTGTTTTTGCTTTTAATAAATAAGAAGAGCTAGACAAAGAACTATCTGTTTGGAAATGATGAATAGTTGCTCTTTTTTACTTTCTTACAAGTACCTAGCATTGGTTTAGAGTTCTCCCAATTTATGGACACAAACTGTTTAAATCTGAAGATCTGCCTTGAACTTGAAATTTTGTGGGAGCAAACATCTAAGCTAGTCTAAGTTATTGACGGATATGATATGAGAAAGTCTGAGCTGCTGTTTATTTTGTTCCTAGAGACACTAAATTCGGAGATTTGATTGTGAAAATTCTAAAAATCTTACATGATGAGTTTCCTACATGACGAGAGAGCTTCAAATTCCTACCACAGCCACATTCATGATCTTAGATAGGAAAACACCATTATTTTGACTACTTGCTTTGCATTGAGTTTTGGCAACCTCTGTGATCCTTAGGAACTTGTCATACAAAATCCAGACTCCACATAAATACTACTTCTAATCCGGAAGTAGACAATTGCCATTTTGCTAGCCTTCATGAAAATGTTTCACTCCTACCTTGGGAGTGAACACCAAAAATATTCTCTTACTATGATTCCAGAAAACCCATTCATGCTTCATGTATTTCATTCATTATCTCTCAATTATTGTTGACAAAAAGAAACTTGGGGCAATGCTAAAAAAGAGAGAAAAGAAAGAAAGGGAGATGAAAAAAATGGACAAGTGTCCTACTCTGGGCGAGTAGAGCCTACCTCCTAAAAAAAAAAAAAGAAGAATAAAGAGAGTTGAAAAAATGGACAAATGTCCGATGTAAAAACAATGGGTACTTAGATGCCGCCTCTCTAAAAAAATAAAAGAAAAAGCTAGCCCAAGCTCTCTTTTATGTCTCCTCAACATTTCAAAAAGAGGGATCAATTTCTTCAAAAGGAGCATAGTAGAATTAGGAAGATTTCATTCCATCTTCACCACCTTCTATATATCCCATACACCTACATTGTATGACTTGTTCTTTTGGATCCACTGTTTGACTTTACAATATATGCTTTGCAAGTATGTATGAGCTGTCTCCCACCTATGAGCTCCACATATAAGACCTTAGAAGTAGGATGAGAGAAGGCATGGTAAAACTGCCATGTTCCACAAATGCCATACACTTCAAGAGAGAAGGCACCACACCATTGCCTTGGTAAGGATCCAAAAATACCACATATGAGAGACTTGAAAGGGTCATACAATGGAAACTCTGAGTTTTATTTCGAAAATATTGAAAACTCGAGCGAGAGAGGTGAATCCAAGAACTTGAGGACATAGTGCTTGACTAACTTGTTCTATCTTTCAATCACCCAAGATTTTAGTGCATATAAAAGCCCCATATTTTTCAGGTAATATAGGTGAGTTGGAAGGTTAGAATGGTTTCACCCTTTCTTGGAGAAGAACTTTTTACCAATGATCATGTGAATTTGTGAGGAGATAAAGCATAGTAGCAACTCCTGATCCATTGTCAAGTTTGGCTTTGCTAGGGACTAGCAAAGGTCAAGCTTTTGGGGAGCTTGTTGACATCTCGTATTGAATACTTTTATATGTCAACTAAACATGAAATAAGGGCATAAAATGAATATCCACATAGACATAGGGCTTATACTAACAATTTCCACGAGTTTTGGTGAATTATATAGGTTTTAGGGATTAAAGCGGGGAAAAGCCTAGAGATTTGAAGCCCTACGACACAAAGACGTATCCGTGGACGATATATCAACTTGAAACCCACGTAAGAACATTCCAGAAGACACACGGAGACAACGAGAAGAGGCTGGGACCCACTTGGCGTCTTCGGCGGCGGCCGAGAGCATGTCGAGGCGGTCGCCGCCCTGGGCCCATGTCGGCCTCACCCACCTAAGTCGGGTTCCAAACCGCTTTGTGAGGAGCAATCTAGTCCGTCAATCAAGGTCGGTTTGATCCAAGGGCCGTGCCGTGCATCGCCTAGGGCTATATAACAAGACCCCACGACCCCTGGGTGAAACCCTAATTCATTGTATTCATTGTAATTCATTATCAAGTCATTCAAGCCGGTTAGAAGTAGAAGGGAGCTTCTCCACCGGAGATTAGGGTAGCTACTTGTCTAGTTCTAGTTCTTCTAGTTCTAGTTCCTCTAGTTAGATTAGCAAGTTAGATTCAAATAGAGCTAGGTGTTGCCAACCTAGGATTCTCGATCTTCAAGTCATTACGGTATTATCTTGTATCCATGACTTTATTCTATTTCAATATTAAGTATTGGTTTGCTATGTTCTTAGTTTATTCTAGTAGTATATTTGATATGGTCATGATTAATTGTGAGTTCATGTATCTATTAGTAGGCGCCTAATTGAATCTCGAGAGGGTTAGGTGATAGAAATAATTATGTAAGCATGGTGCTTAGATATGATCTGTCTGCGGATGCATCTTATAATCACGGGGCGTGTGGTAGATCGCGGGTGTGATATTCTGTTGAGTCCTTTGGAGTCCATCCCCGGTTATAAGACTAGTTGAACATGGTTTTGGGGATTATCTTGTTTTGTTCTTGGTTCTCCTCATAAATCTTGAGGATGCATAGATTCATGGTTGTTATCTTTGTATATGATGGTATATGACCTAGGGTAGATGTTTGACTTAGTAGATTTAATGCTATATAAGAATTCCGTCTCTTAACGTAAGTCCCGTTAGTTTGAGTAGTGAGTAGTCTATTCCTATATCTCTGTGTGTTAGCTTTGCCTTTGTTTATCACTTATCATATCATTATTGGCTTAACCCCTGCTAAAGTAGTGCTAGTGACCCGATTCTCTCATAAGTATGCTAGCTAATAATCATTATCAGCCATCCTTATATTCCTCTCGTGGTAGAACTATAAATGATAAACTGGACCCCTCGGTGAAATGTGACAGTGTTATTTTTATGCGTAAACTGCGGATAATTTAATGGTAGATATATTTGTTTAGAGAAGATTGCAAATCAGCACAATTACATGTAGCACATATAACATTTCTAGCATTACTACTTTGGGGATGACAACCTAGCCTATGGTAAAGCTATGAGATGGAGAAACACCGGTGCCTCGGCTCATATGGCCTTAGGTGAGATTAACTCCACCTATTGGTTGTAGTGATGTTAAGAAGTACCAACACTCGCCCGTGAATCCTACACTCCTCATTTGCGGTACACCCGCTGACTTCGCACGCGGCATTGTGGATAAAATCCTGTTAGCACTATACTCATCGTTACGGCAATGCCGCGGCCGTAGTAAAATCTGTGTGCCTCATTTTCCCATCCGCACCGATGCCCGTCATGGCGAGGCACCGGTTGGGCGAAGGAGGAAAGGCGAAGCTGCTTACCTTCAATGGCGTCCGTCACCACTTTGCCATTGCATTATTGAAGTGCGGCGGCAGTTCAAGCTCCCCCAACATCTTCTTCCTCAATCTCCCGCAACACCTCGGGCATGGTCGCCATCGGCGACGGCGGCGTCTCGCTCAGAGAGCGTGCAAAGGCGTGCACATAGCGAGCAGGTGCATGCCCCGAAGTTGGCGGCTTGTTTCGCTTGTCAAGAGGCGGCGAGACGGTGTCGCTGCCTTCCACAGTTTCTGGCGGAACATGCCTGCTCTGGCACGCCTCGGTTGCCGACCGCGAAGCTTCGGTGATGAGACTCGCTTCGATACTTTCGCAGTAGTAGTACGGCCCGGAAAGAGGCACGTAGCGCCGTTGACGCGTCGACTTCCCGCCACCGTCGTTGCGACACCGGTCTAAGTGGGATGCTCCGGGCCCAGCATGGCGCCCGGCACACTTCTCGTGTCCAGTACGGGTGGCCGCAGATTGTAGAGGTCCTCCATAGGATCCTCTGCGCCATGGCGGCGTGAAGCGCAGCGTCCTCAAGCAACTCAGCGGAAGGTTCTCCATGGCAAGAAGGCGGCCGTGCCGAGGTGCGGTGGGGGCTTTTGCTTGGAGCTTTGAGTGCGGCGGCGGCGTGAAGGTTGGCCCTCGGTGGTGAGCGGCAATATCACGGGTGTGTTCACAAATATATAATGCGGTGCGTTCGACGAGCTGGCCGGCGGTGAGCACTCCTCGGGGGCCGGTCGGCGGCATGCGTACATGCATGGCCCGCGGAATGCATCAAAGCAAGTAAATAGAAGCTGAGACGCGCTCTTTCCCAATACTGCGATTGTATGTCTCGAAGCTGTTGCATGTTTATCCATGACAAGATGATCTCAAATCAAAAGCTTGTAAACTACAAAGTTTCATGGATATTTGGGAACTCAGATCTTTATATTGGTAGTTTGTGGGAGGTCATTCAAAAATTTAAATTTCCAAATTTCATTTGTTGTATTTTTATTTTAAAAAAATTGAGACCTAGTTTTCCATTACAAGATAATGCCAAATCAAAAGGTTTTAAACTAGAAAGTTTCATAACTTAGTAAGATCTACAATTAATTCTCAATTTGGTTGTTTCCCCATCGACATCAAGCTAGTGATTGTTCATGAATCTTAATTATACACCACGGCAAACATGAATATACCACTCTGTTCATTCATCATCTCAGGTGCAATTAGAGCACTCACAATGCAGACTCTACCATGGTTTCTATCCTCATTTATTACCCCTCTATTTATTGCTTTTTGCTGATGTGGCGCTATATTTATTGAAGAGAGAGAAAAAAACACAAGAAAACAAGTCTAACTAAGAAACCAGGTCTTCCGTAAACCAAGACAATTTGTGAGAGTGACAAGTGGGCCACATGACATCATGATAGAAAATTGCATTGTGGGAGATAGTTTCTTGACACAATGTCCAAGACTTTAGAAACCATGATATAGTTTCTAGCATTGTGAGTGCCCTTAATAATCAAACATCCACGCAGCACATGATTTAGAGTAACACAACGCCACCTCACCACCCCACTATCACCCCACTAGCATGCCACCTCACCAGCCCACTAACCCTTCCTTGTGCCACATCATCAACATGTCCCACATGTCTATGGGCATAAAAGGGTTATAACTAGATCTTGAACAAAAAATAAATCAAATTCTGATTGCACCATTAAATTTATTTTAATAAAACCTTTAAAATAAGATCTCACATGGATATATTTTGATAAAATTATAAGTAGGACCTGTGGGTATAGAAAAAAAAAAAAAAGTAAAAGAAAACTAAAAACTAAAAAAAAAGAAAAAAAAAAAAAGAATAGGAGGGTGATAGTAATATTGTAACATTGTTTGTAAAAGTAAAAAAATTGTGTTTATTTTGGGGACGGAGGGAGTAGGTTTTTTTTTAGGGCGGGCGCGACGGTGAGGCCTGCGACGACATGACCCGGTGCTAGTACTACAGCGTAATGAATGCCAACGCCTTTTTGATAGTGCGGCGTCTCTAACATTTACACCTTGCGTGCGTGCATACCTTTGCGAGTAGCTTAGGCCAGTCCCGGGCTCGCGCCGTAATGCGCCATCGGCCGCGCGGTGTCATCATTATACGATGCCCGTCTCACGGCGGCGAGGCACCGAGGCGAGGGACGAAGGGACCGACTCCGGCCTAGTACTCCTACTTCTGTCTGAGACCAGCTCATGCGTTACCGAATACTTCCCTGATTTGGCTTGTGGTATCGAGATCGTACTATCGATCCGCAGATATCACGGTGCTTGTACTCCTGCCACCGCAGAAGACGCCCGCCTTTCAGAGCAAGTATTATGGTAGGTTGTAAGTGGGCTGTAAAGCTTACGGCCGGCAGGCACAAGAACAATATGTGAGATAGACAAGTGGGTCTATATTAGTTAGAAAAGAGCTAACTACTGTATGGGTGGGGCACGGGAAGGCATGTACGGCCCGGCTTGGCGGGCTGTATTACTTGCTCTCAAGCGGCGGAGCAGCCTCGCGGCCTCGTCGGCGTGGGCATTCCCACGTCCTACGCTAGGCATGCCCACGGGGGCGGCGGCGTTGAATTCTACCACGGCGGCAGTTTAGCGGCGTCGCTTTCGTTGATCCTCATACATTTGTCTATTCCTCGATTCTCCCGTTCATGCTTGGTGAGGCAGGCCATAGTGCCAATGTAGCCCGTCGGGGACTATTTCTATTTTTTTTTAAATTTGTTTCATTTTTTTCAATAGAAAATAAAAGGAAAACGCCCTCAAATGCTTCATAGGAGTAGCTAGAGATGCCTATTTTTTTATTTGCTCGCAAGAGTAAAAATTGTCCTAATTATCTTGGTGTGTGTTGACATCTCTACTTGCGATCCACATCTAGGGCGGCGCTAGAAATGTATAAATGGTATCTATCTAAAAAGTCAGCTTGGATGTGGAGTTAATCTCACATTCAACAAAAAGTCAAATCGAGAGAGTTAGTAAAGTTAGACGGAGTTAGTTATGGTTTATGACCTTGCAACATTATCAATGGTGGATTTAATCTCACCACGATAGGCACAAAAGTCTGTACCACACATTCTAGCATTGCCCTACGAAACTAGTGTCACCTAGCTCACAACGCTAAAGAAATGCGTGAGCGGATATTCTTAATATGACACTTTGAAACTCTTGCAATGATAATATAATTCTGGTATGCGCAAAGCGCCACGACAGAATTACCCAATTGTAGCATTTCACCGAGGATTCTATCGGTATCGTATTTATATTCTACGAAGAGAAAGGGAGGGGCTATGGGTAGGTTGATGATTTAATGTTGATTCACTTGTAGTGGTGTAATGTAGAGTAAAACCATATGCATCATACTAAACTCAAAGCGAGGTAAGTCACATAATAAAGATAATAAGATAATAATAATGATAGCATCATCAAGTCAAAGATCATCATATGCCACTAGCTAGTATCATAAAAGGCTAAATACCATAGTATAGGTGAGATGGATGGAATATCCCTAAGTTACTCCCTACTTATATGTCAATGCATACTACAATTAGTGCAATACACCTAGTCATCATTGTATGGAAGCATTATATCTACACATGGTGAATATTACTAAGGAAGATTAGGAACAAAACCAACCTACCATAGTAACAAAGTTCAACTAGCCCTACATTCGGGGTGGACTCCAAAGGACTCAATGGGAGTATCACATCCACGATCTACCACACATCCCGAATATAGGGTGATGTCGCGAGGCAAGCGTTGTATAAACACCACGTTTACACATTGTCGACCACCCACATAGTGTACATCTAAGGGCTATACGACTCCATGCTTGAATATAAAGACAAACATACTAAACTAAATATATAATCATAATAAGCATAGAAGCATATAACTAAGAATATAATCATTAAATAGAATAAAGTCATGGCAATTGTATTCTAACAAATACTTACAAATGAGATACAAGAGAGAAGCCACATGAAGCTTCGCCCCCGCTACTTCTTGACTATCCAGGAATCCAAGACAATACTTGACTTCCTCTAGAGCTAACCTAGATAGGTATTGCTCTAATTATGGTGGAACTAGGGCTTAGGATCTTGACTTGGGGTCTTGATGATGGACTAGGTATGGAGTAGAATGACTTGAATGAACTTCGAATGAATTAGGGTTTCACCCAGGGGTCAGGGGTCTTGTTATATAGCCCTAGGCGTGCACGGCGACCCTTGGATCAAACCGACCTTGATGGATGGACTAGATTGCTCCTCATAGGCGGTGCTGAACCGACCTTTGAATGGGAGGGACGAGGGGGCCCCACAGGGCGGCGCCGCCGCCACTAGGGCCGCCGCCGGTGGGCCCCATCTTCCTTCCGGTGCTCTCGGTCTCTTCTAGAATGTTCTAGTGTAGGTTCCGCGTTGGGTTCGTCACGGATCGTCTTTATGTCGTATGGCTTGCAAACTCTTGGGTATTTTCTGTTTTAATCCCTGAAAAATATATAAATCACCAAAACTAGTGGAATCATGTTAGTCAAGCCCCTATACTATGTTGATATTCATTTTAAGCCCTTATTTTCATTTTAAAACCTCTATATTTTATGCTATAAGGTATACCAACAAGCTCCCCCAAGCTTACCTCTTGCTAGTCCCTAGCAAGACTATGTTGGATCAGGAGTTGCTGCAACGCTTTCACACCTCGTAAGTACACATGCTTTCAAACAAAATTTCATCTCCAGAAAGGAATAAACTATTTCAACCTTTCGACTTACCCATATTACCTTTAATCATGGAGCTTGTAGCTTTTTTTCTTGTGATCTTGGGTAATTGAAAGATAGAACAATCAAGTCAAGCACTAGGTCTCAAACTCTTTGTTCAACCATCATTCCGGAGTTTTTACTGATTTTCGAAATAAAACTCAAAGTTCCTTCAACAAGACCCTTTCAAGTCTCTCATATGTGGTACTGGTGGATCCTCACTGAGGCAATAAGGTTGTTTTGCCTTTCTCTCATAGTATGTGGTATTTTTGGACTAAGGCAGTAGGACACTATGCCTTCTTCTCTCTCACCCTATATCTAAAGCTTATATCTGGAGTTCATAGGTGGAGAGAAAATTAAATCTATTTACTAAGCATATATTGTAAGTTCAAACAATGGATCCAAAGTCACAAGTCACACTGATGCATGTGTATGATGGAATGAAATGAATATGATGGTAGGTGTGAATGGAATGAATGAGAAAAAGTCTAATTCTATTCTAGCTCTTTGAAAAATCATCTCTCTTTTGAAACTTGAAAACACTTGAGAGAACTTGGGTTGCATTTTCTTTCTCTTTATTTTTTTTTTATGGAGAGGAGGGCATCTAGGTACCCATTGTTTTCGCCGGACACTTGTCCATTTTTTTTTAACTCTCCTTTATTCTTTTTTTTTTTTTTTTTTTTTTAGGTAGGCTCTACTAGGACGTAGGACACTTGTCCATTTTTCATCTCCCTCCCTCTCTCTTTTTAACTAACCCAAGTCTCTTTTTGCAATAACTTTTGAGAAATAGACAAGAGCTTTATAAGATTGTTATTTGGAATGGAATATTTTTGGTTGCTCTTCTCCTAAGCTAGAGTGGAACATATTTGGTGGGTGTATAATGGAAGTGTATGGTGGATGCGCACTTCGGGATAGAAGTAGCATATATATGAGTGGAGTCTAGTGGAATGGAATATATGGAT